>CM075004.1:19309624-19321970 GCA_037576675.1 Pangasius sanitwongsei | reverse complement strand
TTTTTTCTTTTTTTTTTATTAATTTTTTTATTGTTCCCCAACAAAAAAAAAAAAAAAAAAAAAAAAAAAAAAAAAAAAAAAAAAAAAACCTGAGTGAAGCCTGAGTGATTTTACCGCTCAGAGATGAGGAGTGAGACGGAAACATCACAAACTAAGCGCTGGGTGAGATAATGTGATTTTTTTTTTTTTTTACCCTGTTCATAAACCACCTACATATATTATGGAAATCAAACTATGGCTCTGTGGCTTTTTATAGCTTCTGAGAATATAGTTAACTCCAGAATTATTGGTACCCTTTAAGAGAATAGCTAGAAATGACTGTATAAAATAAACACTACATACAGTGATTCAAACGTTCCCCTCAAACAAATGAAGAAACTATTTATTTTCCGTTAACTACGATCATTTAAAATATGCAAAATTTTAAGATCATGTTAGGAATGCAGCACCTGAACTTCCTCAGCTGCAACTGGAATACTGTGTTTTCGTCAAATGAGACCAAATCAATCTTTTTTCGGCCATGAATATCACCAACATATGTAGTGAAAAATAAAACAAGGACTACATCCAATCAAAATCCCCCAAAACCCTCTGTAAAATCCACTGGGGAATCATTGTGAAGACTGCAGGCTATACGAATTTCAGCCCAAAATCTGGCTGCCTATGCCATGTAGTTAAGCCAAAGATAGATCTTTTAAGAAAATAATGACCCAAAACATGCATCTAAATCAACACTGAAATGGCTGTCAAACACAAAACCAGTATCAAAATCGTTTTTCAGTTTTCTAATGACTTGTAGAGGGAAGTCCACATGCACAAATCCAAGGCTATTAACGAATATGAAGTATGAATAAAGGAGTATCTACAAGTGTTCTTTAATCTTGTTAGACATGACAGGAAAAGGTTCAGTGCTCTTAGTTTCCCCAAAGAACATTTGATGTTCTATCTCATTTTTATAAAGAAGGCCAACAACCCTAGAGTTGTCTGCAAACTAATGAAAGCATACTTTAATAGTTGAAACACGATGCGACAATATCTAACCTTAGAATTCCTTAGTACTTCAAAAGCAGGCCTTAGAGAACATCCTTACAGCTGCTTTATATAATGATAAGAAGCACTTTCACGAGCCACATTAACCACAAAGCTCAAAAGACACACAAAAAGAAACTTACGAGTGTGGCCTGTTCAGCTCAGATTTCAGCTCAGTGCTCAGAAACACATTGTGTGGGCAAATCAGTGACGTTTGGCTTCTGTGGCATGTATATATGCTCGCCACTTTCTCGTATCCTTTACGAGAACTCCGCTGTTCCCCCACGATCACCCGGTATGAGAGAAATGAGAGATAGAGCGAGATCAAAGCTTGGTCTATCACACATATCTAACTACTTCTTTGTGACCAAAATCATAAAAAGACACAGACAGAGATAGATCATCTTTCCCACGCTGATTTCATTCTCCTTGTTATTCATCAGGAAACCAAGTTTTAAAACCATCTGTGAGTGTTTGGTTAAAATGAGACTTTAACTGAAAGATGGGTTTTTTCTGTCCTTTTTAGCAATGTAGTCTGAAAAAGCGATTTTATTTGCAACCCAAGCAAAACTAGATTGTAAAGGGGTTTTTTTTTTCATTAAATGAATTAAATTAGACAGTAAAAAATATTGCTTTTAATAATTTATGGTAAAACGTTAAAATGGATATTTCAAATAAAAATAAAACTAAGTGAAACTGAAATTTCCTCCTTGCTTCAGTTGTAGCTGATCAGACACAATATGGTTAATGTCCAATGTTTACTGTTGTTTTGTGCTGGAATTACTAGGCTAATAGCTTACAGCTACCTGTTTAGCACCGAGTAAACTGCATTCCAATGCCATCACACATTTACCTCAATAGAAGTGATACTTTCGGCAGCCAATTTGGATTTAGTTTTATTATTTGTAGTTATTTATTTGTTTGTTTGTTTGTTTATAGCTAGGGTGTTTTTTGTTTTTTTGTTTTTTTTTAAATCAAATGATCATTACTGAAGTGAGAAGATTGGTAATGCTACACATCTTGGCTGCTCCTTTTGGGCCACAATCTTAAGTATTAGGGAAAATAATTGTAATTCACACACATACATAGAGCACTACGATGCCCCACTCATGTGAGCTGCTGTTGATGGTTCCACGTTGACAGAACTGGAAGTGCAGTGAGAGCTGTATTATGCTTACATCTTTCATCCCTGGACTGTACGAGCAGAGGGGTGTTGGATGTTCTCCGCTCTATCAGGCAGATATGGCTCATTCTCTAAAAATGTGAAAAAAATGATTTATGGAAGCAGCTGCAAGCTGCGCCAAGCGAAAGCTCAAATTAACATTCTTCGAAAACACCTTTGGGTTTGTACCAAGAACACTACAATAAAGGCAGGAGAGGGTCAGGGTGGATCCCGGGAACACTGGGTATGAGGTGAGCATATACCATGGATGGGACACTATTCCTTTCGCAGGGCACCATACACACACACACACACACACACACACACACACACACACACCTAGGCACAATATAAAGTCACCAGTCAACCTACCTACTGGTTTTTGGAGGTAGGAGTAAACCAGAGAACCCGGAGGAAACCCACATGGGCACAGGGAGAACGTGTCAAACTCCCATTAAACAGGATCAGCTCAGGATCGAACAGGGGACCGTGAAGTTGACAGGCGGCAACACTACTCGCTGCACCACCACACAATATAAAACTCCAGTGCAGCTACATTAATTCATCATATTCTTTGTGCGTTCCAAATGTGTATGTTTCTCCCTTGCAAGTCCAGTCAAAAGCATGTGAGATAGGGAGAAGGGGGCGGGGCTTCCAGACATTCAGTCTGTTAATAAATAGTGCTGCGCAAATCATTCCAGATTCAAATGTGGATGTTTTACTGGCGAGTATTTGACGTATTTCTGAGTTATAACTCATACTAGAATACACTGATGTTAAATTGAGGAGCTCCTACACAAAATGCATGAACTTTGGCAGGTCTAGTAATATAATATAATCAGAATAAATGTCACTGAATATCACGGCAGTGTGTAAATCATTGTAGCGCACAAGTTCAATAGTACCGCCTAATTAACTTGACTACCTGACATTTCATTATGTTAAAGAAGCGAAACCCTGTGCTTCAAATTAAAGTACTTTTGAGGAAAACTTAAAATATTTATTTATAACAATGCTAAAGCCAGTAGGCCTGCAAAGACATGCTCTAACATTATATTGCCCTAAGTAAATGTATGAATTCACACATTCTGTACCTTTTCTTACAGAAAAACCACTGAAACAGTAAATAATAGTGATGTGCCTGTACTGTATTTCCTTAAAAAGCTGCACTGCAAACTTGATTATGTCTCTAAACTAAATCCCAATCAGACCTATAAGCATGCAAGTCTTAGCATTTAACAATAAAAGAAAGCAAAGAAAAGCACAGTAATAGAATTGCATGAACAATTCAAACTATTCATTTGCCTAAAAAAGGGTGGTGAAGAAAACTATATTAAAAAAAAAAACAGGTTTGTTTTGCAGCTTATGCTAAATTTGCATATTTGCTGCTAAGAATAAGTAAATTCAATCTTAAATGAAGCAGTTGAGTCTAAACTGTCCAACAGTGGCGTATAGGCAGTCTTGGGATTCAAACTCACAGCGTTAAGCCAGGGTTATGAATGACACATGACTACATGTGCACATGCAGACACAGCAGCTATGTGAGCAGTATTGTTCACATTCCACTTATACATCTTCCGGACTGAAAACAGACTTTTTGGTAGGTTTGTAGGCTATTTTAATTAAAAAGTTTTGGATTTTTATTTTTCATTAATACTGTAATAAGGAGATTGGTTAGTATCAATACTCCAGAACTAGAATAGAATATCATTAGATAAGTATTTTAGACTCATACAGGTTTCACTGCACTACACTGCTGCCTCTTTCCCTAATTATCTTACCCCCACTTTATATATAATTATTATTTTTACCTTATTGTGTGTGTCTGTTTTTTTTTTTTATTTTGAAATGAAACCTTTAGGATTGTATAAAAGGAGGAGAGCTGTAGAGTCTTCTACTAGCGAGGGATCACATTCAGTAATGGAAGTGAGGATGACTTTCTATGAGGAAAGCTATAAAAACTGAGCTGAACATGATAATCAAAGACCAACTGTCAAAGTCTGTGTCAATATCTTTTCTATTCAACCCAACAGCCTAGTCAATGGTTTATTTGTGGTGCTGTGAAGAATCAAGGTTATGACAGAAGGTTATACACTTGTGTTTCTTTGGTTCACTCATGAATACACCTTCCCATTCAATATTTCAGACATTCAAAGATATCTATGGTATGACTTCACAGTGCGCCAGGCCTTGCCCACACTAGAACAGGCCCGTCGTTTGCAGTGTACCCGTGTAATGAAGAGCAGAGACGCGCTTTAGGGCATGTTGCTGGATATGTCACTCTGCAGGGGCTGCTGGTGCACACTGTTCAGTGCCACAGGATGTCTGTGAGTAATGAGTGTCCTGCTGTTCTCTGTGTTAGCTGTCTCATCATCAGTGTACAGTAGATATGTAGTGTCAGCAGTTGCAAGAATTTAAGAATGAATTTCAGGGTACAGAGTCTGGACAATTAAAATTCGAATCCGTTTTCATTAACATGTGAACGTGACTGCAAAAAAAATACAACTTCCCTATTCCTAGCATCAGAGGCATACATATATACTAAGGGCATTTAGATAGTTGGTCCAAGTGTATGATTCTGTACCCAGGATAAATTCTGCACTCATTTAAGGGAAAGATGTCATCACAGATTTGTTTTCACACTGGCAAATTTATTACAAACTACATTCCAAACATAACATCTTATTAATGTGTACTTAATTGGTGTACACTTTATTACAAGTAGTGTTTCTTTACTTTTGCTTAACACTGCTCAGTGGTTCGGGTGAGACCTCATATATGTCAAGTCAAGTCAATCTTTATTTATAAAGCACATTTAAAAACAACAGACGATGACCCAAAGTGCTTTAGAGATCGATCGAACAAATAAACAATAACAGAGTTATACATAAATATATAATAATAATAATAATTATATACCTTTAAATAGAGCATCAAGTATTTACCTATTTCAACCTCTTAAAGGACCTGTTCTAAAGCTAAAGAATAAAAATACATTTTCAAAGAAGATTTAAAAGTGGCTATTGAAGAAACTGACCTCACATAGAAAGAGAGACTATTCCAGAGTTTAAGACCTACCACAGAAAAGGCACGATCGCCTTTAGCTCTATAGCGACAATAAGGAACTCTCAAAAGAAGTTGATCAGAAGACATGAGTGCTCTGGTGGGGGGAGTAAGGAAGAAGATGATCACTAATATATTGGGGCACGAGACCACAAAGTGCCTTGTAAACATAAAGCAGAATATTAAAAATCAACCCTGAATTTCATGGGAAGCCAATGTAGAGACGCCAATATGGGAGAAATGTGATCCCTCTTTCTTGGCCCTGTTAAAAGCCTAGCTGCCACATTTTGAACCAGCTGTAGGTGGGATAATTCAGTTTAAGGGAGACTAATGTACAATAAGTTACAATAGTCTGAGATTATCGAACTTGACTCCCTGTTTTACATCACTTGCAACAGTCAGAGGGTGAAGACATGAAGACCAATGGCCGGTGTATAGTGGGTGTCAAGGGAATCAGCTGGGAAACTGCAAGAATGTTGGCGTGACCCTCTATGGACATACCGGCGGTGACGCACAATTCCAAGGGCAGCGCAATAGCTATAAACTCCAGCTGACAGGCGGGCCGTGGAATTCAAATGTCGTAAATCCAGGGATTATAACCATGTATATAATCATATAGTATACAGCCATGTCGGAAGAAATATAACAGCATATGCCTGCAAACAAGCAGGGAGCTCTCCTCTGAGACTGGCGAGGGCCAACAACAAAACACCAGTAGGCCAAGATGGACAACAGGAGGCAGAGCATCCTCAGTGCTCCACCAAAACGACCCGAAATTCAAAGTCCACGCACTCCACTGGACATGGACAATGGGTAGGAATTCAAGCCATTCAAAACTGCACATAAACAGTCTCGGCAAAGACCATCAATGAGTACAGCAATGTTTATTTACTCCAGGATTAGCCAGTCAAACGAGAGGAAGACGTGGAGATGAAAACATAGGGAAAAGGGCCTGAGTTGATTTGGTGAAGGTGTAGCAAAGATTCCAAACAAACTAAAAAATCAATAGTCTATAACATTACGCATAAAGAGAAGCATAAAACTTAATTTCCTAAGGTCGCTCCTACTAAAGGCCACTAAACAAAAATGTCTAAAAACATCAACAAGAGTCTGGAGAGCAGCGGCAGACAAACACACCAGCGTTCACTCAGCCAGAAACAGGAAGGAACCAGTTATACAGAAAAATAATCCAGCTATGTTGTGAATTTGAACACCTTCTTTACTCCAAATATCTAAAAGACGTTTTGTTATCTGACACTATGTCCTGTTTTTCTCTGCTCTTGACACCACTGTGAAACTTAAAGCCATAAGTAAGGTGATAAGTTCAGCCAATCATGGTATGTGATGTCCAGTCCAAGGAGTGCATCTCTTACACACTTGTTGTAAAGTCGAGTGTACAATACATGACTCTAATTGTTCATGCTCAGTTTTGTTTGGTGTTGTGACTGTCACTATTTAGTAAGTTAACAAGAAAAAAGAAAAATAAGGGAAACTGTGGAGAAAATATTGGCTGTGGAGACACGGACAGTGAGGATTTTCTGTTCTGAGGAGAGAACTGGCAGTATAGTACAAAAAAGTAAATATTTTTTACTGTGTGCCATCAGGAAACGTCATGTTTGTTTTTATTTTTACTGTTGCATAACCATTTGGGTGTGACATGCTAAACTGTTCATGCTGCTCATGAACTACACCCCACACCTCCCCCTTCGACGAAGGGGAAATCGGGAATACAATCATGTAGTGTGTACTAGGCCTACACTGCACCCGAGTCATTCACCTATGCAAACTCAAGACCACGGTTTAGAGTTCCCTAAATTGGACTTGGGCTCAAGAACACAACATACTGATCTGTCTGTGCAAATGGCGTTGGGTCTGGAAAAAAGGATGAAAGTATAAAAATGCCTTAACACCTTCCAATATTATAATAATATAATATAATCCTGGTATTCACATTATTTCCTCTTCTGGATGCTGTTCTTAAACATCCTCAAAGGCCAGGTCCATACTAATATATTTGAAAGTACACAATTTCTGTGGTTTGGCTTGCATTCCATATTATAACTGCATTTTCGACCACTTTTTAAAAACAGGGATGGATACACTGAAAACCAAGGTTTCAAACTGTAGTGTGAATGGGGTAAAAGGCCCCTAATTGTCATATAAGCCAACTCTACCACAACCAAAACTGTACATTTAACTCCTATCAGTGCTGCTTTTGTCACTTCATATGTAATATAAATTCAGCAAATGAAGATAAAGCATGTTTGATTCTCTGCTGTACAAGGGCACTCCGCATGCTCAGTGCTGTTACCACTCACATAAATAGTATTTTTTTCTGTCAACTTATCCATTTTTGCTAGCATACATCTCATAAACCTGGGGAAACAGTGTAAACAGTGTTAATGGTACAAGCGTCTTGATGCAGGTGGTATTCACAATCTGCATAGGTTCAATAATAGTCTCAGTCTCAGTTGTGTCGGTCTGTACGGACTGCCAAAAGGGGAGGAAAAAATTAAGAATGGCAATATCAGTGCCTTCAAATGCATCTGTATTAGTGTAGACATGGCCCAAGACAGCAATTCCTGTTTCCCTGGCATTTAGTGTGTGATCTCTAGAAATGTCTCCTTGGAGTGCTTTCACATATGCAATGTTTACTCAGTTTGAACTGAGCTCTGGTGTGTTTTTCCCCACGGTGTGCTTCTTTTAGGCAGTTGAGAACACAGCAAACACACTCCGGTAACTGGTAATTACTTGTACATTCTTTCCAACGTCACACAGGATAATACTGAATCACTGGTGACTAAAATAATGTATCAGTGACTTAAATAACCATCAAAATTAACAAAGTGTTCATCCTATGTCCAATATGTCTTGTATATACAATATATGTTTGTGTTGTACTTTGCACTTCTTTTGCAATTGCAACTGTTATATATGTATTTACTGTCTATGAATTTGTGAATTGTACTGAAGTTTTGTTTTTTTTTCCTTCGTCTATTTGTAATTTATTTAGCCATCAGACTGGGACGTCACTAACGGAATTTCGTTGTGTCAAACACAATGACAGTAAAACCCTTGAATCCTCAAAATAGAACACATTTGGGGAAACTGATGAACGTTATACTGTCATAAGGTTAATGAAACCGCTTATGTTTAAACCACTTAAATCTCTTATGACATTCATGAAGATGGTATTTTTCCATCTGGTAGTCTTCCATTTGATATTTTTCCATTAGTGTAATCTCCACATCCTCCCTGCTCTAGTAGTCAAAACCTGTTTGAACACAATGTGGCAACAGACTGGATGTACAGGCAGCTGCCAAAACCTGAGGTGTGTATAAGTGTGTTTCTACCAAAATCCAAAACAATGCAAAGCCATACATATATCCATTGTGTAAGTACACAATATTAAGCACACATTAGCACAAATAAAAGGAAATTCTGTAAGGCAAAAAACACTCATTTAAAATGTAGGTGATATTTTTGAAACCTTTCTAACAACCACGTAAGTCTATATTTGTATCTTCATCTGCAGCAACAACCATTTTTCAGACTTGTTGCTGAAGTGAGTAAAACATCCTTTCATGCGTTTCGTTCCTTTTCGTGCTTTTGTTTTCCTGTTCAACTGGCTTCAGCACTTCCTGTTTTGACTGACCAAAATCACAATTCGTTAAGTAACAGACATGCAGGTGTTAAACATCTGGCACTGATCTAGCTGGCGACAGAGTACCATGACACACTCGCTGTAGAAACACCAAGAGACAGTATGAAAGAAATTCCCAATTCTATCGAAAAAAAAAAAAAATTCAAATTTCATTTTGATTCATTATGTTTTATTTGATTTGAGGTTTGTATAACTGTTCTTCTAAAAAAAAAAAATGTTTTGTTATAAATATCCAAATCGGTATATTTTTTATTTGAATTTGTATTGTATGGTTTTCTACTACACTAACAAGCTCCCAAACAAACCAGGAAGCAGGGGAAAAATCTCTGCACAAATTTGTGTAGAGAAATAAGATGTATTGTAGATCCATTCTAGAGATTACATTCAAATGTCAACTTGGACAACTATGAAAAAATAGTCTCATGAACACACATACACACACATACACACACACACGACAAGAGTTTGTTTTTTCTTTGCCCTATATCAACATTAAAATAAGCTCAATGTGAACATGGCTATTGAAAACCTCATTAACCATGTAAACCCCCTTTACATCCGGCCAAGTGCCTTTGGATTTGCCCCTTATTACTGCTTGCTTTATCTCTGATTATGTTCTCTACTTAATATAAAGTACCCTTGGTCAGATAATTGACACATTCGCTTATCTTCACTAATACTGAGTCAATTAGCTTGCTGGCCTTTTAGCTGCCCTTATCCTCAGTAATGTAGACCTAATGAGCTCCACTCTACTCGAGGCCATGATTTACCCCGCCACTCTGCAAATATGCACCTCTGCACACAAAGAGGCTTTGGTACACATATCTGAAATCACCTTTTATTCTCTTTTTCTTCTTAGCGAACTTCATGTCTGTTAAAAAAAAAAATCTCTACTGTCCACATTGCTACAAAACAGCTTAGTATCATTTGCAGCAAGTGAAGTACAGTTTATAGCTAACTATTTGTTTGGTATGATGAATCGCGTCCTTTAAAAAAAATACTTTTTCTAATTTTTGCATACAAATATTTAGGCAATAGAGTTCACATCAGACTCCCAATATGCCTTTTATAAATCTGACAAGTAAAGAATAAAACACAACAGGCTGTTCAGCTATAGGAAAATAATCAACGACAGGGTGGTGTGTTATGATACCATCATGAATTTCATTGTTTTCCAATAACAGCATGTCGAGAATTGTTTTATTCCTCTTTTGCCACAACAATTTCCTATAGACTACAATTGTTTATTTATTAAAGAACAACTCGTTTTATTCATTTATAGTTATGCTTAATGTCGTGGAACTTCCACAAAACAACTTTAGTTCCTGTTTTCACTTATAGCAGCTATAAAACAGTCGTTCCTTCACCTGCCTCTCTTTTTTCCCCTCTCTTCATGTTACCAAAAAACTGCAAAAGTCCTCTGTCTTCTGTTGCAGTGTCTAAAAAACTTCAAGTTATAGCTTTACTGTACCTTTACTGTACAGCTGGAGACACCTTCTAAAAGTGCTAAATAAACATCTCCTCACAGCCAATTGCACGTTTTCTAAACCTGTTTATGAGGAGCAAATTCCAGTGAGCAAGCTGTTACTATAGAAACAATAATGTATTTGAATGAGTGCAGTAATATACTGTCAGAGTTGCTGTTATAGAAAATTAATTAACACCTTCTGACTAATCAGATTCGAGATTGGTATAAATTCAGATATACCATCACAGTTATCTTAAAAGTAACATTACAGCAAATAACTCCATCACAGCATCCTGCAAACATACAATACCATGTTCTTCCTTTCTGCATTAGACAGATACATACATTACATTAAAACCTTCCATTAATGTTTTCAAAGTTTTACTTAAGTAGTGCATTTTCTTTTCTAAACTCAGGGTTTAAAAGCACCAAGACTGCTCCTGTAATAGCTAACAAGGTCGAGACACTTGTGGAGGGAATTTAGACTACTGCTCCTTGCACAAGGAGGTTTAGGATTGTGCACGTGGGCCATTTTCAATTCGGACCTGTGCTTTTCAGTTGTATTCAAATCTCGAAGGCTGAGATGCCTCTTGCATTGTGTCCTACATTTCTTTGTTCAAATTAAATTAAGTTCAATTTTGTTTTATTTGTATGAAGCTTTCGACTATAGAAGCAGCTTTAGATAAATCCAGTTCCAAATAAGTAAGTAAGAGCTTACAGTGGCAAGGATAAACTCTGTGACATGACATGAGGAAGTAACCTTGAGCAGAACCAGACTCAAAAGGGAACTCATCCTCCACGGGGTGGGACCTGATAGTTGGATTAACAATTATTATAGTATACAGTTGCAGAATCAACTTGTGTTGATTTGGATGTATGGTTATGGTTATGGTCATTACCTTGATGGATCCAAGTCTTAATGTCCTATAATACTGTGGTACTTAACAAAATTCAAGATGTTATATATCCCTACAAGAGCTCCTGAAACACCAGCCGCAAAACAAAACAAATTAATGAAGTTCACATGTAATAAGAATGGTTTTTGTTAGTAATTAATCTCTTCAATCGTTTAATTGTATGCAATCATTTTTGCCCATTTTTATAAAGTGTGCCATTAATTATGGCGTGAATGTAGAGTCATACCCTGTGGGGCACTGCACATATATGAACAGCTATTTATTGTTAGTCAGATTCCGTAAATTGAATTGTAGCAACAGTGTGAAACCCTACTAGAGAAGTGAAAAAGAAATTATGTAATACTTGCAATTTCTGTGGTAAACGTTCAATAATTTATCTGATAACAGCGCTGTTTCAGGGGTACTTTTTAATATATAAAAATGCATCCTTCCATTTGCAGAAGTGTAAACCACAAAGCCCAAAGGAGCCTCTTTAGCACATCACAGCAGAGCGTAGAGGCACTTCCTGGACCATCATGCAACTGGAACACTCAAGCCATATTTTGAGTAAACAGGAACCCTTCCAGGAACCCTTAACAAAGTGAGAAGAGCCTCAGTAAAAACTAAAGCAAGTATGCTTCAACTCAAAACTGTGATCACAGATACAGCCAGCAAAATGACTTTGCAGGAGATGTTATCAGCTACTGCAAAGATGACGAAAGTGAAATTACATCAAAACCACTTTATTTCAAAGAAATAAATCGCTCTAAGCTCAATAGCTTGAGGAACGCAGTAACAAACACTCAAGAGTCGCAAGGAAACTGATGGAAGCATAATCATCTTATTAATACAGTTACAGTACACACACACACTAACTAACTGTATTAGTAAGATGATCATGCTTGAGGCTCTTGAGTGTCCGTTACTGCGTGCGTGTGTGTGTGTGTGTGTGTGTGTGTGTGTGTGTGTGTGTGTGTGTATATATATATATATATATATATATATAAATATATATAATTTAAATATATATAAATAAAGACACTATTTAACAGTCTAGCGAGTTG
>CM075004.1:19264703-19309524 GCA_037576675.1 Pangasius sanitwongsei | reverse complement strand
GAAGAAGTACTTACAACCTGGTTACGATCCACCAGTGCGAAGTGTGAATACTTGTAATATTTTCCCTGGTCTTAAGACTTTGTTCAGGAGTGTGTATATATACATATATATACAATCAGACTGTGTACCAAAACACAATGGTAGACTTTCCTTATACTCACTGTACAGTTGACTAATGTTTAATTCCCACACTGAAAAAAGAAGTGGCAGAATTTTTCCAATCATACATTTTCATTCATCTTTAGTAACCATTTTATCCTGGTTAACCACTCTATCCCAGGGACACTTGGCATGAGGCGGGAATACAGCCTGGATGGGGATGCCAGTCCATTGCAGGGCTTCATGCACGCACATTCACACACACAGTCACACCTAAGGAGCAATTTAGCTTAGCTAATTGACCAACCTGCATGTTTGTGGGCGGTGAGTAAAAACCAGAGAAACTGGAGGAACCCCACAAGCACGTGGGAAGAACATATGAAATTCTACACAGACAATAACCCGAGTAATTCCACTAAGTCTGCATGTGGCAGAATTAGTATAATGAAAACATTTTGTTTTCTATTGCAATTAAATTAAAAAAGTAAATAACTCCATCACAATTAAAAACTACTTTGCCACGTAAACATAATTTTGACAGGTTTAATTCATAGTTCATCTTCTTTAAGTAGTGTATAAGTAGTTTATACTTAGCTACGGATATTTACTGGTGACATTCTTAGAAAACTTTTTTTAAAAATTAACCACTCATGTCACATTTATGTAGTTATCAAGAAATAATCATTTAAAGCAGAATGATGTAACTAGAGTTTGTAGAGTTAAAGTGTAGGGCTCATATTTATATCAACAGGAAACAAACTATGCAACATAAGAGCACTACTGTGAAGTTTAGAGTGAGTCTAGTGTGGAGAAAATGCAACCATCTTGTCAATACAGATGAACTACATACAAACTGACCATGTAGGATAATGTCTAGTCTCATGCTGTGTACTGATGTGCTGCGTTCCACGGTCTTGTAAATAATTCCGTGAACACCTTTCCATTATAATGATTTCGACAATGTCAAGAGCAACATTTTTTTGAGTTCAGCAAAGAACTGAATGTTAAACACTCTCGGAATGTCAGCAATGCTTGCATGCATTAGTGTCAACATCCAGCTGAGGTTAAACAGAAGGAGACATTATCATCACCTGTATTCTCTACGGCTACTGTGTCTATAGTACGTGACACAACTTACTCTTTTGCCTCTGGCTCGGAAAAATAAATAAAATAAAATCCAGAGCTTCTCGGTGCTGTTAAACTTTCTGTCTCTCAGGATTACTCATACTAAAAATATCCCGAAAATTCAAAAAGCTCTCAAAAGGAGTATAGCGGATTGTGAGTATACCAAAAAGAGTTCGTTTCTCTAAACTTCTTCATTCATATAGCCAGCCATAGGACACTGTGCAATGCACAACGGTTACAATCATTCATGCAAAAAACCTGCAGTCATTAGGTTAGGTTAGGTTAGGTTCAACTTTACTGTCATTGTCAGAGAACGAGTACAGAGACAACTTAATCAGAGGTAACAAGGTTATGGTGCAATAAGTTAACCGTGTACTGTGGTAAACAATATGATGCACAACAGTAATGCAAATGGCAATTACGTTAAATGGAATAAATAAGAATTATGGCGCAGTTAGTTGAGATAAACAGTATACAGGTAGTGGTAAGCAGCATGGCGCATGCACTGTGATGCAGTGGATACATACAGTGGATAAAAATGCAGATGTGTAAATAGCAATAATGTGCAAATAACAGTCTGATATAAACAATAGCAATAATAATAATGACAAGTAATGCAGTAAAGTGCAAGTACTTGCAAATAATTGCAGATAACAGTAGTGCCTAATGCTAATGTTTAGTTATTAGGTGGAGCCTGGCAGTTAACGCTTGGAAGCTGATGGTGATGTTGTTATTTTATTTTAAATCACAGCAATGTTGAATGCTAGAATAGTAATAGTAATGTGTATTCACATCACATTGAAATACACTATCATTTCTATAGTATCAGCCTACACAGGGACTTGTAGGGTCGACGCTCCAGATAAACAGATTTTTAAAAGTTTTGATATGGTGACATTTTCTATGAGGAGTCACTTATTTAACATTTTTAGAAGGAGTCTCCAGTGTCAGAGATTGGTCAGAGGTAAAGCTGTAACTTTAAGTCTCCTGACAAGAAAAAGACTTCAGGCTGAAAGACTGTGGTTTGTGTTTTATCAGTACCATGACATTTTTCTGTTGCATGAACTTCAAGAGGGAGAAGAAATTGAGCCTGGTGAGGGAATGACTGTTTATCGCTGCTATAACGCAAGTGATAACAGGAACTAAATTGTTTCGGGACACAATTGTAACTATAAACGGATAAAAAGCATGAAGTTTCATTCTTTAATGAATAAATAAATTACGAGCATTGGTAAATCTGTGGTATAAGAGGAATAAAACACGTTGAGACATGCTGTTACCTGAAAATAATTTATAGATTAGTTTAGAAATACATAATTATTATTGGAAAAATTCAGAGCGGTAACAGTAAGTCCATTTCACTTCAGGCCGCATCATATCACCCCATCATTGATTATTTTCTTATAACAGCATGCCCTGTCATGTTTTATCACTTACTGAATTGATAGAGAAAAGCTTTTTTTGTTCATATATACAGTTTGAAAGAGCTCTCTACATTCGAACGACAGAAACTAGTTTCTAAACAATTACGAGATTAGTGAGATTTTTGCTGCTTGGAATTGATTCACAACAGTTCAAATAACTTTTTTTTTTTTTTTTTTTTTTACATCTCCTTAGTTTTTCAGCATAGTTGGTATATTTACATATCAAAAGACCATTTAAGGGTTATTTTGTATAACATAAATTATATTTTTAGTTATGTACTATTACAATTTTATGTACAGATTACAACTTATTATTATTAGTTAAGCCTCAGGAAATGACATGAAGAAATCTCATCTCCATGGACAACTATGACCTACATTTATATAGTAACACACACACACACACACACACAGAGAGAGAGAGAGTGAGTGCCAGAGACAGACAGAGAATAACAGAGTAATAAACAAAGAAATGTAAACTATGTAATTACATAATTTCAATTCCAGTTACATTAACTACATGGTATTTGATTCTGCCCTACTTTTTTCTACACCTACTCATTCTGTCCATGTGCATGTGTTACTTTATCGGGAGTTTTAGAGCAAGATGTGTTACACTGCTGATCTAGACGTAGGAGCTGCACACTTTACTTTACCAGCTCCACTGGAAAATGCCAGCGACTTTATTTTAGTAGAATAGTATAACAGTATGTGATGGAATAAAGTAAGGTACATTTCTCCAGCTGTGGAGCAGCGATTTGCTTCCATGCTGGATTTGTCTTACATTTCCCCTTCCCCCTTTTCTCTTTCACTCTCTGAGTGCTTCACAATTGAGGAAGGCAAAGAAAAATAGGAGACAAGGAACCCTTTCATTCCTTTCAATCCATCTTATAATGCTGTAAAATATACCAAAATAGAATGGCTTAATTAAAGCAATTTTCATCACAAAGATAAAGTTTGAGTCATGTTTCTAATCAGCAAGTGTTTTATGGTCCAGAAAGTCTGCACTGTAACCATGGAAACGTGGCTACATCTGACAGAGTTGCTATCAGCCAATTAGTGAAAGAAAAGAGCGCTGCTATTGCGGAGACGAATCCCCAATAATAGTCTTAAATAAATGACCAAAGTGCAAGCTGTTAGCTAAATCGCTTCATCTTTTGGACAGGACTGACAGGATGTGATGTTCGCTGTTTGCTGAGACGCTGCAAGGTGGAAGGAGAACACAGTTGACAGATTCTTACCTCTCTGCGTTCTCTCTGTAATTGCCAGAATCCTTTTCTAAACCATATATTTCATTAGAAACAACAAAACATCAGCAACAACAACAACAGAAATACTACGCGTAGGTGTGAATTCAGGAAGAGGACAGTCTGTCAAAAGTGCTTTGAGCATTTTTTCTAAAGATAGACAAAAGTTTGATCAACTGTAATACAAAATATTTTCTTGAGTCTTGAAGCAAACATAAGTCTGAAAAGTTCAGCATCTGCCTACAACTACACTGAGTGCAGGAAAATTATTAGTTTGAAGATTGCACTGTAGTCTATATTCATGCCACATGCAGAGAAAATTATCAAGATAAAAAAAAAAAAACACATTACTAGAAGAGTGCAAAAAGATTCTCTATAATCAGAAAGAGCAAAAGCATAATAACGCCTAGCTTCAAGCTCATGAAGGTCCGCTTGCTTAAAAATCTTGTTCACGAAGGTCCAGATCAGCAACTAACATGACTGAAAGGCGAGAACAGTCACCTTTTAATGCTCATCTATGAGTGATTTGTTTATGGCTATAAATAAGACACTTCGAAATGGGTATCTTTTGTTTTGTAGTGGTGCTTCAGGTTACCACGTTTGACTAGCACCAAGAGACATCTTGGTTTGAAGCGCAGAATAAAATCATACTCATCTGTCCAATCTGTTTTTGTTTTTGACTTTCTTTCTTTCTTTTTTTTTTTTTTTTTAAAAAAAAAGCCATGTTAAAAGTAGAAAAAAAGAAAAATGTATGAAAGTCTTCCTTTCTGACCTAATGTCTCTAGCCCTATAGCTAGTCTCCGGTCTGAGGAGCTGCCTCCAGCTGAATAATTTACAGAAATGCATATAAATATAAATATAAATTGTTATAATATGCTGCAATATTCTGTAGGATCTGCTAGAGAAGATGGAGCTGGTCCATGTTTAGAAAACTAGAGTCACTGAACTATGGCCAGTTTTTTTCCATACAGTGATTGGCTCTGCTACATTATTTTTTCAAGTACTTGGTACTTGCTCCACTGAAATACTTTGCTTATGCAACCTGAACAATATATTAACGATCATTGTAAACTGCTTTGCAGTGTGCTTTTCTAAGGGCATCATGGGTATCGTTTGTACTTTCATAACACTGACTTATATTCCAATAAATCCACAAAGTATTTGAGTAAGTAGCTGGTATGATGTTAGCACAACAAAATTGATCATTTATCAGTTAACATTTTTTTTTGTTTTTTTTTTTTACATGGTATTGCTGTTTTTTGCTGTCACGCTGTTACCAAATCTAAACATCATACTATGTCTCCTAATATTGCAAAAATGATATTTATGTCATATCACTGACTCCTGATGCATGCCTCTGAAGTCCATTTTTTTATTTCATGCTTACAGTAATGATTTCTGCAGTCCCAATTTATTCCAGCATTATTCCTTCTAATCATTCAGTACTATATTTATGTAAGAGCTTTATCTAGTTTATAATTTCGCAGGCAGTCCATGGCAGAGAGCTGCAGATGAAGGCTATGCTGTATGTAAACTCTTCGTTATCTGTTGAAAGCTGTGTCCCAATGTTTACACTGTATATCTCAGTAGGGCACCGAATGATAAGCAATGATTATTCTAAAATGGACAAATAGATATTCTATTGAATAGATTTTTTTGTTCTCTGCCTGTAGATCAATAGTCATTGAAGAAATACTTGTGAATTGAATATGGCCTGAAAATCTATATAAATTCTCAGAAGACAGGAAACAAATCATCTAAGTAGACTTCTTTGACCTCTAGCAGTTTGAGAGTTAGGCATAGACAAATCAGTCAACCAGGTGCCTGAGACAAGTGCATGAGATGTTAGAGTTTTTATTTATAGCTGAGCAGCAGACAAGTAAGTTCAACTTATTGACTTTCACGAAAGAAAAGTTTTCATTTCAAGTACGTTGGTATGTTTAAACTTAATACACTTCATGATGGTGCAACGGACCTTGATGCTGTATCTACAGCACGGTCTACTTGCTCTTAATCCTACCACTGTTTTTTAGTATGCATGGATGATAGATCTTTTCAGAATCAGGAAAACACTGATAAAACTGAGCAAACTAAAACGTAGTGCAAAAAGCCATCATATAATATTTTTCTTGGCCAGTGGGTAAAACTAGGCAGCTGAACAATGGAAAAACATTGCCTGGTCTTTCTCCAGTCTTGATTGGTCTCTGCCCACTGTAGACTCAAATTCAGGAGCAGAAGCCATTGTGGTCTTCTGCTGTTGTAGCCCATGAGCCTCATAGTTCAACATGCCGTGCATCCTGAGATGCTCTTCTGCTCACCACAGTTGTAAAGAGTAGTTATTTGACTTACCGTAGCCTTCCTGTCAGCTTGAACCAGTCTGGCCGTTCTCATCTGACCTCTCTTACAAGAAACCATTTCCGACCACACAACTGCAACATGCTGGATGTGTGTGACCCCATCACCCCACCCCGCACTATTCTGTGCAAACTCTAGAGACTGATGAGTGTGAATGTATCAGCCATAGTAGGAATAAAAATCAGCAGTTTCTGAAATCAGCCTGTCTAGCACCAATAACCATGTCATGGCCAAAGTCACAGAGTTCATATTTCTTCCCCATTTCTTCTGATGTTTGATGTGAACATTAACTGATGTTCTTGACCTGTATTGCATTGTGTTGCTGCCACACGATTGGCTGATTGGATAATTGCATGAATGGTGTACAGGTGTCCCTAATAAAATGACTGTATGGGTCCAACTGGGTATTAGCAAGCATTCCTTTGCCATATACACTCCTCCAGTCTCAATACACACAACAGAAGAAAACAGATGAGCTATAGTGTGAGCCAGTTTTTTAGGCTATTAATCTATAAAATATATTTGTCAATTTTCTGTATTTATATTCAACACGATGTTTATAATGGAGATACTGAGACACTACCTTATAATTCCACAAATGACGAGTTTGTGTAGTCTCACCTGCAATGTCATGTGTAGAGTCCCCTGGCGACTTGTACGGGTTGAACTTGGGTTTGGGTGCCACGACAGGAGCAAACTTTTTAGGAGCTTGGTGCTGTGATACCGAGATGCTTGGGGTCCCCATTGGCAAACTGGTCTCCATTCTGGCAGTCACATGACCGTGCTGACTCCCATTGTTCTGGCCACTCCACATGGTTCTGCATGAAAAACCCAACGCAAAACAAATTAGAAAACAACATTTTTTTTTTTTATTATTACTGATTACTGAACTGATTAGTCATTAACAGCTGTGGTAACCTGTCGCATGTCCATTCCTCACTCTCAAAACTATATACCTTTCTTATTTCTTTCAGGGTAGTTACTGAATGGTTCAAGTAGTTACTTAATAATGTGAATAACTTAATATTAAACTATGACCTTATGGTTCTGTTTTTGTGATCAGAAGGCTGCAAGTTAAAATCCTAGGCCTGCCACAGAGCCTGAGACCCTTAAACCTGAGCTGCTAAAACAAAAATGCAACTTCTTAATTCTACAAACTGAAAGCACATTAGATATCTTTTTTTTTTTATTCAGAGCAATATAGCACTACTAACTGAATAACACTGGCTTATTCACTGTAATATTGAATTTCCACTGGGTCTGAAATCTAATTCTCTCAGGCTGTTTCTGAAACATTGATTAGAGAGCAACATGACCCTAATTTCTAAGTTAATATCTCTCTCCACCTCCATCACCTTCAGACATTTCAAGGATAAACATTGTTCCAGATAAATTACTGTACCGACTTCACAACAAAACATTTTGTTAATCTTTCCTCGATTCCTCCCAGTGGTGCCAAAGGCGTCAGACTGATTGTGAATCTGTAACCTAAGATATAATCCCACGGTGGAAGTGAACCTGGCCCTCCGACTTGGCCGAGCACCAAGGCTACTTTACATGCTCTAATCTTCTGAAATGTCACCCATCTAGAATTAGTAGCAACCATCAACCAAGCGCAATCTTTAGATTAATAAAAACACCAGAGGGGCGTCAACACGTAGGCGTGAATGTGATGAGGGCTTGAAAGGGAATGCTCTGTTCAGGTTAGTCTCCTGGGCTTTATAAACAGAAAGGGAAAGCTGTAATGTGTGGGTGAGACCTGTCGTATGACATCAGATCTCTCTCTGATGGTCGAGACTGAAACAGCATTGATGGAGGCGAAAAAATGACATACACCTGTAGTGGTTGGGGATGAGATATCCACAGCAGGCCCTAAATGTGTATATGTTTAGCAGATGATGATGTGTACAGCCAGGTAGCGCTTTATAACCGGATAACGAAGAGCACATGTGTAGTTAAGTTCATTTAGCTTGGACACGAGAGTATAGGGCAGCGGTGTCAGGTGAGTTAGCACCCAAGCCAGCATGCCTTAAGCAAATCCTCATGACATGAAAGATTCCCTGGAAACATCAAGTAATGAATGAAAAACATCATTCAAGTAATCAAGTAATGAATGTTGTTATGTTGTTAAGATGCTGCTTGCAGAGAATTTTTCTCTCTTAAGCACCACAATGTCATCAATTACAGACTCGCTACCAGAGGACCTTCACTTATATGGTGATAGTATGGTTACAGAGGAGTACTTGACTTATGTGTCCATTCACATGTTTCTCAAATGCTGAGCGAATTTCTGGAAAAATGGGAAAAGGATGATTTTGGATTTAAACATGAAGTGAGCGTGGCCTAAACAGAAACTTTTTTTTTTTTTTAGTTCATTCTGTTTCTTCCTAAAGTAAATATGAACCCTATCACTATACCCTCTGGAAAACACTTGAGGAAAAAAAAAGTTGCAACCAGGCAGTTACTAAGCATGCTTAAAACGCATCAGTCTGCCACATAATCATGTTGAACGTGTTTTTTTTTTTTCTTCATGACCTCAGTCTTGATGCACACCTTTAATCTCAACCAGAAGCCGTGTGAACATTTCTAGCAAGCACCTTCTATATGTATCTATATTTGTATCTGCTTAGAACACATTCTGTTTATTATGAATAATGTATTTGGTTATGTCCCCACACAACACACACTTGCTAGGTCATTTGACAGTAATGGTACCACTTTAATCGGTGTACGCTTCATCTACATAAGCCATTACAAACCCTTATAAGTTAGGTATAAAGGCATACTCAAAAAAAAAAGAAAAAAAAATGTCAAAGTCTTGCTTTCACTAACACACTTTCCATCCACTTTATTAGGAACACCTGTACAACTACACATTCATGCAGTTATCTAATCAGCCAATCATGTGGCAGCAAAATATCATGCAGATACAGATCAAGAGCTTCAGTTAATGTTCACATCAAACATCAGAATGGGGAAAAAGTGTGATCTTTGTGACTTTGATTGTAGCATGGATGTTGGTACCAGATGGGCTGATTTGAGTATTTCATAAACTGCTGATCTTCTGGGATTTTCACACACAACAGTCTCTAGAGTTTACACAGAGTGGTGCGAAAAAAAAAGGAAAAAAAAAAAAACCACTGACTGAGCGACAGTTCTGTGGGTGGAAACAGCTTGTTGATAAGAGAGGTCAGAAAAAAATGGCCAGATTGGTTTGAGCTGCGAGGAAGGATATAGCAACTCCATCACTCTTTACAACCATGGTGATCAGAAAAGCATCTCAGCATGGACAAAACATGGAATCTTGACATGGATGGGCTACAACAGCAGAAGACCACATCAGGTTCCTCTCCTGTCAGCCAAGAACAGGAATCTGAGGCTATCATGGGCACAGGCTCACCCAAATTGGACCTCACCATTGAACTTCACCTCAAGGTTTGATGTGTCATGCGTTCTGAGATGCTTTTCTTGTCACCATGGTTATAAAGAGTGCTTATTTGAATTACTTGACTTCCTGTCTGCTCAGGCCAGTCTGGTCATTCTCCTCTGATCTCTCTCATCAACAAGGTGTTTCAGACTTTTTTTTTTTTTTTTTTGCACCATTCTGTGTAAACTCTAGAGACTCTTGTGTGTGAAATTTCCAGGAGATCAGTAGTTGCTGAAATACTCAAACCAGCCCATCTGGCACCAACAACCATGCCATGCTTAAAGTCACAGAGATCATATTTTTCATGACCTGAAGCTCTTGACCTGTATCTGCATGATTTTTTGAATTACCTGCTGCCACATAAGTGGCTGATTAGATAACTGCATGAATGTGCAGGTGTACAGGTGTTACTAATAAACTGACAGCTTTTGGTAACAGAAGTTATGACACTGAGCTACAAAGTCGGTTAGGTTTTGACCTAAGTCGTCCTGGAAAGTGTCACAATATAACCTTATGTCACTTGCCTCAGGTGTTATGTCAACTTTGACATTAAAATTGCTGAAACAGTCCTTATGACAGTGGACAGCTGTTGAAGCAATTTATAAAAGTTTATGTAGATTTATGTCAGTTGTCATGAAGGGCTTATATGGGTGTTATGTAGCATTATGAACATGACCTTTAATAGGCCTTTCTGCAGTCATTCCGCTGGTGCAATGAGTTCACCACTGTGTTTGGAGCATCATTGCTTCCCTGTTCTTTCTTTTTCCCTGTGAATCCAGAGACTTTGGGCTAACTATATTTATAATATTTTGGGGGGAAAAAAACAACAGATGTTATGTCCTTCTGCATGGCACACAGTATTTGCTTTATTAAGCATTTTTTTATCTGCCTTATCTTTGTTAGTGATGTACATCACAGTACAACCAATCAGAGTGTCTTGTTTAGAAATGTGAGGACTGTAGTTGATTTGATCAGCTCTGGTATGAGAAAAACAGTGAATTGTTCTGTTTGACACACAAGTACACTCACTGCCCGCTTTATTAGGAACACCTGTACCCCCTGTACATTCATGCAGTTTTCTAATCAGCCAATGATTTGGCAGAAGTACAATGCATTAAATCAGGCAGATACCAGTCAGCAGTTAAAGATGGGAAAAAGACCAGGTGATTTTTTCCCCCTAATCTTCAACTGTCCAGTGTGGGTGAGTATGTGCCCGTGATAGCCTCAGATTCTTGTTCATAGTCATTCTCCTCTGATCTCTCTCATCAACAAGGTGTTTCAGCCTGCAGAGCCTCTGCACACAGGATATTTTTTGTTTCTTGCACCATTCTGTGAGACTGTTGTGTGTGAAATTCCCTGGAGATCAGGGGTTTCTGAAATACTCAAAGCAGCCCATCTGGTACCAACATCAATGCCACAATCAAAGTCACAGAGATCATATTTTTTCTTCATTCTGATGTTTGATGTGAACATTAACTTCTTAAAGCTTTTGACCTGTATCTGCATGATTTTATGCATTGTACTGCTGCTGCCACATGACTGGCATGATTGGATTAGACAACTGTAGGAATGTGCAGGTGTTCCTAATAAAGTGGAGGGTGAGTGTCGGCTTAAGGGGGTTAATGATGTTTATACTATCTTTCCTATATCTATACACCAACCTTTCCATTTCAGCCCGAGTGTACCAATGTTCTTACATTTACTTAGGCTTTTTTTTTTTTTCCCTAGACTTCCATATGTTTGTACCAAAAGTTTGCTCATGCATGAAAACTGTTTCCAAAGCCAGGTGCGGTGCGTGTAACTGGTCTCTGGTCCACATAAATTCAGTTGTCTGTGCTTTACATTAAGAGAGCTTAACTGGACTTATGTGATGATGACTGATGCATCAATCCAGGTTTCAATTAGTAAGTTCATGAATGGTCATTAAAAAGAGAAGAAGATGCAGAGCTAATGAATAAACAGTGGTGACTGGAATTACACAAATTTTCATATAACAGATTTGTTGAGGGAAAAAAAATCTAAGGAGTCACAGGCATAAATCATAATCATACAACCTAAAATGCACGTGAGGTGGGCAACGCCACAAACTGTTGTTATTTCACCATCTCCACTGTGGCACAATGTTGAAACACGAACAATTTCTACACCACATTATTTTCCTTTTTTTCCGCCCCTTGTTGCTTTCTTTCTTGTGGAATCTGTTTTTTGGTTGCCATGTTGTTTTATCCCCTTGCTGATTGATGCAGACTTTACGGTTTCCCTCCGGAGCCAAGACAGCCCACGCACAATCATCTTTTAATATCTACTCCAGCTCTCTTCATCCCTTCCTCCCTCAACTCTTACATAGTGAGAAACCTCAGCAGTGTCTCTGTCTCTCATGTCTACACCTCTGCCTCTCGTTCAGACGAAAACAACCTTCAACGTCATTCAAGAACACCAAGGGTCATCAGACCACACACTTCAAGCTGAATAGGAGCGTTTCTGAGGGATGATCAGATGGCTTTTTTTTTTTTTATTCATTTAACATATGTTTTTGGCTGGCTTTCCTATTAAGACAGGCAGACCTGCACCATTCTGTGTATTAATAAAGTGGGGAAAGAACATATGCTAGGATTATTCTTTTGACTAGTAGTTTCTGTTTGGGCTAATTGTAATTTTTTTAAAAAGATGTTAATAAACTCAAGAAATTTATACAGTTTATAAAGGAATAGTTTCTAAGTAATGACCTATAAAGCATTTCAAATTGTTAAAAAAAAAAAAGTGATAAATAAATGTCAAGGACAGAGACCAGGGATGTGATGTATTGGGATGTTGTGAAATCTATGATACTGGCCCAGAAAGTTATTTCTAGGTGCAGTGCATCAAGATTTTAAAAACAGGCTGGGTTACGTTTGCATTGGAGAAAGAGTCTCACAAGACATTATCATCTGTACCAGTGTAGCATAACTTTCTTAATATAACTGGTTTAGAAAATTTACCCAACCAAGTAATTTAATACTTGCACTACTGCTGCAGTGTTGTACATCATTTAAATGCCACTTGAAAATACTAAGATGATCATGTGAAACGCTGAAACCCATGTTCCTGATAGCCAGCAGGAGGGAGAAAAATTATGTTTTTCAAATGCTGCACTTGAGGTCTTCGTTTGCACGCCCCTGATAGGTCCACTCAGCTATAGGATGTCCCAGTTCTTATTTTAGGCTTCAAAAGGCACTAATGAGTGCTCTCTATGCACCCTTAACGTATCCTTTGGCAAAGGCCACATCAAAGCAGATGCAGACGTGGCCTGCTACCCAAAACCCCTTGCAATTATTATTATGAGGACCAAGCACAGTGGATGGATTTGCGGTGAACAAGGCAAGGTACAAGATGCAGGGACGGTCAAAGCTGGACAACGCCAAGGATGGTGAAAAAGATCTTCAAATAAAGTGTCCTAAAGTGTCTTTTGTTAACTTATCAATCAGCAATAAATTCTGTAAAAAAAAAAAAAATCTGTAAACAAACAAACAAACAAACAGTGATCAGTTAGCCTACCTAATTTATGTTTATAGCCATAGGTGTATTTTTTTGTAAAAAAAAATAAAATAAATAAATAAACAAATAAACCCAGGCTAATTTGAACTGAAAGGGTTCTGAAAGTGTTTACAGTCTCAAGCGCATCTCAAAGAAATGATACTTTTCCATTTAAACCAATGCTATTTCCACACCAGCTTTTTAAACATTTCACACACAATTGCACAATGATGGATGCTTTGTAAGTCTTTGTTTGCCATGGTTTACATCACCTACATTGTGTCTTACTGAACCAAAGTGGTTTTCTAAAGAAAGTGGTTCCCTATAAATAAATATACGATACACTGTGCTCATATCACAGTATCACACAAACATCTTGATTCCCATGAAAGGACACCTGCTATTACATTCGCTCGTGTTGTGCTCATTTAGCCGTTTGGGTGTGAGGGTTTTATTGTAGAAGAGATGTTGGAAAGGTGCACTAAAGTACTGCTGATTCAAAGGGAAGACGTGTTCACCTTCAGGGTGGCTTTCAGAACACTATCAGGACATCAGTTTAAGGAGCAGTGGGCGTTTGATTCACTTAGCTGAAGGTTATAAATATTTATTCTTAGAAACTGAGAGTTACCAAACTGTATGCGGTTGGTATATTACACACACACACACACACACACACACACACACACACACACACACACAAAGACTGCTACACTGTGAAATGTGTATCCTTACTAATCAAGCAAGTCAGTAAGAGGTCCAATTTTAAGGGGGGGTCAGGGCAAGAGTGGCACATAATCTAATATGATTAAGTATGAATACTAAATTGTGGTGTTTGCATTAGTAATATGACAAATTTACCTAACATTGCTTATACTAATACCGACTGTCTACCATGATCTGCACTGTAAACTGTCAATGACTCCGCTCTGTTTAAGATTAGTACAAACAATCCCTGATATCAAATGTATAATTACCCAGGGATGGCCCTCACTAACCACTTCATCTGGCCCACATATCACCGTCAAATTACAGCAATCAATTCATCCAAATCTGGCAGCCAGAACACAGCCATAAAACAGCAACATGTTGAAGAGACCACATGTTTACAGCTTCAGCCCAAAGTTGAAATGCTACACACTGGACCACTTTAGGCTCACAATACACTTGCCATTGCCATAACTGGCTTTTATGTGTCTAATCTCAACCATATTCGGCCCACAGTGTTCTGCTAACTGACAATACTAGACTCCCATATTCTAGCGTGATTGCTCTACTTTGTTTGGATAGGATACAACGTGTTGTTTTTTTATGTGGTAACAACACGCTTAGGACACAAAGTCCAGTTGAGTAACTCTGAACAGATTTCATAACGAAATAACTGTGTGTGTGGGCCCAATTTGGTTTGTATGCATAATGCCGTGCGGTTGATTCTTCCAAAAATGAAGTTAATTAAATGTTACTATGTACACCATATGGGCAAAAGTTTCTGGACACCTGACCATCATCACACCCATATGTGCTTTTTGAACACCCCATTCCAGATTTAGTCCCCCTTTGCTGTTATAATATCCACTCTTCTGGGAAGGCTTTCCACTAGATTTTGGAACGTGGCTGTGGGAATTTAACCATTCAGGCCTGGGGTGCAGTTAGCATTCCAAACTTGGCAAACCATGTCTTCATGGAGCTCCCTTCGTGCACAGGGGAATTGTCATGCTGGAACAGGTTTGGGCCCCTTAATTCCAGCGAAGAGAAACTGTAATGCTACAGCATACAAAGACATTCTACACAACTTTGTGCTTCCAACTTTGCAGCAACAGTTTGGGGAAGGCTCACATATGGCTGTGATGGTCAGGTGTCTGCATACTTTTGTATTGTAATTTAGATGCGAAATGATCTAAATTAGGTGCAAGCAGATCTCAGTACAAATGGACATTTAGAGATAAAAAAATAACAGACGGCATGATGGTGCAGTGGGTAGCATTTCTGCCTTTGAGCTTCAGGGTCCCCAGTTTGATCCTGAGCTCAGGTTACTGTCTGTAAGGAATTTTCCAAATGCTCGCACAGGTTTCCTTTGGGTTCTCTGGTTTCTTCTCACCTCCCAAAACTGAAAAAGATTTCAGTAGGGGCCAGCGTTACATCAGGCCCTTTCTTTTCAAGGATGTGTAATTAAGTAATAGTTCAAATGCTCCAAATATTATCAGGAGGATACTTAAGTATATTAATGTAAAATTACTTTAAACTTTTCCATCACTGGCACATATTATATTATATTCATAATATCACACATATTATGAATTCTTCAGAGCACTGACGAGTGCGGATGTAATGACAATATGACATCAAAATATTGGTCCTAATCATTAGAATTAGTGAAACTCCTGTGTCTGTCCCTGTATAATTTGTAAGCATAGCCAGACCAAAAAAATAAAAGAGAGAGAGAAACTAACAAACCAGAAAACAAGGTTGACCACTTCCTCTTTCTGTTTCTGCCCAGATTATTGACTTGTTGGCCCAGCACTCCAGTGGCCATGAAAGCTATCTTAACCCCCTGTGACAATTTGTCAGCTTGTACTCCGCTGTCACCTCATGACATAGCAGTGCATGTGTGATAGCAGACGCTGAGCACCAGGCCAAGCAAGAGCTCAAGTGACAAGTAAACAACTCTGGGATAAGCCAGCGAATATCAAGCTGCCATGTACGCAGCAAGGTACATGAACTCAAAAACCCAACCCAACTTTATCTCAGGAGAAAACGGGATGAGATGAAGGACACAATCAGACACACAGTCCAGCATAAATAATAATAACATCAGGTCATGTTTAATCTCAAGAACAACACATTCAACCTGAGTCCTGTCAAGCTGAAAGTGATGAGAGAAAGGATGAAAGAAGATGAGAAAAACAACAGCTCTGCTTACTCATCCAACACAGCCAGGCTGTTTTCTTTTTTTTTTTCCCCTCCCCAGTTTACACCATGTGTGCCTATGGGCTAATAGTGGTACTATGTGGCCATAACAAACATAAAACAGTGATAATGGTCCGCACAATGTGCTTCTTGAGTATACAGTACAAACCAGTATGTGAGAACAATTTTATTCCATTTGGAACCGGAGTACCACACACCAGAATTAATAGCTGAGAGGCCATTTTTTTTGTTCTGTTCTGTATAGCACAGTATGGGATACCAGTTGCTCACAAATTACTGTGAAGCAGGAAAAAAAGCTCTACATGCCCTCTCAGCAAGTTTCTTTTCATTACATTTCTTCTGCTCCTAAGCAACAGGCCTTTCTGAATGACCTGCTGCACAAAAGGCCCTCTGTTCCTTTTAGCATTGTGGACAATCGTCCAAAATTACAGGCACAAATACGCCACACTGATGCACCTCATTCACAAGTCAAGCGTGCACTTTGGGATCTGGAGTTCATCAAACAGAGGAGGGACTGAGCTTTAGGCATGATGGATGGATGGGCATGAGTCACGCTTATTCAAGATGATTGGGTGCATTAGATGAATGCACAGGGAAAAAGTCCGTCAAAGCCTGTTTGCATTTTAATATCAAACTGTTAGCAATTTCCAGTGTAAAGCTGGAGGATTGCATTATGTGTAACACGGAGTAAATATCTCTGTCATGTACGTAAGGAATAAAACACAACAAGGCATGCTTTTACAGGAAAATAATCAATGATAGGGTGGTATTATGTGGTTACCCCTGAAGTTGATTATTTTCCAATAACAACATATACCACAGCAGTATGCAAGTGATTATATTTTTTTTTTTAAATTAGTTTATGAATGGCATGTCATACTGAAAGCCCAAACTGAAAACTTACTGGCTATTACAAAGCACTAACACTCCTTCCAAAAATGCTAAACAAACATCTCCTTGCAAAAAACAACAGATCAATATTTATATAGGATTTTTAAATCCGTTTATGTGTCCACCATATAAGTCCATGTGCAAGTTCTTAACATTGAAATGATAATGTAAGAACAAGCGCATTCATATAAATCTGTGATGTGCCTTGCATCAGGAACTGTCCAAGCTGTGCTGATATAGAAAATTAATTTACATTTACGGCATTTGGCAGACGCCCTTATCCAGAGTGACTTACAATTATCTCATTTATACAACTGAGCAGTTGAGGGTTAAGGGCCTTGCTCAAGGGCCCAGCAGTGGCAGCTTGGTGGTGCTGGGATTTGAACTCTCAAATAGAAAAATAGAATAGAAAAAATGGACCTTGATTGTGTGTGTGTGTGTGTGTGTGCGCGCGCGTGTATATATATATATATATATATACACACACACACACACACACACACACACACACATATATACATACATATATATATATATTTATTTATGTATTTATTTATTTATTTATTTATGTTAAAAAGTGAAATTTTAAATATAAAGTTGCCTATGGCTAAAAAAAACAAATAAATCATAAATAATAAAAACAGAATTTATGACAAATTATTTAAAAAAAAACTGAGCTCATGACAAATAATTAAAAAACTAAACTGAAATTTACAAATAATGAAAAATAATATAAAATAAATATACTAATATTATAAACTTTTATTCATTAAAGCAAACAACTTTATTTAGGAGTTACACCACAAAGAGCAGAATCCATACTTCCGTGCAGTCATACACAGTTACATGCTCTTCAAAAGTTCATGGCCTTCTCTAAGTAAAAGCATGTATTTCTGAGTGTTTAGTCTATTTGTTGACTTGGGCACAGAGGTATTGATGTCTCTATCAGAAAATCAAGAAATTCCAAATGAAATCACAATGTCAGCTGGGACCTTCGCAGCATGAAATGAAAAGCTGCAGCTGGAATGTTCACACACCCACAATTCAATTCACGTCACATTCAAATCTACATGGAAGCATGATTTCCCCTGCTGCTGCTCCTTCTCGGAAAGGTTTCCTCCTCTTGCGCCTGTGTGAGAAGGCGAACAGCCACAGAGGCCAACTGAGCGGAGGCACCGTGTAATTACAGCAATTTACTTAATTATCAATTACGTCTCTAACACTTTATTAGGGATAATTGGTCGAATTAACTTGCACTCACCCTTGTCTTTGAAAATTATGAAGTGAATCTTTTATTCAGCAGAGAACAGATTCTGGTTCCCACTCAGCTGAAGGCATGTGGAGCACAAAACCAGTGTGATGCTGTTTAAACCTTACACTCATAAGCACGTGAGTGTGATGAAATGGCACTCCAGCCATATTTTTCCCTCTCGAAGACATTATAATGTGATCACGTGCCTTTATATCTACAGGTCTTACCAGTCAGTGTCTTATTGATTCAGAGTGACAATGATCAGCTCCCTAATGAGGCTGCTAATGATAACGCTTTTTTCCCCTGTCATAAAATTTCTCTTTCATCTCTTTATAAAAATAGGAAATGCATGTGATAAAAGTCAGCAGAGCCTGAGAAGACTCATACCACGACACATGGCGACCTTTTTATGGAGCCATGGTTTTTCCAGATGCACTATACAATTAATAATTCTCTTATTTTTTGCCATACTATTACTTGTAAACTCACTCTATAGGTTTTACTGAGTTCATTCATTCATTCATTCATTTTTAGTAAGAGCTTTATCTCCATCAGAGTTGTGGTGGATCTGGAGCTATTTAAAGAGAACATAACATAATCACTAGAGTCCGTGATCAAGCTGACTATAATAAAGAGGCACCACAAAAACAGGCATCATTAACGTTTATTTTATTTTAAAAAAAAAAGTCCTAGTTATGCTGAAAGCCTGCAGGTTAGCTAAATTTTCTCAGCATGCTTGTAATAATTTTAAAATTAACACATATTTACAGAGAACAGTACCTAATCAGTAGAGCACTTGATTGAGCTGGCTATAACAGAGACTCTTTTTTCCCCAAATTATGCCAAAGCCTAGGAAGCAAATTTTTTTTAAGTTACTGAATGGCTAATCCACCTTGAACAGTAATCCGCTCTTGAACAGTACACAGGTGTGGCTAGAAGCTGTGAATAGTCCTTAACAGAATCATTGGGTTCCTTGTTTTCCACCAGGATACCATGTTTACTTCCTATCATAGGGCTTTTTACTGTCGAGTGGCCCATATTGCTCATTCCCCACTTCCTTATGCAGTTATGTCGTTCTATTGTAGAAGCCAATCTTTGCAGTTGTGATTCTATAAGCATTGCAGGTTAAAAGCACACTCTCTCCTCTGACCTTGATTAAGCCTTTTGAAATAGGTGAAAGACCAGATTGAAGCTAACTTCCACTGAACAATGAGACATACATGCTACACTACATGGCCAAAAGGATGTCGACAGATGACCATCATACCCATACGTGAGCCTTCCACAAACTGTTGCCATAAAGTAGGAAGCACACAATTGTGTAGAATGCTTTTGTATGCCGTAGCAATATGATTTCCCTTCACTGGAACTAAGAGGTCTAACCCAAACCCGACAATGCCCCTGCACACAAAGCGGGGCGAAAGAAAGAAAATGGGTGGCCTGTACAGGCCCTGGCTTCGATCCCAATGAACACCTGAACACACAGTGATGTGAATACAACGGAAACAAATTCAATTTGGCTACTATCAAGGGTTAAGCTTTTGCAGAACTTCATAAAGAAAATATTTTCTGTCACTTTTTTTTTTTAAACGTTCCAAGAATTTGCAGAGCCGGTACTAACTGTGCTAAACTGCAACCCTTAGGCCATGTACAAAGTTGTTGGTGGAAATTTTTGTGTACACTAAGTGTTTCCAGTAGCAGAGAGGACTAAAGGCAGTGAGATGAGTTGAAAAACAAAATCTGACATGAATAATTAAATAAAAAAAATACTGCAAACTTCAGTGAGCATTTAAATAATAAGGTGAACGAACCTTTTCAAATGCTCTGTTGATCTTGTTACCTAATATGAAACCTGACTGCAGTAAAATTAAGTCATCGTTTCGAGAAACTTTAAAAGTAAATTTTACTAAGACATAATATAGACACTTTTCCAAACTATTAAGACTTAGTAAATGGCATACTTTTGCCTTCAGTTGGCAAAAGTAGGCTTTCACATAGTTAAATACATCCAGAGAGTGTGTATTATTTGTACATGCATTCTCGATTCCTAAAGGGACAGGTTTAGTAACTCACAATGCACATGTTAGATGGACAGATGGAGCCTCTGAAGCTGATTTGTCGTGCTTAGCCACGCAGATAAAAGACCTTTAAAAATTAAAGGCTCCAATCTGCGATGGTCACAGCCTCTAAACCCTGACCCAGGTCTGCTTTCACCAGCTGCTCTAACAGCTGAGCGAACTAACACATCATCACACACACTGTACTGTCTGGAAACACAGTCACGTTAAAAGTGCAAGTGGCTATTATTGATCCTACACTGTTTACAGCACACACACGGGGGTAAATATTTCAATGCTCCACTTGTTGATATTAATAAAAGAACTCTGGAGCATTTCCAAATGCTTAAGGATTAATACTGGAAGTGCGGGAGTGCTGAAGGCAAAAATGAACAGCACACAGTTGCTTCAGATCTGAACGCGAACATATTAGGTTCTGTTCAGTACTTGTATGCAAAGTGTTAACTGTATTGGATGAAATGTTGCTGAAATCACACACTGACAAGGAATCCCTGTTTTAACAACGGCTTTTTAACATCTAGGTAGTGCTGTGAGGAACATGCAAAGCATGTTGATTTCACAGAGGACAACATGGGTGTAGAGTCATTAATATTTCATCGCTTTATCAAACAAGACGGTCCCAAGACCAAAAGCAATTAAGCTGTCGAAAGTTGGTGTAGCTGATACAAAACAAAAGCTCAATACCAGGAGATGTCATTGAACCAAGTCTCTGCCTTATTCATTCCAGCTTTCTTAATCTGCATGCTTTTTGCCTACGGGCAAAACAGGGCAAACCTTTCACTCCAAACTGAAGGATGTCATACTCACACACGAGTTTAAGAAAACAGTCATCGAGTCCCTTCAATAATAATGAAGCTAGACTTGTTGGGTGGGTTTAGTTATCGCAACCGACACCAACGGTAACACATCAGCTGCTCTCACTTTTCATTTTCGACAGATTGATATCTCCTAAAAATCTAATGGCGGATATTTGCCTACTGAATTGATTCATCCGGTAGTCTGTCCTGGATCACAGATAACAGGTTCAAACTGTTTTATACCGGTATCTGACAGAGCAAGGCTCTGTGCCTAGATACCTGCAGTTGGGAACACAATCTCACACACTCTCACAAGCACACACAAGCACAAACACACACACACACACACACCTCTGATAAGATACAACATAGGCTAAAAACAGTCAATTGCTTATCAGGCGTGATTAATTTGTGGCATTTATCAGCTTTTTATTTAGCAGGCAGGAGAAGACGGAGGGTCAGTGGAGGTCACTGATCATCCCCAAGGCACACACATCCCACATCCACAAAGATAATTAGGATAATAGGCAAGACTAACAGAACTGGCACTAATCAAATGACAAGGCCATGGCTGATTTGTTTTCCAAATGAGCAGGCTGTTTGAGGACACTCCAGCCGTTTGATAGGCATTACAAACGCGATTAAAACAATGTGGTGCTAATGCAGGAAAAGATCTCTATCCGCTCTCCATCAGAGATGACGAGATGGAAGCTCTCGCTGTGCAAATTGAGATGAAAAACGCACCATAGCTGTGTTTAGCATATCACCTGCTGAGCACCTCCATACCACACTTTTTATGGTTTTTGAAATGGAGAAGAGAAGAAATGCTGCACCGTGTCGTGCTTTTGCAGGGTGTGACCCCTAAAACAGGCCTGAAGCACTGGCTTAGCTGTCTGCCACTAGACATGTGTTCATCTCCCTTGTTAGTAGGATGTGTTTATCAAAACCATGAAAACTTTGAGTTTCTGCAGCTTGTCATGATGTTTTATCTGCCTCTGCTTTGAGACTCAGCTCTCCCATGACGGAGACACGATGTAAAACTGTAAATATAAAAAGACAAGTGTAATAGCTAGTGACAGCGCCACACTGACGTGGGGCCAAATCAAACGGAATTGGACTGCTTGCATCAAGTGAGACATTTGATCCACAAGGGCACGAACGGTTTCTCCAGAGCCCATCTGAACCTCTGCTGAGCTTGCATGTTAATAATTGACAGCAATCAGTCTTTCATGCCTTCAATGATCAGCTGTTTTCTTTGCCAGACCCCGAAGAGATCCTGTGCCTGTAAACATACTACACTCACACATGGGAGACTGAGCACGTGGGAAAAGCCAATAACACACTCATGACTCTCTTTCAAGGCAATGGGTAGTTAGTGTTGCATAAAAGCTGAACTTTACCATCAGAAGTTGTTTGCAGTAAAAAATGATCAGAATTCTAGCTCAGACATATCCATATCTATGAAACACAGATTCATTTTATTGCACAAACTCGATGCAAAACAACTCAGGGAGCTTTCGTTTTCAATTCAGCAGAACTATGCTTATGGCAAGAGTTTGTTACTGGGATTAAAATGGTCTGTGTGCGAGCACATATACCTTGAGGAGGGCAGACCAGAAACAAATTTTCATGTAGATACAGTCAGGTCCATAAGTACTTGGACAGTGACACAATTTTCATAATTTTGCCTCTGTACACCACCACAGTGGATTTGAAATGAAGCAGTCAGGATGTGATTGAAGTGTTTCAGCTTTAATTCAAGTTTAACAAAAAATATTGCATTAACCATTTAGGAATAACAGCCATTTATACATAGTCCCTCCTTTTTCACAGGCTCAAAAGTAATTGGACAAACTAACAATCATAAATATTAGGATTATTTTTTAATATTCAAATGCTGAGCTTCCTCCCTTGAGATGCTTTGCCAGACTTTTACTGCAGCTGCTTGCTTGTGGGTCTTTCCGCCTTCAGTTTTGTCTTCAGTTATGTGAAAAGCATGCTCAGTTGGGTCGGAGTCATCGGACATTTAAGAACATTGCATTTCTTTGCCTTAAGAAGCTCTTGGGTTGCTTTCGTGGTACTTTTTGGGTCATTACCCACCTGTATTGTGAAGCACCATGAACAGCTACCAAATACCAACGCTTGGAATCAACTCCAGACCTTTTATCTCCCTAATTTGTCATGAAACGATGAGGAAACGGGCTTATCGGTCAATTGTACAATTACTTTTGAGCATGCGAAATGGAGGAACTCTGTAAGAAAATGTCTGTAATTCCTAAACGGTTAATGCAATATTTTTGTTAAACCCCTTGAATTAAAGCTTAAAGTGTACACTTCAATGATATCATATTTGCTTCATTTCTAATCCACTGCGGTGGTGTGCAGAGGCAAAATTATGAACATTAAGTATCACTGTCCAAATACTTATAGACCTGACTGTATATGAACATTTTATTTAAATTTAGTAATAATAAATGTTTAAATTTATTTAAATAATAATAATAATCATTATCTGATTGCCATGTACAGTATCTCATGCTTGGCTAGATCCAGGTTGAGTTTTGGTAGATACAAATTTCCAAATATGGAACCAAAAAGATAAATCAGACAAAAACATAATGGTGAAGCTCATGAGTGACCCCACAGATACTGCTTATTTTATTTCAGCCACTTACTTTAACATTAAGTCCAATATTGGACTACTGATGAGAAGGTCATGAGTTCAAATCCCAGCACTACCAAGCTGCCACTGCTGGGCCCTTGAGCAAGGCCCTTAACCCTCAACTGCTCAGTTGTCTAAATGAGATAAATGTAAGTCGCTCTGGATAAAGGCATCTGGCAAATGCCATGAATGTAAAATGTAAATAACACTGAATGTCACTGAAAAATGGCGAATGTGAATAGAAGCTCTTGCTCTCATTGTTAGGAGCTAACAGCGAAACCTGACTTTTATCCATTATGTTCTTCTATTAATGCCACTGTAACTGCATTAGCAATGACCTCTGTGATACAGGAGTGGCACTCAACCGCTAACTTTTCAGAGGAATAAATAAAATATGGCACCAACCAAGAAATTAGCAGCAGAATCACTAAGCACATCACAAATATTTCTATATAAACATATTTAATGTTTATGAGGGTGGAATTTTCCTTTAAGCCCTAAGTGGAAGACAGATTTACATACAGTATGTGTCATTTACAGTCACTCTTACACTGTTAATGTGCTTAGAAACCTGTACATGCAGTAAAATGTGCACATATCTCAACTACAATAGTCAATTGTTCAAACTGTACATACTGCACATAGTGTAAGTAGATATTTTAAAATGTAATATTAATTAATTAATTAATATTAATTAATCTAAGTTTTCTATGTCATTATAATTTTACTTAGAACAATTCCTGTGTCAATGCTTTGTAGAGGTGATGCCTTACTTAACTATAATTAAAACAAGTGATGATTCATAACTGCATGTGTCTGACTCATGATTTTTTTTCCCCATCAGGCAGAACAGAGCCTGAGGTTGAATTAATACCATCACATTTAAACCAGAGTACAGAGAAACTTCATCATCTTTAGCAGACCCTTTCCCATGCCTAGCATGCCTGTTGTTGTTTGTACTTTTTTTAATAGTGCGGAACCCAGCATGAAATCAGAAAGCCCTTTTAGAAATCAGGCCTCATTATGGTGGAGAAAAAGCATAAAATGTGTAATTAAAACATTCAGCTGGATACTCAGGACCTGGGGGCTGTAAAAATAAATAAATAAATAAATAAATAAAATGCCACAACCTGTCATTGGCTTCAATCAAGCTCCTGCTGCTTTTTCACTCAGTTAGTGGATTCAATACACACACACACACACACACAAAGATCCTGCCATTTAAATTGCTTTTGAGCATATACGGTACTGTGCAAAAGTCTGAGGCACCCTAATTTTCCTGTAAATAAAAATTTTCTCTTAGATATTTCTTTTATGACTTCTGCATTGAGTCAGTAAAAATTTTTTGATTTCCAAACATTACTTTTATTCCAACAAAAAAATGAATTGTTAGAGAAAAATCTTTGTATGTCAGTAACATATTACGTAGTAGGACTCTTTCCAGACAAAAAAAATAATAATAATAATGAAGGCAGCTTTCTCTGCAAAAACAGGAGCGAGTGTGATAGTCAATGTCTCTAGAAGAACTGTGGCAGCTCTGCCAAGATGCTCAGCCAATTCCCTTATGAAATGGCACAAAGCGTACCTAAAAGAAAGGCTGCTAAACATGCAGTGCAGTAAGACTCAGGTGACACGAATCCTGGTCCAATTCTCATTATTTTCATGACTTTACATGACTTTTTGCACGCCTGACATTGATGTAGCATCTACACAAAGGTATTTGCACAATCCATACTCTACACTTGCTTTTAATTTGCACGGACACTTGCTAAATATTGCACAACACGTAAACATGGTTCTACAGACATCAGTACTAAATCTACTATCTCATCTTCACATAGACGGCTTTGCAGTAAGAAGAGAACTGTATATTATACACTTGTACATCTTTTCTTCTTTTAGTATTATATAGTGGATTTTTATATTCGTTTGTAACATATGTGGCATTGTGTTCTAACTGCGTGTTGGCCTGATGGCTGCTAAAGTAAATTTTGTTGCCTGTGCAAGGACAATTAAAATATATATTTTATCTTATATCTTAAGACTCCTGTTGCATTTTGGGGTAAGGGTTATTACACCAAAATATTTATCTTTGTTTCATTTATTGCAGTTTACTGCACTAGGGTTTTTTTTTTTTTTTGTAGAAAATGTTTAATTTCAGTATTTCTGAAGGGATTTTTGCTTTTCTTTACATGTGCCTAAGACTTTTGCACAGTACTGTATATATTAAAAAATAAATATTTTGGGTCATATTTTAGATTATAAATTCATACTGTCTTCAAACCAAAGTTGTATTAAACGTGCTATATAAAACACCACTTTTTTTTAAAAAGTGTCAGATGTTTAGCCCATGATAAAGGTGATAAAGATCTAATGATTTAGTGACTGAAACTATTCTACCATTTGCAACTTATTTATCAGCACATGTCCTTATTTGAGGACTGAAACAAAGCCAAGACTGTCAAGACTTTATATTACAGAATGAGCAACCTTGTGGATGAAATCAACTTCAATTTCAAACTAACAAGAAAATCATCTTTAGAGAGTTTCATATCTCATACCACATCAAAGACAGCAATATCATCTGAAGCCGAGCCATGTGAGATGTTCCAGCTGTATAAAAGTGTGTATCTTCACAGACGTCGTGAGTGGCCTTAACTAGCGTGCCTTTAACTTGAAGGTCTTATCTCAGCAGGAAACTGAACACTTATCTAAGCTAGTGATGAAAAAAAAAAACAGAGGCTAATTTCTTTATCTTTTGATCTTCTGTATTAATTTCTGAAATTATTATTATATTATCGATGGTCAAAGTAATGGCAGGAGAAGTTCCTTGTGCATTGCTCTTCACTGTATCAGAGTGAGTGTTGCCTTTTGACTTTATTTGATTTTAATGGTTTCAGCCTGACACCAATTGACAATCGGACATTTGTGATTTGAAGAAAAGTCTGTGCCACAGCTTTAGAGAGAGTCTGTGAGAGCCTGGAAGAAGAAGAGTGTAACTATAAAGTTGAAAGCGACTGCAAGAGGGCATGTCAACATATGCTTACACGCACCATTTCCAATTCAAAGTAACCCCAATCTAACCCAAGATGCCCAAACAAATTGAGTATGACCATGATTAGAAATCTGTTTTGCAGATTGACTTTGACATGATTTACAAAGTTAATCACAGTTACAACCAAGTGCTTCTAAAGTGCATTCATAGGTTTAAAGCGAAATATATTTTTAGCCTGCAGTGTTTAGAAGAGCCAGTTCCACTTATGTTCACTTACTGTCTTACACATGTGCTGGTCATGAGTCTCAGATTTGGCATTCATAATAGCTAAAACACCAATAAAACCATTTTCCTTTTATTTTTTATAAGTTTCTCAGTTCCAGGAGGAACTCGGTAACATCAGCATTGTATTTTACAGCACAGATAAAACCAAAAGAAATTCTATATCAAATTTACATTCAGCACTACACTAACAAAAATTAACAACTGTGTGAGTATATGGATGTATGAATGAAAGAAAACATGATCTGAGGCAATGCAGCAGGTATGGAATATTACACTGCAGTCACAATAATTTCAGAATGCAGTTTGTAATAATCACATATAAATATACTGTTTATATAGGGAAAATGGCAATATAGACTATACACAACAGTGTCTTCAGATAGCATGAAAGTTTTGTTCAGATCATTAACAGTTTGTGCTAGTCATGCTAATACAAACCACTTTATACTTGCATTCCATGAAATATTATATAGATTATATACACTACATTAAAATGATTTCCTTAAAATAGACTGTCCCTTTAAATCTTCAGTTGTTTTTGTTGACTCAATGCCATAGCAGTGGAGTAATTATGCACATGCACAGCTATTTATTGACAAAGACTATATAAGAATTTCTGTCTGTCTTCTACAAAGAAAAGATTTTAAAGAAGGGACTCTAAAAAAAATTAATACATAAAAAAATCACCTAAATACACTATATGGCCAAAGGTTTGTGGACACCTGACCATCACACCCATATGTGCTTCCTGATCCCTTTTCAGATTTAATCCAGATTTGATCCCATTCCAGCTTTAGTCCCCCTTTACTGTTATAAAAACTTTCACTCTTCTGGGAAGGCTTTCCACTAGATTTTGGAGCGTGGCTGTGGGGACTTGTCACTTCAGCCCCAAGAGCATTAGTGAGGTCAGGCACTGATGTTGGGTGAGAAGGCCTGTGCTGCAGTCAGTGTTCCAGTTCATCTCAAACGGTGTTCAGTGGGGTTGAGGTTGTGCAGACCACTCGAGTTCTTCCACTCCAACATTTTCAACCCATGTGTTCATGGAGCTCACTTTGAGCACAGGGGCACTGCCATGCTAGAACACAGGTTTGGGGCCCCTTAGTTCCAACAAAGGGAAATACAAAGGTATCCTGTGGCAACAAAGTTGGAACCTTACAATTATGTGAGGAAGGCCCATATATGACTGAGAATAATGACAGTACAGTACTTAGGTTATAGGTGTGGAATAATTGAATCTCAATTAGATCAAACAATTGTGATTATGTAATAATTGTGACAGGCCATATGATAGTAGTGTACCAGTGCGTACTGCAAACCTGATGGTTTTTCAAGCTCAGCATACTCCTATGTGTATATGAGGTGGTCAATCACTCAAAATTGCCTAGCCAACAGTTGACAAGTTGTCAAAAAAACAAGTAAATGCAATGCCCTATGAATGACTGCTAACCAACAATAACCAAGACTGTAAATATAGAATAAAAATAGAATAATATTTATCTGCTCTTCATAAATTTAAGAATTGAACGTTTTAATGTAGTTCCCTGAGATCTGTAAAGAATGGTCACTCAGAAAAATCTGTCAATAATTTTCAGTCTGGCAGTTAGAGTGTGACATGGCCAGAGCCCTTCTATCTCCAATAAACTGAAGTGTTGTTTTCTGTTCCCCTCGGGCAGCAGCAGGGGGGGGGGCATCTGGTAAACAGCTTGGTGGTTAATATCCACTGAGAAAGCTGCCAGAGTGCATCATTACTCTAATGAAAACAGCTTCATTACAAGCAGCCACATTACCCTGCTATCAGTTTGTTTATGCCAGGCCAAGTCCGTCATCTCCTAAAATAGTCTCGCTGGACTGGAGGATGATACTAAATCCAGTACTGAACACCATGACAGGACTCATAGCAATATGCTTGTCCTCATGTCTCATTGAGTAAGCAATATTCAGTCTAAAAAACAGATCTGAACCATCACAAAAAAAGAAAAATGCTTAAGTTGGAGAGGTTTCTATGAACAGATTGGCACAGAGTTTGGCAATTCTATGAAATGAGACTGCTGTATTTTGAGGTAGTCCTTTTTTGGCGCTTTCCACCTATCAAGCATTATTTCTTGCATTACTCTTTCTACAATGAGAATCCCAGTGAAGTACTTGGCTTGCTCCGAAAGCGGCTGAAGTGGTGCAACAAGAAAGCATTTACCCTACCGTCAGGAGCTTGCAAGCTCAAATCCAGATGATACCACATTCATCTGTGGCCAAGAAAGCAAAATTGGCCCTGCGTGGGAGGCACAGCTACACTCTCCCTTACTCCCCTGTCAGTCAGAGTGACAAGTCATTAGTGGGCATCTGTAATCTCATGTATGCGGAAGAAGGTAGTTAGTGCTTTTCTCTGAGTGCGTTTAGCTGCTCTTTGATGTAGCATAACAGCAGGCCCTCCTGAGTTGGTAGCTGCTGTGTGATAGGGGAGTGCTAGCTAGTGGGAGGGAATTGGCAAATTATCTACTGATGTACTGCCATGCCACAGCTCGACCTTTTCCGAGTTGCTCTCCCACTGGCATGCCTGGTACACACGGCCTGCCAAGACAATGTCAACTGGGGTGGGGTGGGAGGGAATGGGTGTCTATCATTGCACACAGAAAAGGATAAATATACTGCATTATCATGCTATAAAAGCAGATCATAGATCTGAAAATATACAAATCACAAAAACAGAGCAGTGTAGTTCCTTCCATACTAGAGGAGGAGGCACACTCATAGCCCCCCTATGAGAAAGCGTAAAGACTTTAAACTATGTGAGCTTGACACACAGGGTGATGTGTCTAGTGCAGCAGTTTAGCTAAATGACTGCTAACTTGCCAACGGCTTGCAGTCCTCTTGCTTGCTGCCTGTTGTCGTTGGTTAACCTGCATGGCAAACAGGGAAGCGCCATGATTGTGCAAGTCTTCCCTTGCCAGTACACAGCCTCTCCATTACCAAGAGTCCTGGCAGGAGATCTCAGAGATGCTGTGGTCCTCAGAGACAGTCCACAGTCGCACAGTGTGGACATGCCCTGGCATTAGTCAACCACTGTCTCACTGCCCAACAAAGGCTAAAAGAGCACTCCTTAACCAGACAAGCGATGGGGTGGCAGCACATGTAGGCAGACCTAAAGAACCAGCAGCTGCCTGCAGCTGGAGAGGATCCAAGTCATCATGGGCCTTTTCCTGCCACTGAATCAAATCAAGCAGTACTACTGGGGAGCATACACCCCCAGTGCCATGTTAAAAAGGTCTGAGAATGGTCTTGCACATTTGGAACCAGCCTTAAAGTCTGGCAGAGATGTCTGGAGATGGAGACAAGTTTTGAATGAACTTGGTGTTCCTAGCCTCCTGTCCCTGTCCCAGAGGTACAGACTCAGAAGACCTATTTTATAGAGCTTAAGTTGCCCACCTGTGGCTTTTTCGGTGTCAGGTTCAGATCACTGGAGGATGAATGGTCGTCAAAAGAAGACTACCACAGTAGTTGCATTGTGGTCTTTAATTCTTTAGTAAATTCAAAAACATACATATTTGCACCCACTTACTGACAGAAATCTACTTGGATTTTGTAATCCCACTTGGGTTTGCTATGACTCTGTAATCTTCAGAAGTCTTTTAATTTTAATAAAGGCTATATTGTAATTGTAAAGAGTTTTTTTTAACCTTATAGGTAGCATCAACCATGGATATCAACCATGTTCAATATTCATTTATTAAGGCTTTTATATTTAAACCTTGGCTAAAGTACTACAGATCACTCCACCTCGATTTTGTTCCTTTTATTTGAATGTAGCTAATTAGATATAGTAAAATATAAAAACTGAACTGCTGGTTTAAGTGTTTATAAATAAATTAATTTTAGTCTTTTCAAATTACTTTAATTATTGATTTGTCAGATTTATTGCATGTTTGCTGCAGCGCTAATAAGCATGAAGAAGATAAAATGTGTTTTTGAGAAAGGTTATCTCAAGTTGATCTCACATCTTAATACCAAAAAGAACTACATGCTTTTACACCGAACTATTAAGAAGGAAATCTGGATCCTCAGGAGTCTGAACATAATGGCATGTTAATACGAGATATTGATAATGATGCAACCTGGGTAGAGGCATATAGCCCCTCCATCTATCAGTCACACAGCACCTCATCTACTTTAATATTATCTGCTCGATTAAGATCACCTGCAGAAAAGCCTCATGGGAGAGGATGTGGGCCTATCAGCCTCAATAATTCATACTTTTTTTTGGTTTTAATATACAAAAATTCCATTAGATGAAGATTTAGGGGAGTGGATGAACTTTCAAACTCTGTAATCGGGCTCAGTATAAACACATGGCTGAACCCGTGCTTGTGGCAGCGGTGGATGAATATGAAATCTTCAGCCTCGCTCTGCTAATGGAGGCAGGTTTAATGTTAATGAAGTGAGCAACCCCGTGGTGACAAACGCCATAGTAAATTAATTATGCTGACTTGTTGCGACAATATTCCCTGTGTAAAACAGGGTGGGTGCCATGTGAACTTCAATGATCCTTTTTCTTTTTCCTCTTTTTTACCATCTTATTTTTCCCCAGTGTAGTTTCAGCACCATCGGTCTAGCAGAGTGAAGGCTCACCCTGAACACCAAGCATGTGGTTTCTTTAAGCAGCGCGTGCTTAAGGTCAAATTAATGCTTAAATGAATACCGGTTCAATCAGTAACTTATGTGGGTGCTAGAATGGTTTTTGACTACCTGAGTAATGACTCAGAAAATAATCATCCTGGTTTATGTTTAAGCAGCTTGCAATGTGCATAGTCGGCAGCTTTTAGCTCTGCACCTGCATAATTCTCTTTTCTGCTGTCCCGACAGGTAAATGTCTATTTTCATATGAAAAGCATGTATTTACCCATCATTCACCACACATCCGCTACCCTTCATCCTCCAGTGATCTGTTCTAAAAATATCTCAGATGTAACATATGTACAGTATATGTATATAAAAGTGTCAAACAGAATATTTGCTTACCAGTAATGTTATAAATCTGTCTCTCTGTTGTTTATAACATTCAGCATTATAACATATCTGGTCATCTCATTGAACACCATGGTACTCTTAGGTCACGGTGGCTCAGTGCTTAAGGCTTTTTTTGGCTACTGATCACGAAGGTTGTGAGTTCAAGTCCCAGCCTTGCCAGGTCGCCTGTGTCGGGCCCTTGAGCAAGGCCCTTAACCTGCAACTGCTCAGATCATTTATAAGTCCCCGCCAAATGAGTAAATATAAATGTGCTCTTAAAGCCAGCACTATAGGAGCTGTACCTTGTGTAGTCTTACAGTCAGTCAGCTACTACATCCTACACAGGAATCAAGCTTTGACTGTGGCTATAGTCAGTATGGCTATTTCCAAAATGAAGACTGAAAACCTGCCCATTAAAAAAGCAAGCAATCTGCAAGCAGAATTACAGAATGCAGCTAAAAACCATACCACAAAAAAATGGCCAGATAAAAATATTCAGACAACAAAAACAGACTGTAGTGCACTTAGCACTGACCAGGTCAGCGGAGAAAAAACAGCAGCAGCTGAGCACAGAGCCATTACCAGAGCAGGAAGGATAAAAGCTTAAAACAACCATCAATGAAATTCCAACAACCTCCAGAAATGCGTGCAGGAACAATTTATGGTTTACAAAAAAAGAGCTATCAATGAGCAGCAAAAACCAAAAGCCAGGCTGCAATATTCCAATCCAATATATGGAATACCCAAATATTCCAAATACCAAGATATCCAGAGGTATGGAGAGTTGACCTCCATGTTTAGTCATATGAAGGGTCTTACTAAATCAAAAAGGTTTTAACAGAACTATTGGGGAGATTGAGGTCCATCAGGACACTTGCTTATGTCAATCTTGTGAATTCCTGCCCTGTGCTAATTCTGAACACTTTTTGGTGAAAAAAATTGGTGAAAACAATTCACCATATTTGAAAGTTATTTAAGAACTAAATGTGAAAAATACTATGCCTTTCTCCACCACGCGGATAAATCTGGTGGTTGCGACTGGCAAGTAGAGAACTATTCAAGGAAGTGTCCAAAGCCACACATTTCACTCTAAATAGTAGGTCCCAATCGTAATGATCCCTCAGTGCTCTGTTAGCACAGCTCTCAGGCTCTACGGCATGCAGAGAGGATCCAATGGTAGTAAGCTAGCAAACGTAAACATACACAGGACCCAAAAATTATACAACCAAATGAACAAGCCTGGTCACACACAACTGATGTGTCTTTTATCTGTTTGTGAGTTTTCCATTAATTTGTTTGTCTAAACACAATCCATTTTGTTATCTTTTCTGATTTGTGTTTTGGGGTATGATGGCATATGACATGAGACCAAAATTACTATACAATACTAAATTAAAATGATAAGAATTATACTATTATACTATACTACTACTATTATAGTATTCCCACAGTGACTTGCAACAGCTCAGATACACCACGTTTTTCAGCTTTTTCGATGAATAAAACATTTCGAGATGTGCTATTACTGGAAAATAATCAACAACTGGGTGGTCTGATGCAGCCCAATGCAAAATGGAGAGCTGTAATCACCCTGAAATTGACAGCATGTCCAAAAGTGTACTATTGCACTTTTTGCTTATTTTATTGCTCTTATACCACAATTTTGTCAATGCTAACAATGTATTTGTTTTATCAGAATTTATTATTTATTAGGAAACAACATCAGAACTTTTATCCTTTTATAGTTGCAGTTAATGTTGTGGAATATCCGCAAAACTAGTTTCTGATATCACTTACATCATAGCAGCACTATCTTCACTTTTTTCTCTCTTGAAAGACTAAAAACAAATCTTGCCATGTTACTGAGAAATCAGGAAGACTTTCTTGTCTCAGGAAGAAAGCTTTACCTGAGACTTGCAATGCTCTGACAAAAGAGACTCGTTCCATAAATGCTAAAATAGACCTCTACTCACAGAAAACTTCACCATGACAATTTCACAAATTAATATATGGAGCATTCGCCACACAAGTCCCAGTGCAGGTTGTTACTATAGAAACAATAATGTATAAGATGAGGACATAAACCTGGGATTTACCTTGCAGGCAGAACCATTGTGCTGAGCTGCTGCTACAGAAAATTTATCAACAACATCTGACCAGTCAGAATCGAGAATATTGGTGTGGTAGGAAAAGTAAATCTTACACACTGCAGCTTTAATATGGCATGCTTTGGCATCTAGGAAAACAAACCATTTTGCCTTCACTGCCTTAATGATTTTGGGAAATGTCGTTTGTATCAATGCACGAGAAGTGAAAAAAGGGGGAAAACACTGCTTATAAACCCGTTTCCCTGTTAATATAGTGGAAACAGGTGAAGGCCAAACACATTGGACTCACCAGTTCAGTGCAAATAAGATGAAGCAAAGAGCTTACACTTATATCTCTCATTAAGAACCAGAGAGCACATTCAGCTTGGCAGTAGGTGTTGCTGCTCGATCGTGAGATGAAAGTGTTTGTGGGATACAATCTGGTTCTCGTCACTGCAACTCCAATAAAACATACTTCAAGCTGAGGAAATATCAACTTCCTGATAACAGATAAATACAAGGAGGATATGCGAGATAACAGTCTTGTTCAAATTCAGACATCTGGATACAAGTTTTTTTTTTCTGTACTTTTTTTTTATACAAGTACAGAAAAAAACTTATATTCAGGTGTCTGACTTTGAACCAGAGCTTAGCGGAAAGCGAATGAGATATGAGAGAGGGGTTGCTTTCACGTTCAACCAGAGCTCTTGAACTGAATGGGTATCTGGAGACTTCTCACACCTTCTGGAGCGGCCGGGATTTAATGTGGAGTAGCTAATCTAATGTGCTTCTCTGAGGCCCAGAATGGCCCTTAAAAGCCCGGGGTTTTTACTGAATGAGCCGGTGAGTGAAGGAACACAGCCAAAAACACAATAACTTCTCCCTCAATCCACTTAAAAAGAGGCAGTCTGTGAATTGGCTCAAAAATCATTTAAAGTGCTGACGTTTCTGGTGGACGCTCATCTTTTTTTTTTCTTTTTTTTTTTTTTGGAATCAAGACAGAAACAAGACAGACAGGGAAAGACTGAGGGAATGACAGAAATGCTGAGTCAACAAAGGGAATGAACAGCAATATTGTCTGGTGTGATGACTCCTGTGTCTTCTAAACCACTGTCAAAATCCATCAGCATGATCCAGAGCAAATTTAAACCAGGAATGTGTGTAATGGCAAAGTGGAAGCCATTATTAGTCAAATCGCCCTCATCACAGCACAAAAAAAAAAAAAAAAAAGAGAGTGAGTAGTGAGGAAAAATAAAAAGCAACACAAGCTTTGCTGTGTAAAACCCATTTTACCAAAATGGTTTGTAAACCAGTCATATTTTTAAATGATTAATTAGTCTATATATATATTTAATTGCTCTGAAGAATCATCTATTAAGGTATTGTTGTTATGGTAACTCCTGCGTCATCGCCTCACATTGAGTTAAATGACCCTGCAGCCTCGCTAGTAATGGCTGCCGTGAGTATTCACCATTTGGATTTTCACTGAATGCCATGCTGGAATAAATCAGAAATAATGCAGGGAACATCATGTACTTCATGAGTCACATCTGATGAAAAACAGCCTGCAGGACTGAAATGGTCCAAAATAAACTTAAAATCTAGATAATTGCAAAGTAAAAGTGCATGCTGACCCACACACACAAGCCATTTTGCACATACACATACAATATGTACGAGGTGCTGCTCTAGACTTCAGAGATAAAACTTCAAACTTCAACTTGGAAGAGATGTGTGTATGAAAACACAGACAGAGTGTGTGTATTTACAGTGTTCGGATTATTAGAGTGAACACTGACTCTTTATTTGTGATTGTATTGCTTAACTGGCTAAACATAAGATATTCAATTGATTTGATTGGTGTATTAAATAAACAGCTTCGTGTCTATTTAACCGGTTGCATACTTTGCATTTAAAACTCTATTACTGTGACTAAGAATCATACTTATTTTACATTTAAAGACATGCAGCCTTAAAATATACAATGGATATAAAAAGTCTACACACCCCTGTTAAAATGGCAGATTTTTGTGTTGTAAAAAATGAAACCAAGGTAAATCGTGTCAGAACTTTTTCCACCTTCAATGTGAAATTACAACATATAAAAATTAAGTGAAAATTCCACCTTTCAGCATGACAGTGACCCAATGCATATAAAATCATCAAAGGAATGGCTGAACCACAAGAAGATCAATGTTTTTGAATGACCTAGCCAGAGACCAGACCTGAATCCAACTAAAAATCTGTGGGGTGACCTGAAGCGAGCTGTGCGCAGGAGATGCCCTCACAATTTGATGGATCTAGAATGTTTTTGCAAGAAAGAGTGAGAAAATAGTGCCAAGTCAAGATGTGCCACGCTGATAGACTCTTTGCCAAAAAGACTGAGTGGTGTAATAAAATCAAAAGGTGCTTCAACAAAGCGTTACTTGTACCAAAGTCCTGCCGCTGTAATCATAAACACTGTCCTGTGCTCATCTAAGGCACTTATTCACCGTATGCTCATACTGAACACCCTTTAAGCACACTTAGTACTGTTTCTATTATACAGCTGTAGAAGAGTAATGAGTTATAATCCTGATAGAGGATGAGTTCCCTTTTGAGTCTGGTTCCTCTCAAGGATTCTTCTTCAATGTGTGTGTATATACACACACACACACACACACACACACACACACACACAACAAAAGAATGTCTTTGTCGAAGAAACCTATGATGGATTCAGAATGTGGAGTGTTCCAAGAGAAATGGACAATGACATATTTCTTCTGGGAAATAAACCACAAACCCATTTGTGTCATTTGCTCTCAGCAAGTGGCTGTGCTCGAATAATTGAATATTCCAAGGCACTATGAAATCATGGGGGAAAAAAAAAAAATACGATTAGTATATTGGGCAGTTTCATAAAAACAACATAAAGGAGATAATTGCAGCTCTCAAAAAGCAACAGTCTGCTTTCTGTCACAGTCCTGTGATGAATGATGCCACTGTGAAGGCTAGCAAATGTTAACAAGGGGTTGCAGGAATTTGTTTGCACTGTGTTTGTTGTTATAAAGTTACAGCCCTGCTTTGTTAACCCCATTCCCGCCTGCTCCGGAAGAAATTCTGACCAATCCTGTGATTATTTTCTGACATGCCTAATTTATTCCATTTCTCAAAATATAAACAAACAAAAAGTCATTTTAACCTTTGCGGCCTAGATGAGGATAAAGCTTTTGCTAAAGATGAGCGAATGGAAACAGCATGCTCTCACGTATGGACTATACTCCCTGCAAAGGAGTATAATCCACCCACAACTTTTTTTTTGTTGGGTCTCACAGGATGCACACTTCTACTGCAAATTAATAACAACCTGCACTGTATATTGCAGTCATATAAATAAGCCAGTCACTGGGATCAATTTGAATAAACCTAATAAAATGAATTACGCACATATTATTAATGGCAAGTGATTGAATGTATTGGTGTGGCACCTTTATTGAGAGATTTTAACCAGTGTGGTCCCCGACCGATCAAAGAGTCACCCACCCCTCATTTTTACGATAATGTAATAAATCAGTAAGTCTAATTTGCATGAAAACTGTGAGAGAAACAAACAGAATTATCATTTTAGTCATCAACGTGCAGCATCGTCCCACGGTTATAAAACTGACAGGTGCAAATTGAAAAACGTCACAAGGCAACGTACAGAGCTCACACCTGAGCTGAGCACGACATTTCAGTATTCTGTTCGGGTGAAGAATAAATGCTACCTGGCGTCTGTATCTGTCAGCTTATTCTCTCTCAGACACACACAATGATTCATCATGTCACTGTCTGTGACCTCAGTGGTTAAGGTTTTGATCCAAAGACCTAGACTGCTGGACACTGTAGACACCGAACACATAAGCACTCCGCTCTTTTCTTGGGTGAAATTCCGTTTCTCTTTAAAATGCTTTGGATAAAATCATCTGTCAAATAAATGCAAATGTAAGACACCTGGAAGGGAAGGAAAAAAAAAAAAGAAAAAAAAAAAAAAAAAAACTCAAGGAGGTTTGGACATGGACTCATTCCTGGCAGATTTGAGTATGTCTGTATAACAGCAGACATGATTCTGATTAGCAGCTATGATTGTTTCTGTGTGGGAGGAATAAGAAAATAAAAGATGTGATGAGAAAGATCACACCTGGGAAGAGCAACGTTCTCAGGAAACCTGTTCAATGCTGCACAATCAGCAAGTAACAGCTCACGATCCCACTAGGGCTCCAAACCATCTGTACCTCTACCATGTGTGTTTGTGTTTGTGTGTGTGTTTGTGTGTAAGAGCTCACCTGTGCTCAAGAAAAACCTGTCTCTCTACCCAAAGAGTCCTTGCTTAACCACTAAGTCGAATATAGAGGAGGAAAATCTCGGTGGAGTTTGATGAACATGTTCAGGGTGGAGGGTTGTGAGGAACTCTTCTCAGTGGGGTGATCATTTGGGTGGATTGTGTTTTGAGAACACATGCTCGAGTCTAACCACACGGCGGTGGCTCCCCTCCAGAGGCCATCATTATGTGGATTTGTTCTGCTTGCACTTATAGTCTCGGCAGATCAATCGCCAAAAAAAAAAAAAAAAAAAGCGTGTGCTAAAGCCTGTTATTGGAGTCGCAGTTTGGGGAGAGGATTTGAGAGAAGCGTTGTTTGAGGGTTAGATCGTCTATGGTACTGTCATCTGCTGAAATTCCCATCACCGTGAACAATGTTCCCCCACCACCACCAGCTCCCACTCCCCCTCAAGCCCACTCTGCTAATCAATTAGAACGAGAGACACATTTCATGCTATCAGTGCATAGTGAAACGTTAATGTGTCTGGTGTATTTTTTAAAAAAAGATAATGATACACTCCCAAACATGGTTGCAAATGTGTCTGTTCTGCATTTTAGCAAATGTGCGGTGGCTTTCCTGAACTGAAATATGTTTCTCTTTCACAAGTATCTCGACCACAAGTAAAGTTATAATATTTTCCATTCTGTTACCTTCAAAAGTGAAAAAGGTGAAAAGTGCATTTTCAGATTTCATCTTGAATGGAACATCACAACATTTTGACAGCCGGTATCTGATTGCAAACTAAATATATTAGGCTTGTATCTGTTTGGCTACAACACAAAAACCTGATCAAAGTGTGTCACTGCGTGAGAAAAAGACTGTTTTTACCATCATGTTTGTTAAACTGGCTCCTTACACAACATGATGTTTGCAGGAAGCCACAGGAAGGCTAAGGGGAAATGTATTTATAATTTCTTAAAGCTGAGGTGTCAAAATATGTATGTTATTAGAAGAAGAAGAAAAAAAATCGGATAAAACCCAAAGTCTTTTTTTGAGCTATATGCTAGAGACTGGGTTTCCCAGACCACCATACACATTCTTATCCATTTTTATATACGTATATCTGTGCGTGATAGGTAATGTATATTTTGTAAACAGCAACCAAATGCAGAAAACACCTGAGAAAACACATCTTTAATCGGTTTATTTGGATCCCTGTTTGTTGTAGCCTTCCTGGGGTGCATATTAAGGACAGGCACTTCACGTAAAAATATGCAAATTTTTCAAGGAATTATTCAAATAATATTTAAATATTTGGTGCGTTGCTTTCAGATGATTGCTGATAGTTATCATGAACTTCCAAAGTGCCAGCTTTCCACTGCATTTTATGGTCCTTTATTGTTTCCAAAGAATTGTCACAGAGAACTCTGACAACAGCCGCAGCATGTGCTTCATTCAGAACCAGCAAACGCAGCCTGTAACTACCAACACTGCTCTCTGGCTGGATTATAAGCTTCTGACACTTTTTTTTTTTTTTTTTTTTTAAATTGCAGAACATTCAGCTAATTTACTTACTACTAAATGATACTCACTAAGACTTTCTTGAATACTTCAATATAAATAATAACTCATTCCTGGTCCACATAAGTGTATACCCTTACAATGAGGTCTCTACATTTAAAACTATGTAAAAAATAAATAAATAAATAAATAACTGTCGATTTTATAGTAATTTACTGGCAATGTACAGTAAATGTACAGTAAATGAATGAAAGCCTTTAGTGTCATTGTATATCTCTGTATACAACAAAATTAGGAATACAACGAAAGCACATATTTACTGTAAAGGATTGTAAACCTTACATAGTGAGAAAATAACAAATAATTACAGTCCATTTGGCTGATGCAGGATACTGAGCTGAAGGTTAAGGGTCTTGCTCAAAGACCTAACTATGGCAGTTTGGCAGTGCTGAGATATGAACACATGACCTTCTGATCTGTAACTCAAAGCTTTAACGACTGATCCAGCACAAATTGCTCAACTAGCTTGCATTGATTCACTGCAATCTTTTAGTGGATTTAATTCAAATCCCAGCACTGCTAAACTGAGCAAGACCCTTAACCTTCAGCTCAGTTGTATCCTGCATCAGCCAAATGAGCAAACTTCCTGAAATTTTTTTGCACTACGTAAGACATTATACCACTTTATGTTTTTACAGTTGTTTACTATAAATTTTTATAGTCCTTTAATTTTAAATTACTGCAAAATTTACAGCTTTTTTTTTTTCCCTTTCTTTTTTTTTTTTTTTAACATTTGCAAATTGTACACCATTCACAAGAACATCCTTGACTTGGTGAATCAATGCAAGCACATTTAACTTACCTGCACCAACCACACCCATACACACATCTTATCACATCCATCACATACATATAACACAAACAGCAATGGGAAATAGGTAATTAATAAGAATAAACAAATAAGTTTGTAACAACACAGGATTTTAAGTTCATCATACAGCAAAATACAGTTTAAGAAAATATGCACTCTGCATATTTTATATCATATCCCCAAGCGTGTCTGTGTGTGTTGCTGGGTCTGGGAAAGGCTGCATACTTTCAGATAAACTTAGCTTGTAAAGGCGCTTTCTCGTCTAATATTATCCAAGCAGATCTGCCTTATTAATGTTGAAGGAAAGGGCCATGTGTTGAGGTCAAATTAAAAACTGTAAAATGACATAAGGTATCGTCTCTATTTTCCTCTTAAGAAGGGCTATTCAGGAGAGGTCAAGCATGCATATGGCATGGATGTCCAAATTACATGCTACAAGCCATCTGCACCTGGGCTACTCTCTGAACCAGCACAGAAGTTATCTTAAATAATTATGGAAAATTTCACTCTTTGTTTTTTTGTAGATGTCCTCATGTAAAAACTAAACCAAAGGCTGATGCAGATCTCTTTATCTTTCACATTAATTAGGTTAATTATGGTATAAAAATGATTTGCCAAGACAAAGAAAAATGGGGGAGAAAAAAAAAAAAAAGAAAACTAGTGTGTGAATTCAGGAGATTTAGGGCACACTGGCTAATGTTTTCACTATCTGCAGAGAGGAGAGCATGTGTTGAATTTGTCATTTGCTGTACTAGGTTCAAGCATACAGCAGACAGCAAATTACTCACTCATGCTGTGCAGCTAAATTAAAAGACAGCATAACAGTGGCAGTCAACTAGGTGTAATACTTATTTCATTATTTCTTTATCAGGTGCTGATCAATATTTTGTTCCACCCAGCCTTATATAAGAAAAGTTTGGGCATCCCGTCATATAAAGTGACACACGGAAAGGCACAGAGGAAGAGAAAGTGTGTATGTCTCTCTGATATACAGTATCTTCTTCTGCGTGTCTTTCTCTTTTTTTTCCTGTCTCTGTCATTTTCATCCTATCTTGCTCTAGAAATTAGCAGTTCACTTAATGCACTGAGAGTGAACCACAGAAAATGCAACAGTAAAACCCCTTCGCTGAAGGCAAAACTCAGTCAACAGATGAATAGAAAAAAAAAAAATTGGAAAAACTCATTAGGGGAAAACGAGAGACTTGAGGAAAATGAGTGCGAGGAGAGAAGAGGATATATAGTAAAGAATAATAAGATAGAAAAGAGGAGGACAAAGAGGAGAGGAGATGACAGGAAATGAGGATTAAGAGGTTGATAAGGAGAAAAGGCAGAAAAGCAGGATGAAGAGTAGAGGAGAGAAGAGAAGAGAAGAGGTCAACATAGAGAAGGCTGGTGAGACTTACAGGACTTTTCTTTGATGGACAGCGATGAGTCACCGGCAACTAACTGGGCAGAAAGAGAGAAAGAGAGAGATTCATTTTAGTGCATGACTTAACACGGACAAGACATCTATGACAATCTCCATGAACATATTCAGCATTTGTCATTTATATTCTTTATGAATGCACTTTTTTAAAAAAAATTTTTTAAATGATCTCACACAATGACTCTTTAAGCAGCTCTAACTTCACCAGTCCTTTCTCCAACTCAAAACCCAGTAGAGGATTGTGGGATATAAAACTCTAATAATAAAACTAATAATGACAGCAATAACAAGAGGGGAAAAAAATACACACACACAACTTGCTAAGGGAGCTGTTCGTCTGGTCTATTTCAGGAGAAGTGTGTATCCTGTTTGGATGCACAGGTAATAGTGGGACGGGGTGTGTGGTGTTTGCTCTCTATAGGCCCACACACGCATTCCCAGCTCACAGAGCGACTCCTTTGTTCTCGGATAAATCGACACTGTCAGGTTTCCCATGTTATCAAGAGACCACGGGAGGAAAAAAAGGAGTGGGAGCGGAGCTGCTACACGCGATCACACCGTTTCATTTGACTGTTAGTGTTTCTGCACCTTCCTTTTTTAACTTTACTTTTCTATCTATGATGTCTGCACAAGCTTTCATTTCAAAGCGCTGATTGAGGGCAGTGAGACAACAGAAATCTCTTTGTGCTCAACCAGATATCCAAATGTGGAGTGTCACGTCCACATGGTCTGGAAATTGAGAAGTGTGAGAGTGATGTGAATCCCACTGATAAGCCACTCATTCAAATGCATAATTACAATTGTTCTACCAGTCGTACAGATCTGAACTCTTCTGATTTGCATGAGAACTTAAGAGCAAGGATGCCCATCCAGGAACTGATAAGGAACCAGGTACAGAGAATGTGTGGGCAGCAAAAAAAAAAAAAAAAAAATTATGTTCCTGATACAGCACACACACACACACACACACACACAGAGAGAGAGAGAGAGAGAGAGAGAGAAAGAGAGAGAGAGAGAGAGAGAGAGAGAGAGTCCTGTAACCAAACTTAACGTCAGTAGCCAAAAGGAAACCTTTTATCTATTTTAGATTTTTTAAAATAAAAGCTGTTGTTTTTGTGTAAAAAAAAAACTCTCCGATATTCCTATTGTTGTCAATCAATCAATCAATCAATCAAACTTGAAATGGCACATAGGGTACAAACCTGTTAATATAATTTCTTAACCTAAAGTTAGCATTTCATCTTAATCAGTATGAGATCATGAAAAAGAAAAATGAACTTAGCCTCCCATTTACTTTGTTCTTTAGTACCTTGGGTGTTGGTTTGGTGGTTATAAAAAGTTTGTCTATAGAACAATTAAACACACATTATCATTGCCTTATATACACAGTAATGGGCAAAGCACCATCACTGACCACAGACTCTTTGGGTATTGAACCATTCTGAGCACTGTATTGACACTGACATGGTAGTGTGTGTTGTGTTTATGTGTGTATCAGGTGTAGCACAGTTAGAGATTATAGTGTATCTTATTTCATGCACAATTTGTGTTAATTGTCCTTTAGCCTTTCATACAACACTTTGCTGCTGAGTGGATATTTTAGTTGAAGGACTGTTCTCAAATCAGCAGTGACATGAGGTGTTACAAAATCCTAGCTTCACCTGATATACTTCTACCAGCACAATGGCAATTGTGGAAAAACACCCAAATAATATCTGTTTAGTGCTGGTAGTTAGCCACAGATGCAAACCAGTCAGTAACTGGATAGCTACAACGGGACCTATAATGGAAGGTTTAGCTGATAAAATGGCCAGCATGGTGATATACAAGGTAGGTCAACTTAGTAAAGTGGCAAGTATAAGTAGACAGAAATGAACAGTGTGATATGATATAGTACCTATGACGAGACAGTGGAGGAACGTGAGAGAGATGCGTTGATGAAAGTTACATACAGATTGCATTTATACAATGCATGATGTATCAAGACATAGTGTATATATATCGAGACTGGCACACTGCCACCTCACAGAGTCCGCAGCTCGATCTTGAGCTTGGGTTACTGTCTGTGCGGAGTTTCATGTTCTCTGTGTTTTCCAGTTTCCTCCCACCTCCCAAAAACACTCCGGTAGGTAAAATGGAAACTCTAAAATTCCCCTAGGTGATAATGTGCGTGTTTATGGTGCCTCACGCCCAGCATTCCCAGGACAGGCTCTGGATCCAATCGCAGGATAAAGAGGTTACTGAAGATATATATTTATACATATCAGAACACAGGACACAGAAACTACTTCTTTCTGAGTGACTGGTGTCCTTTATTTTATATATAAGGACAGCTCTACATTTATGCTACTCCTACTATATACCCGATTTGGAATTTACCCATGACCATAGTCAGTAAAAGAAGTAAAAAGACAGTATGTTATGTTGCGATTAAACTAATAAGTTTAATTATATAGAACGACATTGAAGTGAAGTGACGTGCAGCCAAGTTTGGTGACCCATACTCGGAATTTGTGCTCTGCATTTAACCCATCCAAGTGCACACACACAGTAGTGAACA
>CM075004.1:19251587-19264603 GCA_037576675.1 Pangasius sanitwongsei | reverse complement strand
CCGGACCTGAGACTCAAACCCACGACCTTCAGGTTCACCTTCGGGTTACAAGTCCGACTCTCTAACCATTAGGCCACTACTGGCCCCAATTGTCTATACAATGTGTGGAATGGTTTTAATTAAAAAGAATAGAGCAACATAATAACAACACAACAACAAGCATATAATTGTCACCTGTTGATAGCTGTTATATGCATATACACTATATATAAAAAAAAAAAAAGAATACATACATAATTCAGATATCAAACCTTGCAGACTTCACCTAGAAAAAAAATCCTACGAAAACCCTTAGGTTTGATTAAGAATTTCATGCCAAGACAAAGGAATCCAAATCCATGCCATCATTTCCTCTAAAACATTATTTTCATAGCTGCCTAATTAAAAATAATGCATCCTTGGTGCTGAAACACAGCCTCAGCGGATCTAATCCAGAGCTGGGCCAAGTTTCCAGACCGGTGGAATGACTCACCTAATAAATTAAGGCGACTCCAATAAACTCCAATAAATTCTTCATGGCTCGCAGCCAGTAGTGAAATCCACAGCCAAAGACAAATTCACTGCACTCACTTCCGCTTGACAAGCTTCCCTCATCTAATCATTATATTAATTATTATCATTACAATAACCTTCTGCCAGCCACTTTCCTTTCCAATGTACAAAAAAAACATTTATATCTGGAACTCAGCTCCCATCATGAAAGATTCTGCTGTTCACTAGCAGTTTTGTCCTCTAAAATTTCAGGCTTTAACTCTTTTACTCTCCTATTTTAAGCACAAATGGCAGCAATTTGATTTCAATTCCAATTCCATTAAGATAATTGAGGTTAAACCTTTTTCAAGTGCATAGACAAAGGCAGGGAGACAAATTCTCACATTATCTAAGTCATTTGCTGAGGGAGAAGGGGATCTCAAATCATATTTAAACAATAAGGCAATTCAAGTACATTAGGTCATTAACACATTTCTAAAGAGGCTAATCTGTCAAAAGAATGCAATTTAGCTACTGAAAAGTACTGCTTCTTTTACATATGGGAAAAGCTCCCTTATTGCGGAACAAAATATCACTTCTTTCACTCTCTTGACCCCAGGTGACTTGCAACACTCTGCAAGGCATTGTAGCCTTAGTGACCTTGGCAAAGTAGCCTTGAGAATAGTGACCTTACTTGAATGTCAGTCGTTTTAACAGACCCAAATTCTAGAAAGCATATAAGCTGTTCTTAGACTTCTTGACAATCCAGGGTCCACAATTCAAACCTGAGTTCGAGTTACAGTCTGTGTAGGGTTTTGCATGTTCCATGTGAATTTCCTTCAGGTTCTTGGGGTTCTCCCATCTCCCAGAAACATGCTAGGAGGTGGATTGAATACTAGGTGTCAATGTGGTGCCCAGTGACGGACTGGTATCCCATCCAAGGTCCAATAGCAGTTAGAAGATGACTGGATAAATGAATGAAGACTGCATATTGAATGAGAGATGATCTGTATTACCCACAATTCACTGTGAGCACAGGTCAGTTTTAGCAAGTTGAACGTTAGCTTCCAAATAAATGTACCATGAAATAAAGGATTGTGACTGGTGAAATAGTAAAACAAGCCCTAAATAAGGGAAAATACACATAGATAAGCTTCTCAGGCTGAAGCATTCTCATCGGTCCTAATGTTTTGTAACACCCAAATTTCCTCATCATGCTAGCTGTAATTAACCAATGTGCAACTGACTTGACCAATCTCACTTCATGCCTCCAGTTTGAATCATTTATCCAAATCATTTTACGACAACTCATGCCCATCACCCCACACATCCATTTTAGCATCACTCCAGTTTAGGGTGCAGAGAACACCTACCGTATTAAAAAGCTCAGCTAAAAAGGTAGCCCTGCTGATATCCAATGAAAAATGCCTACCCATGAAATCACCTTCGCCTTTTACCTTGCTTCTTTTACAGGGTATAAACGGGAGAGACTCTCTTGGCTGCAGGTGGAGGAAACACATGCAGTGAGGGTTAAACGCCACCACTAATGGATTTTGATAACGGGTTGGAGGGCCATCAGAGGCAAAAGGGCATGGGAGACTTTGTTAGGCTTTGGTCTTTAAGTCAGTCAGGATTTTTTGTGATTCCATTCAAGTCCTGATTTACGTAGATCCCAAACAACAGGCAGTAATCTGGATGAGCAATTGGATAAATTTAGTTAGTGGGCATGTTGTGTAAGATTTACAAAGCTTAATTGTGTGAATGATGTCATATGCAAAATAGAGGCAATAAAAATTTATAAATGAGATTTTTGTGTGTGTGTGTGTGTGTGTGTGTGTTAATTGTTCTCAATAACTTTGACAAGTTCAGATCTCAAAGAGACTCGTGGAAGACTCATGGAACTGAAATAGAAAGTCAAGTATAAGGCTGATTGAAGGCAATGAGAAACATTGAACACCTGTACAAAATTCAATCTGAACCTTAAATAAAACAGTGTAGACATGAGTGAGTTTTCTGTTCATAAACTAAATATGCTCTGTTTAAATGCTGTTGATAGTGGAGGTGCAAAGATTCACCAGTAGTGAATATCTAATACAAAACCAACTTTACCGTGGTAATAAGAAGTCATAATTGTGCAGAGCTTTCTGATTAAATCTTTTAAAATTCAGAAGTCTTTTAAATTATTACTTGTCACACTGTACATGATGATCCCGATAAAATATTGGCTGAATTCTATTCTACAGACAGTGTGATAACGTGTTTTCCATGTTAGATTACACAATGAAGATCCTCTGACGATAGACCTGTGATTACAGAAATTCAATTCAATTCAATTTTATTTGTATAGTGCTTTTAACAATGGACATTGTCACAAAGCAGCTTTGCAGAAATATATAAATTCAGGATATACATTTTAAAATTTATAAATTTATCCCTAATGAGCAAACCAGAGGCAATGGTAGCAAGGAAAAACTCCGTGAGACGACATGAGGAAGAAACCTTGAGAGGAACCAGACTCAAAAGGGAACTCATCCTCACCTGGGTTACACTGGACAGTGCGATTATAAATAATTTTCCTTCTATAAGATAAGATAAGATAAGATAAGATAAACTTTATTGATCCCACAGTGGGGAAATTCACTTATCACGGCAGCTCCCAGACAGTTAAAGTGCAGGAAGAAAGAAAAGGAAGGAAGAAAGAAAAGTTAAAACTATAACTATATATACACCTTAGGAATAATAAAAAGAAATAAAATTCTATAAAATTTATAAAATATTGCACATTTGAGCATCACAGTAGTGATCCATATAGGGCCATCCTCTATGCGTAAACCATAAGGAGTCGCATACACAGAAACTCTTCTTGAGGTAATAAGAATATTTTACTGTTCATTAGCATGTATTGTTTATACTTCACCATTTCCACTACAGTATCTGGAGCTGTCCTGTGAGTTTCATGTAATCCTAGGCCATACTCCTATTGGTGGCTTTTAGACGAGAGTTGCAGTAGCGGTCACACACTGATGTTTACATAAAAACTTTGACACTGCCATAACTTTTTCATCCACTGTGTTTCATCGCAAAGGCACTAAATTGGCTGCTGGTGAGCACATTATTTATTTGAAGACTGCTGATCTCAAGTCACGACCAAAGAATTCTTTTACAACATGCGATTTTTGCGCCCGGCAGAATTGGGTTGAAAATTATACAACGTAAACGCGACTTATGAATTTAGATAAACTCACTCATTATTACAACTTGGTGCCCTTGCTTCCCTAAGTGACTTTCCGGCATAGTAAATTGAATTGCAGACGAAATTAAATCTAAAATTAATCGATTTGCATTGCCACCAGCGAAGAAACGCCCAAACTGCATACTAATTAAGGCGAACATGCTAGATGGACAACACATTCCACGTTGCTCATGAGAAAGACACAATCCCCTATAAAACCTGTTAATTCAGCTTGTACTTGTTTGTGGGTGTTTTTACACATGCAAGCTTTTAGAGAATCAGAGCCTCAAAATGCAGGTTTCAAAATAGATGAGGTAGGGCAATGTTAACTTTATACTACCTGTGTGTGGATATTAAGACAAAATGCGCTAATTTACATCCTGTCAAAGGAATCTAGTTACAGTCCCATGGGAGATTTCCAGATGCATGGCTGGGGACTCATCTGCTCTATACAGAATGTTTACTGCATGTCGCTATGCCTGTGTGTGTGCGCGCGTGTGTGTGTGTGTAAATTGGCAGGTAATTGCATCCTGCCCATCTGAGTGAGTAGCTCAAGCTCCCGCTGCCTCCTCCATTGATCTGAATGAGCAACTGGTGCATGTAGCACATTTATCACATCAACATCAGTGGCCCTCGCGGGAAGTTCTGAGGTGCCACAAATCAAACTGCAAAATAAAACTATGCAGAATGGAACATCAGCCATAGCCATCAACATGAAGGACAGCCCTTGAGAAAATAGGATTTGAAATCACATGTAGGCTTTTTACATGTTACAAATGTGTAATACAAAAGCGGAGATACAAAAGCGATACAAAAGCGGAGCTCAGATCTCAGAACTCTCATATCTGAAAGCTAGTCTTTTGACTGTTTAGTGCGATCCCATTCAGCCCTCCGTTAACACAGGAATGCTCACTATGCAAGCAATTTGGGATGGGAAACAGACATCGTAGAGCTCTGGAGTGGCCTTTTCCTGTTTATCACTTCCCATGCCTCTCTTTAATGGAAGAGAGCCATCCCCCTGCCTTGCCTGACACAAATAAGATTTACTATCTCAAAAACAAGTCCGAAGAGGACGGTGCATAATCAAGACCCAATGTTTCGAATAAGCACTTTGATAACTGACCTGGTCACATTAACTTGTATTTAACACTGAATTTAAAAGCTATGAAGTGTACGTCTGATGTTAAAAAAACAAAACAAAAAAAAAAAAAACAATGATTATTTACTAGCTGAATATAATAAAGAAAAGATGTTAAAAGATCCGCTAAATCCTATGTGGGCTAAACACTGTAGAATAAACGTTGGCTCAGTGTTCAATCGCAACATCATCGGCTGGGCTTTGTGCCTGTGGGCAATGTGTTTACACACAAAAGCTCCTGAAAAAAAGATCAAACCAGTACTCGCTCCTGCGGCACACACTTTATCTGTGCTGGATAGCATTACAACTCGGTTTAATGGCTCGACAGAGACACATCACAAGCTAAATCACTTCAAGTGCCAGAGGCTGATCTCTCGCTCTCTCTCCCCCTCTCTCTCTCCACCACAGCTACAGTGAGATGACACACACTTAGCATCAGTCCAAAATCAGTCAGCTCCATTTATCCACACTGCTTCCATTTAGCCAAACAGAGAGGAGGTCCATTGGGAGCATCTACCAGCTTAGCAAAGTCCAGGACAGCAATAAATTTTAGCTGTGTTCTAACCCATGACTTCTGAGGTCAAGTTCTCAGACTACTGAGTTACTATCACACATGATATATATCCCTAGCAATATCCCTGGAATGCACACACACACACACACACACACACACACACACACACACACACACGACAAGCAAAGGTGAATGGCTGAGAGAAAATCCTTTACTAACTTATTTCTCAGTTTATTTGGTGTGTTTTTTCAGATTTAACATGTGGAATCAGTTAGTCACCAAAATATATATATGGATAGCTTTCATTAGCTTAGTTAGCATCATCAGCTAGCTAACAATAGTCTGGGTCTTTTTTTCCCTCTGATAGCACTGGTTAGCTAGCCCAGTTACATCTTTTCTCACTCTTTATAGCACTGAACATTAACTTCATAATTTATTGTTATGCTAGTAACCTTACATGGATTTACTCACCTTTTATGAAAGACTTCAGATAACCTAACCAAAGTTAGCTATAGACAGCTAAATACAAAGATGGGGCTAATGTTAGCATTTAAAGAATGGAAACTTGACTCCCTTGAACTTGGAGATGACAAACACAGCTAACATTACCTATGAAATGTTTCCTCAGGTCAGGATACTCTTTAAAAGTTCATGTAACATGCATAACATAAGCAGCATTTGTGCACCACACGTACACTGAGCGGCAAGTTGATCCATCCGCTGGAGCCAAAGAAACCGATGTCCAGAATAAATGAAAGTCGCAGCAGAGGTAAAACAATTTCATGATGCTTTTGCAAACTACTCCACCTGGTTTATATCTGTCTGCTGTCAATAAAATGGCTCTCATTCTGGCCACTTCAGCACTATACCTAGACACTTTAAATCTTGTCATCATCAGGGGAAACAACAGTAAAGACAGTCCTGCAGTCAGTGCCAGACACACACACACACACACACACACACAGTTTTAGGCAGGGTGATCTCATAATTAAATAACTGTTCATATAATCTAATCTCGCTCATCTGCATATGTGCAACATGACTAATAATTTGTTCATACAAATTCAACTACACACCACGTTTATGCCCTTTATTCCCTACGCATATTTTGCATACACCCAGTATATTTTGTACCATTTTAAAGTTCAAGGTCAGGGTCAGTGAATTAGGGAGAGACAGACAGAAAGAGGGGGAAAAAAGAAAGCAGAGCTGAGTAGAGAAGAACTGCTAATTGTTGGAAGTTTAGTTTGGTTACTTCAAACTGTATGACAAAAATAAAAAATTTCCAAAATCACACCCACCACTCCCAACTTTACCCAAACTGTTTCTGGACCAGTGGGAAACATTTATCTAAGCCTCTGCTTTTTCTTTTGGTTTTTCCTTTCTCTATCTTGTGATAATGTGGATACAAAGCTGATAGGAGGTCATCCGTAATAGGCAACTGTCTGGCTAAAAAGAGCAGATAGGAGAACCCATGCCTGATGTCTAGCGAGGTCCGGTGGGGAACACACTCAACCCTGCACAACAGCTGATCTCATTTATCCCCTCTCTCATACTGGCTTTCACAGCTCAGCTTTTTGGATTTGGAATAATCCCTCTTGGCTTCCTCGGGCTCGATCGTGCCACTCTGTCTAATAATAAAGCAGATAGGGATTCTTTGAAAACAAAATACTCTCCATATTTGGACACTAAGCTGTTCAAAACACAGTTGTGATGTCACTACCATGAGAGCATTTACGTATCAGCGTCATTAGAGTATACAGCAGCTTGGCCCGATGTCACGCAAGTCATTACTGCAATCTGTAACAGCATGAATAGGATTAGAAACGGCTAAACATTATTCTGTTACTGACTGTCGGGATGCAAATATGTCCGTAGAAAAATTAGAAACAGAAAGAAATGACTGATTTTTATTTTTCCTTAATTATTTCAGTCTTAGCTTAACAACAGTTTGCTCCGAACATTTTATCCCTGACTGCTAAAGACTGAGTCATTTCCGGCTGTGTTGTTTTCCCCACATAGTTAATTTCATTTTAGTGTTTTATCTATATCCATTTATCTATTAACAACTATCCAAAACATTCATTTGCACCTTCACTTGGGCTACGAATACGCCGCTGATAATGTCTTTGCCAATTCCATAATCATCTTGTCCTTAATCTTTAAACTAACAAAAGCTGTTACCAATGGATAAACCTCTGGGTTCACTAGCATTAGCTTTGTTTTGATTACTGACTTTCAGGTGTGTTTTGGAGTGAAATTTGTACGCTTAAGATTATTCAGCCTTTACTTTACTTCCGCAGCTTGTGTATCATTAAAGTAAATGTACTTATCTTTGTAAATGTACTTAGCTCCACAGAGGATCTTTACATACATCTGTCTTTAGGCACAGTAATTGGAAATATAAAAGGCAGATTGGAAAACAGTTATTTAAAAATGAACATAATCTTTTTGGTACAATTGGTATAAGTAGACTACCATAAACAAGTAATATAAAATATACTCTTCGAGCACCACTACTAGCGAATCACTGTGGTGGCATTAGACAGTCTCGTTTTAGAGGGACTTTGCTAAATTGCAGATCCGAAGCAATAACCATGCAATTTCCGAACTCTGTGAACATTAAATTGGCCACTGGTGACGGTGCTAACTAAAGGAAATACAAGGCACATATACGTATTGTTTATATACACTTAATTTTTCACTGCATTACGCAAACATTCCTCATATTATAAGTATTATTTTTTTCAGTATGCTTAATGTTTATGTAAGGGTAAATTCCTTACATGAAAATAATTCTGATTCTAAACATCCTTAACAACATAATGCATACACACATATTACAGAGTAATATATAAAATATTGACTTTTAAAAGAAGATCAGCGAGTGTTTTCCCTCAGGGGGTGTTTTCTTTCACAGAGCTCATTTTCTGCTCTTTGATCTCGTAAAGACTGGAAAGAGCCACTTTCAACATCTCACTGCTTCATTCCATTCATTACATTACAGCCGTTCTCGGATTAGTCATTTGTAGCCTCGTGTGGCAAAAACTGGCCTTGGTCCAAGTTTTTCCTTTATTTGGCGTCTCAAATGAAAGAGAAATCTTGCACACAATGGCTATTATCTCTCCACCAGATCAGTGCTGTGCACCTGTTATAAAGTTTGCATATTACAGCCGCTAATATTTTAAACAAATAGGTTTAAAAAATAATTAAACTGTTTTAAATGTAGATATCACAACATGGAAAGCCCCTTTGGAAGAAATCCAGAAGATAAAAATATCCTTACTGGGTCCTAACATTGTGTGTATATTTGACTCATTTTAGCTACTACATGAGAGAAAATGAGATGACTGAAAATGAATATGGGTCAGCACTCTTGTATTGCATGTTATACTGATTTACAGTGATGTGCATAAGTATTCGCCCCCTTGATTTTTACAAAAAAGAATCATATTGTAGAGTTACAACCTGGAATTTAAATGGACTTAACTGGTTTTAGATGTATAATATAATATTGATGTGGGAGGATTCAATATATTTTGCCAAATTATTTACAAATAAAAAACATAAAAGTTGTGATTGCATAAGTATTCAACTCCAGTGCTATGAACCACAAAATTAGTTCTGGTGCAACCAGTTACTATCAGAAGTCACATGACCTGATCTCAATAAAAATACACATGTCCTGGAAGGCCCCAGAGCTTGTTAGAGAACATACCTAGTGGTTGCTAAAGAACATAGCTAAACAAAGAGCTATCAAAACAAGTCCGGGACAAAGCTCTTGAAAAATCTCAATCAGGCTTTATGCACACAAAAAAAAAACTTTGAGCATCCCATGGAGTTCCATTAAACTCATTATTTAAAAAATTAAAAGAATGTGGCACAGCCAAAAGTCAGCGACCTGGTAAGAAGGGTATTAGTCAGAGAAGCAACTAAGCAACTAACTAAGAAGAGGCAAAGGGTAACTCAGAGGAGATAGAGAGAGCCACAGTTCAGAAGGATGAAACTGTTCATAGAAGAACCATAGCCCAGACACTCCACAATGCTGGGTTTTATTTAACACTGGCGAGCCATATGAAATAACATATTGGAGATTCAGCAAACATGTCAAACAAAGTTCTCTGGTTTGATGAGGCCAAAATTGAACATTTAGTCCTTGGCACCAAGAACTATGTTTGGCAGAAAGCCAACACTGCTCAACACTCTGACAACATCATCCACACATGTGAAGTATGGCGGTGGTAGCATCATATTTAGTGTTACCCTTGGCCTCTTGTTTGCTTGTCTGACAAACAACTTCATGCCCTTTAAGCTGAGAAAGTAACTCTAGCAAATAAGATGAAATTTCCAGCAAAGGTTCATTGATCATATCAGTTTCTGTATATTAACCACTGGAATTTGTATGAACAAAAAAGAATTCTGTGAAGCCATGCTCACACTCAGGACAAAATAGGCAGAGAGGCAGAAAGCATGTGAACACACACACACACACACACACACAAAGTAATTCTCTGTAACCGCAAGGTCTGTGAACACTGAAAGGTTTTTCACAATCAATCAATAGAAATGTACGAAAGCATTTTACCCACTGACATGGATGGATAAAATATAATTACATGAAGGGACCTTCATAAGGCCACCACTGACAAAAATGATTCTCAATCCTCCACCAATTGCTAAATAAACACCAATGCTAAATAAAAAGCTTAACACTTAAATCTAAAAACTTCATTAAATATATTTCGTTATTCAGAGTGAGATTATTTAATCTACATGACAGAAGCTAGACAGACAGATAGACAGAGTAAAAGCAATGAGCACGGGAGACGGCAGCGCTCGGAGGAAGCACCAATCTCCTGCCAACTGGCTGATTTGGGTCAGTAGGTAATCACACTACTGGATCACAAAGAGCTCAGTTGCAGATCATCACCAAAGGCCATGTGAGCCATGAGCACGTTCACAGAGCCAAGGATGAAGCGGAGCAGTGGCACAGAGGAGCAGAGACACTAAAAAGAATGTTCATCCTCTCACACAAACACACACACACAAACACACACACACATGGGTATATTCCAAGAGTTTGACAAAGTATCCACTACAAAATGTTCAAACAAGCTATTATAACATATTTAGTATGTAGTGCCTTTTAGCTGATTTGCAAGACAGTACTGCACATAAATCTATACACTAGCTAAGACGCTCAACAGCTCTTATTTAATTATACAATCATTTGAACCTTGCATTTGTAAAAGAACTCGAACTGCCCACAGCTAGGTCTCAGGTTTAGAACTGCTGTATGAACTGATACTATTACACAGTGCGATATCCACTGAGACGAGTGTTTTTTTTCCCCCTCAGCAAGTTTACTTTTTTTGTTTGTAGGACACTTTGTCACTTGAAGGACATTTGAAGTCTCTTAAGCGGAGTACTTAATCAGGCTAATACACCTGTCCATTTCACACTGACGTTTTCAGACAGACAATACAGACAAAAAACCTTATTTTGCAATTCCCCATACTGAGTTGTTGAGGCTCTTTGGTTGTGTGGGAACTTTTCTGCATGCGTTCACACATTGTATAACCTGACCGTGCTTGTATAATTGCATTCATGCTCCTCTGCCAGACTGTGCTGCAAACCTGCTTTGGATGCGTGCATGGATCACTTAGACGAAGACATAAGTTTGGAGATGAACACTGAGCACTGCTGCATTGTTTGTAAGTTTGCTTTGCCCTATGCAGTTGTAAAACCTGGCTAATCTGGCTTTTAAAGCTCTAAAACTCTAAATGGCTTAGTACCTGTGTACCTCAGTGAATGTCCTTCTCTCTATGCCACACGTGACACGTGACCTGAGATCTGCTAATGTTGGCCATCTAGAAATACCCTCTGTAAAATACCAACAAAGTGGAGACACCACCTTTTATTACTATGCACTTTGACCACGGCATGATTGTTCCAGAAACTGTTGATCTCCTGCAATTATCATGCACAATAGTCTACACAGAGTACACAGAATTGTGCAAAAAAACAAAAAAACAAAACCGATGAGAAGCATTTTTGCAGGAGGAAACACCTTGTTGATTAGAGAGGTCAGAAGACAATGCCTAGACTGATAGGAAGACTAAGGTAACTCCACTAAAGTAATACCCACTCATTACAACCATGGTGTACCAAGAAAAGAACCAAGAAAAGCATCTCAGAACGCACAACATGGGCGAACAGCAGAAAACCACATCAGGTTCTGCTCCTATTAGCCAAGAACAGGAATTCTTAGGCTTCTGTAAGGAATTCTCCTTACGCTTATGTTTGTACTACTATTTTGTGCTAGTATATTCTATTACACTACTTTTTATCATTTAATTTTTTACTGCTTGGGTATGCAGCAATTTGGAGTACCACATGTATGAAAAGTTTTCTATGAATACATTATATTCTTATTCTTATTCTTAATTCTACAGCTGAATGTATTAGCAATAGTTATCTTTGTGAACACTGCTGAACAAAGTGACTGGGATGAAATGAACATGGTAGCTTTATACGTGCAGGGAATGTCGGGTTGAGCACTCTGTTCATTTCTGCTGCACAGATCACTCGGCTGGAAAAGCGTCAGATAAGTAATGACAAATGACTTGGTCTCACCTTGGATTTTACCACCACTTGAACTAGAGAATTCTGTTTGCATTTCAGCTGGTGTCACAATGTCAGTGAAAATATTACAAGCAGAACAAATACATCTTTACATACTTTAGCATTTGGGGCACCTCTTAAACTACGTATATCGTCCCGGTAGGACCACTACCTAAGACATGACCTCTAGCACTTGGAACAGAAAGAACCACGCTGCTACTTTTTTCAGAAAGCTCATGGGAATGGGCTTCAGGCCAAAGCAAGCATGAAATGTACAATTTACAGATAGTGAGAGATGAAGGAGATCTTGAAACAATGCTCTTCTGCAGTAGCCATAAACTGTGCAACCTTCATAATCTGAGGGATCAAAAAAAAGATAAAGCCTGAATCAAGTACACTGCAGGCTACATTAGGAGTCACACATTTCACACAGCTTTTGAGCTGACACTGTACAGATGCTAGATACTAGCTCTACCAGAATCGCAGATTGTTTATGGGAAGGTCTTTCCTCCCATCCCACGCTGAAACAAACTTACACAAACATATTTTTTGTGTATTGTATTGAGCTTGTGCCATTTCTCACTATGCTAATCACACATACCACAGCGCTGTTGAATTCTTGATTCTGATTGGTCAGAAAGTATTGATTCAATTTCTATAACAACATGGTTCTGACAATGGACCCCCCATATAAACAGATTTAAAAAATTTAAAAAAAAAGCCTTCTGTGTAATGTTTATTGAGCAGTTTTGGCAGGAGTCTCCAGTGTCAGTGCTTCGTAGAAGAAGTTAAAGCGGTAACTTGAAGTTTTCTGACACTGGAAATTCTTCAGCATTTTGTGGTTTCTCTGTAACATGACAAGCTTCATTTTTTTTGTGCCTTATTAACTTCGAGAGAAAAAAAAAAACAAAAGACAAGAGCCTGGTGACGGCCGTTATGTAGTCTCTAGCTGTTATGACTTACACTGCCCTCCAAAAGTTTGGAAACGCCTAAACAAAATAGGGTTTTTGGGCAATATCAGCATAAATCCTCTTTAG
>CM075004.1:19215949-19251487 GCA_037576675.1 Pangasius sanitwongsei | reverse complement strand
AAGAGGATTTATGCTGATATTGCCCAAAAACCCTATTTTGTTCAGGCGTTTCCAAACTTTTGGAGGGCAGTGTAAGTATTATCTAAAAATAACTTGTTTTGATGTTCTGCAACAGTAAATGTAATTAGAAATGGACACAAGGTATGATTTGTCATTCTTTAATAAATAACAAATTGCTAGTGTTGTCAAACTACTGTGGTATAAGAAGAATAAAACACTTCACTGTTAAAAGAAAATAAACCAGTCCATAGTGATTATTTTCCTGTAACAGCACTCTCTCTAAATGTTTTTTTTTTGTTACTTATAGACTAGGTAAGCACCAATTACATTTTCTTATTTTCAGCTATCACATGACACCTGATAGTGACTCAATACTGACATTAACTGTGTCTACTGTGCAAGATTCTGTTGCCAAGATATGCAAAATATCACACTTGTTGTTGTTTTTTTCTCATGTGCAAGATCTGTACTGTGTCAGTCAGCATCATATCGGCTCACATAAAATGTCAGTGGATCAAATCAGAAAATATGTTCTGAGTGTTTCAGGCTAATGCAAGCCCTGATACTGAACAGATTAGTGTACTCCTAAGAAATATGTGTATTGCTATAAAAGTCCATTGTTCAATGTACCAAACAGGTAAATCCAGGGCACTTCTTCAGTCACAAACACCCACTACCTTCTCAGCTCAGATAAACACACCCCAGAGAGCATTGTTTGATGAAGTCTGCCTAATCAGACCTAACAAGTTCACTTTGCATGTCGACAGTCCTAATGCACAGATGGATGAAAAAAAACTTTGAAAGGACAAATAAACAGAATGCTATTACAAATAAGTACTTGAAAATAATCTTCATGTGTAGTTTCCTCCCATCTCCAATAACATTATGTTGCTCCATTACTGATCTGTTAATACTGAGCAGCAATTAATGACCTACGATAAAAATCAGCACTGGACAGTTTAGACGTGTTATATTGCAAATATATTATTAGATATTGCTACTGTAATATACAGATTATAGTTAAAAAACTGAACTGAAAACCAGTATAAAGTGTCTCAGTAAGATGTTGGGCCACCAAGAGATGCCAAAGCAGTTTTAATACTCCTTGGCATTGATTCTACAAGTCTCTGGAACTGTATTGGAGGAATAAACACCATTCTTCTAAAAGATATTTCTTCAGCTGGTGTTTTGATGAGGGTGGTGGAGAGCTCTGTCTAACACATTGCTCCAAAATCCCCCACAGGTTCTCAAATGAGTTAAGATCTGGTGACTATAGAGGTTAGAGCATGTGATTCCCATCATCTTTATCCTTATCAAATCACTCAGCAACCACTCGTGTCTTGTGGATGGGGGCGGGACATCCTGGAAAAGAACCCAAACCATGCCAGCAAAAATGACACCAGTTTTTCCCTTTAATCTGTCATCCATCTGTACCTTGCAGTAAAGAAAAATCCACTGTAGAAGAAAGAGGGGTGGGGGTGTGGGTTGGGTAAAAAAAACTGGATTAAAAATTTGACCATGTGACTGCCAAACACACTCAGCTAGAGTGTCTGAGATTAGTCAGAATGATCACAGCAAAAAAAAACAAAAAACACACACATTCAGAGATTAGTTCAAGTATCACAAACACTAAATGTTGCAATTATAATTTATAAAGTATATATGATGTAGCAGTCATATGTTTACCATATGACTACATTTTCCTTTTACCTACCCAAAAGGTAGGTAGAAACCTACCCTTTCGTAATTAAATTCAAAAGTCAGAGCCACACGAAGTTAACAAGGAAGCCAGCACTGCAGCAAATTTCTTTAAAATGCCAATAAAGTCAGCAAAAAGGGCAATTTGCATTCTCTATAGAATCCAGAACACTTTGCTCATCTATTTAATAACCCATTATTGCTCTCAGCCTTTTTTCTCTATCCCATTTTCTCCTTTGTGTGTTGTGTAATAGAAACAATTTCTATTTGTAGTGCATTTTAAGAAGCCTTTAAATCAATTCAAAGATCAGATTTGTGGAAACTCACCAGCTACTGTTAGGCAGCTGGCAGCAGCTGGCAACAACTGGCAGCAAAAATGTTAACATTTATGTGCAGATTTCTAAGAATTATTACTCAAGTAATAAAATTACCCTGGGAAAATATACAGCTTTGAATGAAATCATTTGCAATGTCCTAATAATTTGACTTCTCTATCTATCTGAGATAGAAAAACTTAAAAACTGTATTCGTGATTGCTGCAAAAGAGTTTAATATTCAATAAGTGTAGTGGGCATCATTATTCCAAACAAATGCACCTGACCAACTACATAAAAAGACCTGTAATGGATTGTGTGCGTTACTGAGCACTGTGACCATCCCTCTCTGGCAAATGCAGCTGGTCTGAGTATCACGGTTAATAGTTTTATGGTTTACCTGCTTATTTTATTCAGATAAAGTAATACTGGATCTGGGACACAAATAAAGGGTGCAGTATTAAGCACTATGCTAACCTGTAAAAGTTAAGCGTTAAATAATAAAGTCTTAATCTAGTGGGGAAATGTGCATCTCTCACTTCCTGATTTCTACTCTGTCCTCTGAGGAACAGCTGAAACTAAACTGCCTGCATGGTGAACTACAGAACCCAAACGCACAGCTGACCTAGTGACCTTACCTAAAATAATCTTTACTGAAGCCAGGAGTCAAGAGACTTCTGCTTTTAACATAACCGTACTGTTGGAATATGAAGTCTGGGGTTAGGTGTGACTAAAGCCACAGTGTCTAGGATTTTTGGGCAAAACATTTTTAAAAAACTGATTACTGAGTCAGGGAACATTATAATATGATGTTCCCGAGCTTCTGTGAGTCAGCCGGACAATCCTGTAATAGTAATTCACAGTCAGATCTGTATTAGGGTGTGTGTTCAGAATTGCCAGAAAATTTGCATGTGTATGTCACACACCAGCTCTTATATGTCAATCATCATCATGCCCCAACTTCAGGCATGAAAGAAGCCTGCTACATGCTGACTGGGAGGAGCCACAACCAATAGGGTATACTACATTTTAAGAAGAAAAAGGATTCAGGACTGATAGAGAGTTGTTTTTTTTTTTCCCCTGCTGAACAGGTTCTCTAATTTAGTGGGATTCTAATGAATGGCAGATGATAGCTGATTCAGCATTGTTGTGGAGTTTGTATCGATAGCTGATGAGAAATCATGAGAGCAAATCAGAGTAATAGGAGTTGCCGGTGTGTTTCTCTGTATTTTTGGTAATTTAGCTGTGTCTAACAGCCCCGGAGATGCACCGAGTCTCGAGAAAAGCCCCTACATTCAGCCCGTGGTCCAGTGCACACCGTGAGATAACAAAGGAGGATCCCTTTTCCATTCAACCAGAGCTTACAGTATATTAGGTACTCAGTAACTGTGACAGTTACACTCATGTGCACAGTAAAGTTATACTCAAAACACTTCCATAATAATGAAGGAATAGATGGATTGCATCTACACCACATACTAGTAGCTCAGTGGTTAAGACGTTGGACTACTGATGAGACGGTCATGAGTTCAATCCCCAGCACCACCAAGCTGCCACTGCTGGGCCCTTGAGCAAGGCCCTCAACCCTCAACTGCTCAGTTGTATAAATGAGAAACGTAAGTTGCTCTGGATAAAGGCATCTGCCAAATGCCATAAATGTAAATGAACTACAGTTTGTTCTACACCACTGGCATCCTCACCATTTAGGTATACTACTTAGTGTGAATTATGAGGTTAGGGACACAGCCTTGAATTTTTATTTGAATGAGTACACCCGCGGCCATGACAGTAATGCCGCAAAAATGATGTTACGTTAAGAATTGTTTGTCCATCGGTAACTTGCAATAGCATTTTCTACCAGAAAGGGTGAATATCTGACATCCTATAGCTTTCAAAGTTCACTTTTTGGCAGCTAAAGTCACATCTTTTGCCTGAAAACAAGTGACTGTAAAACTGTAATCAGATCTCTGATGTGCATTGTTAAAGAGAGGACACAAACAGATTAGTGCTGGAAGCAATCTTTTACCTGACAGTTCCGTCAGCAGTTAAATCATTAAATATTCATCGAGACTGAAGTCCACCTGCTGTTCTGCTGCTAGAAACCTGAGTCCCAAATAGCACAGAGGCTTTGTGCTCTCAGATAAAGCTTTAACACCAGTCTAACATGTCCTTGTGGCAACGAATGTGAAAAACCAAAGAAATTGCCAATGAATGTCGCAACTGGACATCTTAAGTAATCCTGTGAAGATTACTCTGCAGATACTGAAAACTACACAAGGGTAGAAATGGAGAAATTGCAAAAGTGGCATTTATAAATGCTTCTGAAAGTCATGATGCATGGCCTCTTTTATTGGCAAAGATTCAAAGCTGTGAGAGAATCTAAATCACACTATCATCAGAAAAAAAAGACAAGCAGTAAAGAGCCAGCGAGCCTGGAGCTAAACGGTACAGGCCTGCTTAGCACTGAGCCAAAGCTAATGAGATTATCACACTGCTCTATCGTTCACGGCGAGAACATTGCCCCTATCAGCTACACAAAATCCCATTAACACACCACCTTTTTCTGCCGTAACATGGGTTTGGAAAGAACATTCAAACAGCTAAAGAGGCCGAAGCTGAGCTAGTAGTGACAGGCTGGAGTCCTGGGAGAACAAGTCATCAGATACATACCCGATACTGATACTGATACTTCAACATGGCACTTGATTAGAGAAGTGAAAGCACTTCAAAGCTACGAAGTGCTATGATTTGAAAATCTGTTTCATCCTACCTCAAAACGGTGGAAAATTCCTGCCAACTCTCAAATTGTTTCAGATTTTTTTCCAAATACAATTATTAAAATAGTTGAGGCTTCCATCCCATTGTTAGCAAATCAGGCTTGTATGCGACTGTTTGCGTTGTTTATGAAGGCTTGGCGGAAAATTCTTAGAAGTCAGTAGCAGTATAGCAGAATAAACTAAACCTCCACTCATTAAGAAATGAAAGCCATCCACAAAAAACAGTGAAAAAGAAATGTGCAGTTCTAAAACAGATGACTTTCCCCCCTAGATGTGGCGCCACTACTAGCTAAGCTTCATTTGCATTCACTAAATTCTTTGCCCAAACATGGGCCATTTATGCTTTAAGAGAGAGTAGGAGACGTGTGTTTTCCTGAAAGGAATGATAGGTATTATTTCTGCTCTGTCCAAACACATCAAGCCTTAACCTCCCCAAAAAGTACTGATACTATTCTCTGGTGCTTCATCTACAAAGACCAAACAAGGCCTTGTTCATGGGAAACATTGGGGTACAGCTGAGATGGACAAACACGCTGAATCCAGTCTGCCAAAACACTGGGCACGCGCTCTGCTTCCTCCCAGACAGCAGCTATAATAAACAGTGATCTGGAGATGGTCTGAGCTGATAGAAAAATTTACACAATAGCACATGCACTACTGTAATGAGCAAAAACACATGCTCAGATAAAAGTAGAAAACAAATGAAAAGCGTGAAAAAAAAAAAAAATCACAAAAAAAGAGGTAGTCAGAAAACTATAGAAGATCTAGAGATGCACTGATCCTATTTTTTTTAGCACAATGTCAATTTTTGTGCTTGGAGCATCAGACTATTTTTTAAAAAATAAATGAGCACAGCCAATTTGACATTGTTTGACATTATTAGTTAATGTCAGTCATCCTAATGTGATTAAGATGGAAATAATAATCCTATATGACCTACTTGACTTGACTGAAAATGTCAATCAGTAGATCAGATTTTTTTTTTTTTTTTTTTTTTTTTTTTTAAATGTCAAATCCAATCTGATACTGATCCAGTGTTTTAGGCCATACTCAGCCTCAGATTGGTGCATGCATAAATTCTGTGTATAACTGTAAAACTGAGGAAGATTTGGGGTTTAATCATGAAGACATTTCTCTGCTCATTCAGGAAACTTCAACAGTTCTGAATGCCTCAAAATTATAAAATAAATTCAGCAGCCTAATACTAGCAGAGGTAGGAAGTAAAAAAGTACTTTTACTGTCCTTAAGCCTGTTTTTAAGCATCTGTACTTTACTTGGGTTTTTTCTTTCACCTAATATCTCTGATTTACTTACTCCATTTCAGAAGAAAAATCTATTTTTTACTTGCTACATTTTCATCACTACATATCTCTATATTTATAGATTTGTATATTTCCTACATTGACTTTTTAGCATCAGAGAGCATTATATCAATTCTTACCAACTAAACTTTAATAGATGCTGATATGTATTGCGACAGTTTGTATTGGGACAGCTAGCTATTACCATTCAACTAGTATATATATTCACTCTTTATCATGCTAGTTAACGGCTGAGAGATTGCGAATAAAGCTGCTGTCAGTTACCCTTAGCTAATGTTTCACCACGTTTTTGGTGAAAGGGACACTAATTTACCATCAGTACCTAAAATCAGTGTCCCGTTTGAGGCAGACGTCCTTTTCGTGACTCTTTCTCGTACTTTTATTTTCATACTTTAAGTAAATGCAAGAGTTTAGTCTTTATTACTTTGGCTTTAGGGAAGAATTAGAAGCTATGACTTCAACTTTTACCAGACTTTAATGAGTAATTGCACTTTTTTTTTTAAGTAAAGAATTTGGGTATTTTTACCACCTCTGATTACTACACAGAAATACAGAATTACACTGATGACAGAAAAATGATTAGACACACTGAAGTACAATGTTTCATTCAGGTAAATAACTCCACAGCTCATATAGTGAAGGGGTGGACAAAGCAGAAGCCCAGGCACCCGGGACAAGCAGATCAGCCCCAGACTGTGCTATCAGTTTTTAATTCATAGTTGCTTGGTGGACAAACAGGTTCCACAACCAGAAAAAGAAAAAAGTACTCCTTATTGGTTTTCATAAATATAAAGGTTTTCATTTGGTATGTATGTTTAAAGCTAAAGTAAAGCTAAGGGAATTACAAAGTACAGCTCAAAGCTGTCAAAATAACTCTTCTGCTAGCACAAAACATGGTCATCTAACTGTTAAAATGATAGCTGGACTCGAATATCTTTCATATGTCATGCTAGAACAGAACATCGCAGCTTATAGCCAAAGCATTCGCCACAAGCACGATGTTCTACTTGATCTTACACCCATTTGTTGCTGCTGCCTGTATTAATATACATATCGTCAGCTACCACTTTTTAGCCTAGTCATATTTCCAGCAAACCAAAACACGGGACTGGGCAGCACACTGGAGCTTTTAGTTGCCTGGTGGACTATCTAATAAATTCAATATTTTTGCAATTTTATTGCAATTTCAGTAAATTGCAATATTTACTGAAGTCTGACTGCTGCTCTTTTTGATGGGCTCTCTGTCTTAGACCAGACACGTGAAAACAGGGCAGGCAATCCAGATGGCCAACTTAAATCATCAATAATAAACCACATCTTTGTATATTTAATGTCTTCAAATTGCCCAGTTAAAAAAAAAAAAAAAATCTCTTCCAGATGAAGGTATGTTGCAAAGAATCCACATGCCATGATCCATTAGTGGCCACTCGGTCCTTTACTTCTGCTTTTCAATAAGAGTACCACTGATCAAAGTATCCAACAGATGCATTAACACAAATACACATGTATACGGTTAAAAGGAATGTACACACAAACAGCAAGTAACAGCAGACCCATCACAGGAGCTACAAAAAAAAAAAAAAAAAAAAAAAAACAGTGCCATGTACCGGGTTCTGAGAAGCAAATGAAGAAAAGGGAACACCATGTATGGTATTGCAGAGATGGAAATAGAAAGAGGAGGAAGTAGATGCATGTGCATTAAAAATGATGTACACTATAAATGCCTACAATAAAAGGCACAACAGACAAAAGAGGATAGCAGTCATTTATTTACTAAATATAGAGCTCTTTGCCAACCATATTTATAGTATAACCAGTTTTGTTTGACACCTCCAGACCTAAAGCACAAACGTGTTTGACTGACAGTAAGTAAAAACATAAATGTTAAGAGACTATGAGAAATTAATTAAAAAAAAAAAAAAAAAAAGCAATCAAAGGTGTCACTGGAAAAGTATGCTTGTAGTAAATAGAAGGCTGGCATATTTCTTATTACAGTGTATTCAGTTTTTTTTTTTAACTCAGATAAAATGTTTCAGTAGAGAAAGAAAGAAATGAAAAGCTTATGAATCAAAATGCAGCGACAAAGCCTTTTAAACATCAATCAGACCTGACATTGTAGCAGGCTATTAAACAGAAACTACACAAAGACAATTGGCCTATTTTAGCATTAGTACGTGATAGAAATGTCCTGGTCAACCTGATAATGGTCAGAAATGGCACATAATTGCTCCCCGTTGTATACCATGATGCACTGCTGTTCTAAAGCAGTCAAGGGAGGGCAATCCACTCCAGCTAGTCAATCATACATGCCCAAACACATCAGCGAGACTGCTATCTCCATACCATATCACAGCACAATGAATGAAACCTGTCCCAGCTTACAGCCCAGCACCCAAACACATCCCCTACCTTCCTTCATTAGCAGAGAGACAAAGACAAATGGACACAGAGAGAGAATAAAGTGAGAAGGTGAGACTGAAAGGGAGAAGACATTCAGCATAAAGAAGAGTTCAGCATAAAGAATTGTTAGGTACTCACAATGTATCCCGTGTGTGTGTGTGTGCGCGTGTGTGTGTGTGTGTGTGTGTGTGTGCGCAGCCTTAAGAGCAAGTCTTACTCACTATGGCTTTAGTGAGGAGGATCCACAGGCAGGCCCGTATGCTGTTCAAATGACTCATACGCAGTCTTCCTCCTGCACTGTGCAGCCACAAGGAGGTAAACATTTCCAAATATGGAGACAAAAATGGGAGAAAGATTGGGGGCAAAAATTGATTCAGCTTGCTCTCGCTGCCTGGAATGCCACTCGCTGGCCACGCTGGCCAAAGTCACTTGGAAGCCAAATGTGTGGTTCATACCGTCTGCAATGCTGCCAGAATAAGGTTGCTAATTGTGCAGGGTTATTAGAAAGGCAGGCTGGTCAGAGCCAAGTGCCTCATAGTGGTCTTCAAGAACCTTAATGTATGTAAGCATGGCATGTAAACACAGTCCTAGGCAATCACACACCCTTGGCATAACTGCAAACCCTTGCCAAGTGCTGAGGCACATCAGCTTGAACACTTGCAGGACACATGCAGTGTATTGAACTGCCACATTCTCACGCTGGTCAGTTCAAGGTGCCACAATCTTGTATGGTTTGGCTGATTCAGCATAAACCTAACGCTGTGTATGTGCGTATATGTGTGTGTGCTGCAGAAAATCTGAAGGAACTGGCCAACTATGGAAGCTGTTGCAGCCCTCATCAATCAAGCGGAGTGCTCGGCAGACTACAAGCATAGCATTTCATCAGGGCACAAAAATGCCAAACATCAGAATTTGTGATTTTTCTTTGTGTGTGTGTGTATGAAAGAGAACAGAAATATAGCATAAGCACACCTCTGTAGTCTATTTATTACTTCTTTATTATTACATATGATCACCTCCATATGCTATACGTATCTTATACTATACTATATGTGCAAAAAGTGGCACGTCATCATAGTCCTTTAGTTTGTCATGTTTAAGACTTGTGATTAAGCAAGTAGGCTCACAGAGGAAGTGCAATCTCATAATGGTAAACGGAAACGCTGGCACACCATACACAATGGACAAGATGTGACTGTTTATATAGCAGCATAGATGTACAGACATATGATAAATAAAAGGACAACTGACAGCCCTGTTATACTTGTCCCCTTAAAGGGAAGAGTCATTAAAAATCAGTCATGTTTCTGCGACGATAAAACATTTCTATCCTGATGGGAGTGGTTTCTTCCTGGATGACCCTGCTCCATCCACAGGGCATCAGTGGCCAAGGAATGGTTTGATTAGGATATAAATGAGGTAAATCATATGCTGTGGCTGTCACAGTTACCGGATCTCAACCCAACTGGGAGATTTTGGAGCAAAGTGTTAGACAATGCTATCGTAGCTAAGATCAGTGTTCATTCCTCCAGTGCAGTTCAAAAGACTTGTAGAATCAATGTCAGGGCACGTTGAAGCTGTTCTGGTGGTTTGTGGTGGCCCAACACCTTACTAAGGCACTTAATTTTTTTTTTTCTTTTTTAATTTTAATTTGTCACACATCTGGAAATACTAATATACGTAGCTGAAAAAAGCTGGAAAAAAAAAATCTGACAGAATTGCTGACAAATAAATAAATAAATAAATAACATAGCATACTAAAAATAATTATAACTGTTTATCACTGATCGCATTCACTGGAAAAAAAAAAATCTTCTTTTTGTAATAAATGTCCTTGCTCATTGCACTTGATATGAAATTACAAACAAATACAATGTGACAGTGGGATTATTTCTCTTCTGTCATTATAAAACTGTCTAAATAGTGTTTCACTTTCGAGCAGCGCTAAAATAAGTCTTTCTCGACTGAAACCACAGAGGGGGTTTTCAAAGGTAATAATAACCCATTTACAGAGAGGTTAAAGAGTGTCAGAGCGTGTGACTTCAGGTGATTAAGGACGCCTAATTACCCATGGCCTAGCACTCCCTTTGAGGAGAGCTGGTCAGGAGAGGGAGAGAGACATGTCTGTGCCTTTACACACCTCTAGAAGCATAAAAAAAAAAACTCAGTATGGGGACAGATATTTTAACGCTTCTAATCCACAGGCTCATGTGACAATAGTTATCAATGCCATGCAAATGAAAGTCTCTGTAATGCTAAAGAGACACACTGTTCTGTCTTGCCAGGAAACCTGAAGGAGGCTTAATAAATCTACTAAGTATCTAGTGAAGCAGCATCAGAAATCATGGGGTCATATTTATCATCACTATAAATACATAAATATATATAAACATTGTAAGTGTGATATATAAACGTGTGTGTGTACCGTTCAAGACAAACGTGTGCAACGTAAGACAGGCATGAAGACAACCTCTGAAAGTGAAAACTACTCGCATGGCGTTTGTGGCCATACTTGCGCATCAAGGATCAGTCTATACTCGCATAGACGAACTCATCTGTGACGAGATCTGTTGTGTCGACGGTTCAGTCCAAGAATTGCAGAGCACCATGCACACACACACACACACACTCATTCACACCCAGGGGCAATTTAGTGTAGCAAAACCATCTAACTTTATGTTTTTGGGATGGGGGAAGAAACTGGAGAATCCAGAGGAAACCCACACAGACACAGGAAGAACAAGCAAAACTCCACAAAGACCATAACCAGAGCTCGGCAAAACCCACTACACCAGAAAAATACTGGGAATACTTGATTTATGCCATTATACAACTAAACTGCGATGCTTCAGACTTTCAGCTGTAGACAAATCATTCATGGTCAACTCATGTTGGATTATATTTATGGATTATATTTATATTTATATAACAATGGGATTTAAACTCCTAGACTACAAGCGCAGCTGTTAAATTGAGAAGCAAACTATGAGATATTCCACTTGAAACCATGATTAGAGAGGTATATAATGCATAAGAAAAAAAAAACTACATACCTCTAAAGATGAATGAATTCAATGGCTCAGTTCTTCAGCAACAATCCAGCAGTGTCTCTTCTGGACAAGGCCTGATTAGACGCACATTGATGCCTGATGACCGATGAAAGAAAACGTATTAAATTCAATTCGAACGAATCTTTTTTTCAACCAACAGAATAAGCAAGAAAATACACAATCAAAAGCTAGTTACTGCCATGTGCTGCATTTATTCATTGATCACCGGTGAGTGAGGACTGTGTGATGGCATCAGCGAACAAAAAACACAGACACTATTGACTCAATTGTCAGTTAAAAGTAGCACCAGACACAGAAAGACATGAAGACTTTATTCTTGCACACGAACCAAGAACACAACAGGAGATGAGAAACTTAGCTATTTTCAGCCATGAAAACCTCATTTAACGGACAGCCTGTCCTTCCCAAAAGATTTCATATATCGTATCACAGCACGCTTGCGTATGTCAAAGCAGGCTGTTCTTTCATCACATCCTTAATCACCTCCTTAGATACCCTATTTATTTCAATCATCCCACAGCTCATTCCATTTCAGTCGGCAGAGCAGGACTCGGGCTTATAACTATACGCTAAGACTGATTAAATTTACTCATTTCCTGAAAAAAGAAACAAAAATTTAATAAACTGTGCTGTTTGTGTTTATAACCACTAATGATGACAGGTCAATTCAACATAAGTGTTTTGTTTAACACCCTACTTTTTCATTTGCTTTGCCTTTTTAGACCATTTCTGCATATTCAACAAGATTGGATTTAATTGGATTTAAAGGACAATAAAAATCTCAAGTTCAGTCTGGTTTTGTTGTTTGTTCAATAGGGAACCAAAGAATACCAAAAAAAAAAAAAAAAAAAAAAAAAAAAAAGGTCCTAGTAAAATAGTCTGACATGTTCACACTCACGCTCGCGTATGCTTACATTAAGGCCGTCACAGTTACCTCACCACTGACTTTCTCAAAACATTGATTAAAGTTCACTTCTGTCTATTACCGTGTCTTTTTTTTTTTAGGGTAGATTTTGCAACCTCCTCTCTCAGGACTTTGCCTAAATCATACGACAGCAGCCTCTGTTTCTCCACGCAGGTGACGTGAGTACACTGAAAACCCTTCGGCTGCATAATCTGCCACTGCTACCTCTGCTACCTTTTAGTGATTTTATAAAAGTGTCCTTCTCAAAAAAAAAAAACTTCCTAATAAAGAATAACAATTAGAGGATTTGATCTTTTTGAACAAAGAGACCTTTGTACAAAGATTTTATAATACATTTTCCTTTCATTTTCCCCACTGGGCTGTGTGTTTTTAAATGGTCGATCAATAAAGTGATAGCATGAAACCATGATATTTTAAGACTAGGTCATAATACCATGAAAATAGCTGCAGAATAAGATAACACCCTACCTTACACTGATGCCAAGGTTCACATAGCATTACATTACACCGACCTTTATTCATTTAACAGACACCATTATGGGACACATCTCTGCATTGCTAAGCTATGTTTTAGGATTGTACACTCTAAGCTGACAAGTTGATTAATTAGTAGCATTCCTGTCAGCCTTTTCAATTGCATTTATTTACTTTTGTGTCTTTATCTAATTTATTCTTATTCTAAGTGAATCCGAGTTAAAGCTGGACATTTTCTAATTTATTGCCACTTTCTATTTGATTGTTGACATGCATAGGGCTAATGTCTGGCCTGGGGTTGATGAATATACAAGGCCCTACCACCATCTATGCGAAACATCCAACACAGTTTGCGTTTAGGGTGGGACAGCGATATGGATACGGAAACAATCCTTCCCAGCTTGTACAGACAGCACACAGGCAAAGGAGTTTATATCAGCATATACAGACCAACCACCGTAACTTTTTGTACACTGACCACCATACCGTAAGAAATGCAACAGAAAAACTGTCATTACAGCCACGGAGACAGGCTAAACCTAGGGGCGAAAAGTTTTACTTACTATCACAAAGTAGCTTTCATTTCACTGAGGAGTTTGGATCACTGAAGTCAATACTAGTGACATTAAAGTGAAATGGCTCATACCATGTTTTGGCTTTCTTTTAGCCACTCTCTTAAACCGCATTTCCAACGCATCTCCACAATTACTATCACTTTTGGTAAAGATAGATAAAATATAAAGTTATTAAAATGTCCGTGGTTAATTAGCTTAATCTCACACTGAATATAACTGCAGTAAATTTATTTTACAATAAATAAATAAACAAACTTTTTAATGAATCCACTGAATATTCCAATTATTGTCCCCCCCCCCCAGTAATCTTAATGAACAAAACGTAACCGAAGCATTTTCCCTTTTAATATTTTACTTTAAGTTCACCTGAGTGTTTCGCAATTCTTAAGCGTTCATCCATGACCAAAGGGGGACATGGAGGCCAAATTGCCTTAGTCATATAAACAGCTTCACACCTAAAAATGCCCATATCCACTGTTAGGGTACAAGTTTAAAAGAACCAGAGCTGTAATGACCCTGTCTGGAAGTGGACACAAGTGCATTTTGTCTCCACGTGTAGTGAGGAAGGTGGTTAAAGAGCCAAACATTTCTCCAAGGATCACTGTCGGAGGTTTGCAAAAGATGGCCGCAGTTTGGGGTCGCCAAATCTCCAAATGTACAATTAGACACTACCTCCACGCCTATCTGGAAAGTGCAGAAGAAAGCATTTTGTTTCATCTAACCACAAACATAACAGCCTGGTGTTTGCTAAACAATACTGGAATTTTGACCAGAACCAAGTTCTATGGTCCGATGAGACAAAAAATTAGAGATTTTTCGCCATAAAAACTCAAGGTTGGTTTGGTGTAAAAATAGGGGTGGTTATACAGAAGAGAACCCACTCCCCACTGTGGAGGATCTGTGAGGGAGACTGATAGTGAGACTAATGAGGCAAAATATAGTCTAGTGCTGATTTATTTATATATTTTTTTAAAAAACCAAAAAAAACACAGATTTTATGTTATTTCATTTTCTACAGTGCAGTTTGTTAGATTTAGTCCGTTGTCATCTACTGTCCATCACATTTATATCATTTAAATCTAGCTCCAACTTGTATGATCTGTTGTTCACTTTGTTAATTTAGTAATTGGGATATTAAAAGATTCAAGCCCTTAGGTCAAAAAAATAAATCCTTGCATACCTATGAAACAGATTTATGATCAGTGAACCCCAGACAGATCCCATCTACTTGAGAGAAGAACATCTGTTTGGAATAATAACTACATTGGACACTTCTTTACATCTGATATTTCTAATTAGACAGATTTTGTAAGAGTTTGTATTTGCCAGATTGTGAACCTATGAAAATATGTAATGGAGCATTTTTAGGGTGATAAAACATTCCAGTTCCCTCTGAATAAGAGTCTAGTAAATTAACATACACGACAGAAATGTAACTGGCTTAACCATCTTTGTAAGATTGAGCATACAATAGGCCACATTTATCAGTCTTTTAGTAAAGTTGTGTGTAAATGTTTGTGTAAGCCAAACCGAATTAGAATCTTTCGCTGGATTTACAAAGGCTTCGGAAATGCTTATTTTCCTCATAATTGTGTGTATGTTGCTCACTCATAAAAGTGAATTCCCAACACAGCACATTTGCAAAACTCCATAAAAGTTCAAGTGCACAGAAAGCTGGGAGCACCAAATGAGCGATCAGGGTAGAGACTGAAAGGCAGAAGTGGAAGTTATTTTGACTCATTTCTGTCAAGAAAAAAAAATTTATAATACATAATACTACTAATAATAATAAGTGCTAAATCTTCCATCAGCTGAGGCACTTTTTTTTTTACAAGCTAATGGCTTCACGCAGACAGGCCTGCCCATTCTCCATTTATACGGTTCTTCAAACTTTAAAACTGAGATATTCATTTTATTTGTCCTAATTTATGGGTTTGCGTTGGCTTGATTTCTTTATTTTTCATATTCTTTAATTAACGACAATAATATAAACCTCACAAACTTTTCTCTATGGTACTCTTAGTCCCTGACCTAGTGAACTAGCATGAGGATGTATGTTTGGTAGAGACTCCAACGCACTTCTGTAAGCCGCTCTGGAAAAGTGTCTGCTAAATGCTGTAAACGTAATAAAAATAAACAGTTTAAATGTGACAGTATAATCCATATATAAAAGTACAGTAGTTCATGCAAATTAAGATTTGAAGTCGATCAAGTCAACGTTTATATTAGTTAGTCTTATGTTAGTTAGTAAATGTACGCACACTCAGGAGTACGAGTAGGATATGAGCGGTTTTGTGAAATGACAGGATTTTCATGAATACCAAATTTCTTGTTTAAGCACTCATACGAACAATTTATGAATAAATCCATTCATATCCTGCTTGATAAGTGAGGTCCATTGTCAGTTAACACTTGGATATAACTGGAAACTACATTAAGATTTCTTCAGTTTTTCTTATTTCCTCATTCCACTCAACACATTTTAACAACCGAAGCACATTCACGTGATGCTTCAAGATATGACTGTGGCTTTACTTAAAAAAAAAAAAATACAATAAGTAAATTAAATCTCATACTCTCCCAGCAAACAAATGTGCACTTCTGCTTATTCTGTCTGTACAATGATAGAGCACGGTGTTGCTATTCGAGAGAAGACTACTGCTATTAAAATCGCAAAGGGACTTACAGCAGCCAACAAAGACAGGCAGCCTCAAAGGCAAGACTTAACTTTTAACTCAAGCAGCGGAGAGCCTGTCAAACACGTCGTTTATAACTGAAGGTTTTAAAGACAGGCAACGTTCACAACGGTAAAAAAAAAAAGTTCAAACATTTGGTGGCGAAGGATGGAGAGATTCGGTTTGATGACTGAGCTCTGCAGGGGCCTTGATGTTATCGATTTGAGATTTATATCAAAGTTAAAGCCTGAATATCCTTACTGTATGGGGACAGATTAATATTTCAGCACATTAGCTACTTTAGAGAAGAACAATGTCTAGACACGCTTGCCAAGCTGTGACAGAAATGTTTGCTCTTCCCTGAAGAAAAAGGCTCAAGAAAAAAAATGCTAAAATATGCAAACAGGCAATTACAGTGCATCAATTCCTGCCCTTACTAAATGATAGATAAGAATCACTTTCCTGGTCAAACACACGACAGTTGTAATGTAGGAAGATAATAATGGTGCTGTCAATGAATTATGAAGAATACCTTTCCATCTTATTCTTAGAATCCAAAGAAGGCATGAGAACTGTAGAAATATATCTAAAGAGACATTCAGAAAGTTGATCTACCTTGTAATATTATAAAAACCCAATCAAAGCATGCACCATATCAGCATAAATGGTAACCGCAACAGCTAAGGAGCAGTGAAATTAGGTATGTGAATAAAATGTCAGTGGGTTAGTGTGACTCATATGATCTCAACCATCAGCACCTACAGTTTCCTGTGTCCTCATGCAGCAAAATCTTGCAAAAAAAAAAAAAAAAAAACTCTCAGAAGGAACCCAACTCCACCCTGAAACATGTTTATACTGAAAGATTTGCAATGTGCTTAGCAATTCTGGTGCTAATGTGTTGGTCGCTGTTCCTATGAGACAATAATGGTTACATTACACACTGATGTCACAGCAGGATATTGCCAATACAGTTACAATGGGGATTAATGGAAGAAAAAAAATCAAGGGATTTTGCCATTAGCTCTGAAAGACAAAAGAGCAAGGACTTCTTTTCTCACACAAATATTTCCGGTGGAGACAGTAAACATTGGACTCAAACTTCCAGAATGCAATGCAGCTATACAACATAGTTACGTCAGAGACTTAGCTTGGCTAGTTAGTGATCTAAGAGGTGACAAGCACGATGGTTATGACGGTGTCAGCGTAATGCATGAATTCTGCCAACCCCGTTCCCCCCACCCCCATGAGAGCAAGGGAGGGGACTGGTTAGCTTTTCAGAGTTTGTCAAAAAAAATTTCGCCACAGATGTTTTATCTGTCCATTCAAATCGAGAGGGTATAACCCCATGTTTTAGGTTTTTACGGCCAGTAGTTTTCTAACAGGGAGATTCTTTGAAATGTTGGCTACAGACGCATACAGGGGGCCCCCCTATACCGCATGCCTTGCATGCCACACCTTTCTGCCCTTTCCTGACAGTAACATCAGCATGAACGTTGAAGTAGACCAGAGTGTACAGACGACAAGGTGAGAGCTGCACACACTAACGGACTAAAGCCCTGCTGCATCGTTCTGTTTGGGTAGAGATGAAGTAAGGGCTAAATCCCACGTGTGCTACTATCAGCAGATAGCCGAATGTCATTGTGGGTAATGTAGGAAAGCGTTAACCAAAGTGAAAATAGACAAACATGGCAACGAAAGAGGTTTAAACCTAAAAAGTCAACTTGGAAATGAATGTTGGATGCCACTGAAGATCGGCTGTTGATTATAAGAATTAATATGCAAGTCGTTCAGAGTGGATTTTCCAAAGTGACACATCAGTATCTATACAAGTAAACTTCAGAGGTGGGAAACTGATGTAACTGTGCTTGTAAATAGAGGACTTTTATCACCAAAGTACTACATGTAAAAGTCAAAGCATTACATGAAACTGGATATTTGAGATGCTCCATGCAACATTTTAAAACCATGAAAGCACTAAGTGTGTTCAGATTATAGACAAAACACCAAGTTCAGAAACACATTACTTTAATAGCTATTTCACAACTCTAGCTAAGTTGAAGCTTCAGTCGGTGTTAGCTAATAATATTAGCATCTAGCTGATGTTTTGGTGCAGCTGAACTGCTCCTTAATGATTCTTAATGACGATGATTTGTAGGTCCAACTGAAAGTATATCTATCCTACAGACTAATTTATCACTCATGAACTGCACTGTAAGCATCACTAATCTATAATGACAGAATTTACAGAGAGACGGCCACAACGCAAACAAACTCCTTTCCTGCCTCCCACGAAATGACCAAAGATTCACATTTATTAAAGAACAAAAGATCCCCAAAATGCTTTTGAAAAAAGCCAGGCTGGGCCAGCGAGGCATGAACGGCGCATTGCTGTGAAGCAGATGCGTCTGTACAATCTGCAGTGCTGTTCCACTTCCGCATTCTTGCCACTTTTAACAGTAAGTAAAGCTCCATAGGGACGGCGAGGCGTCTCCGGCTTGCCTGCTAACACTGTATCGAGTGCTATCACAAAAACAGACACTTCCCCGTTGAAATGTGGAAAACGTCGCAGTTTTGAGGCAAGAGCTAAAAGAATGCCCTCCTATCCCGTGCAAAGCCCACGCCCTCCATCTTTAATCCTTCCCGTTCACCTTTCAACGCACAGCAACACAACGGGGTCCGATTCGGTTCAGCTGAACGATTCATGCACAGAAACAAACATCCTCGAGAGGATCATAAACAGATCTTAAGATAGGGAGAAAAAAAGGCTCCGGTGCATTTCACCGCAGTGTTTCTCTTACCTCGCTTTCTATGAAATCTGGGTTTCAGATCCCACTTAAAGTGAAACAACTTTTTTTTTTTTCCCAAATCTGGGAGAGGAACAGGCAGTGACGTCAGAAGAGCAAATTCCAGCCCCAGAGAAGTTGCCCATGTAAGGCAGTGTGTGGTCTGTAATAACCATGCTGCAATAATCAGTTCCTCATAAGCATGTCAGAGTGATTGTGCCAACACATGCACACACACATTAATCTCCATGTGCACAGTCTTAAAGGAGTGGCTCTAGATGTTGTCATGCAGGAAAAATGCCAGTGCAAAATGTGCATCTATTGTAAAAGAGCTTCATAGGTTAACTAGGGGTGAGCAAACACCAGGATGTGAGATGGAATACCAGGGCCCTTTCCAGTTTTTAAAAAGTCTGTTTTGGGGGAACTGTACTCCCTTTTGTCTGTTTAAACCATTGTTAATTTTTTTTTTTTTGCACTGGCTTTTGTTGCCACCTCACAGTTCCAGGGTCCCTGGTTCGATCCTGAACTCCGGTTACCATGTGTGTGGAGTTTCATATGTCCTACCTGTCTCAGTATCAGTTTTCTCGACATTCTCTGGTTTCGTCCCACCTCCCAAAAATATTGGTAGGTGAATTGGCAACCCTAACTTGCCTGTGTGAATGTGTGTGTGTGTATGGTCCCGTGTGTTGGACTGACATCCCATCCAGGGTGTATTCCCATTGTTCCTGAATAAACTCTGGATCCATCGTGACCCTGACCAGGATGAAGTGATTACTGAAGATGAATGCAAATCTGTTATCAATAATTCAGGTAAAACCAACAAATTTAGGTTTGATGTAAAGTAAATGCGCACCTACAGACAAAGTGGTAATAAGTAGAAATTAGGGTTGCTGCGTTGACTTTAATATTTACAAGTTTGGTTTAAACCCTTCCTAGTTGATTATCTCAAACTGATGCAAAATTACACGAACACTAATTACATCTACTAGCACAAGGTTGTTTCCAGACAATTGAAAGAAGAATTTTGCAATTTGTGAGCCACAATCTGGCAACCCTTTATAAAATGCATATTTTTGCTAGTAATATAGTGTGTTGAATCCAGCAGCTGTGTGAACCACCGGAAAAAGCAAAGAGAACACAAGTAGCTATAAAAGACCTGTTATTTTTTTCAATTCTAAATAAAAAAGCTAATATGAACTGATATAAACTTTATAACGATCACTCAATAAATGGGTACTTTTCAAATAAAAAAAAAAAAGTTCATATAAACAAAAGTTTTCAGTATTTTAGTACTTAATGAAAGTGGGGGGAAAACACAGTGAGACTAAAGAAAGTGTTTAGTTTGAGGTAAGAGTTATTTATTAGATGTCATATATAACCCATGAAGTCATATGTCATATGACCCATAAAGACATTTTAATGATTTTAGACATTTGTTACAAATTAATATGATTCAAACTGGGCTGACACTGTCAGTCTCTTTCCATCCATCCCATGTCATTCATCTCTTGGTTTTTTCCAGCCAGCACTCTTTGAGATGAGGACTGCTCTGTTCAGATAGCGCTCAGCCATCTCTGCTATTTGCATATTCTTTGCATGTTTCTGTTCTTAATGCAAAGATCATAACTGCACTTTAACTGCACTCCATATCTAGATATCTGCCAAGAGATTTCCCCATCATATCACTCATTCCCAATGACCATAACTGAGAAAAACAGCTCTTATAAAAAATTTTAAATGAAAGAACACAATCATTAGAAAACCTTTGAAGGTGAGATAAGATAATCCAAACAGATTAAGGCCTCTTCACATTCTGTTCTTTACTCATTGAGGTCTGTTAATCGGGAGTCCTTGAGCACTTAGGAAGGAAACTTTTACTCTTACATACAAGGACAAATTTTTATAGTCTCCATTCTCTTTTAGCTTTATCGTGTTCAGTTTCTGGGGGGCATGGTGGTTTAATGGTTAGCATGTTTGCCTCACACCTCCAGGGATGGGGGTTTGATTCCTGCCTATGCCCTGTGTCCGCAGAGCTTGCGTGTTCTCCCTGTACCTCGATGGTTCCCTCCGGGTACTCTGGTTTCCTCTCCTATTCCAAAAACATGTGTTGTAGGTTGCTTGGCATCTCTAAAGTGTGTGTGCCCTGCAATGGGTTGGCGCCCTGTCCAGGGTGTCTGCTGCCTTGTGCCCTGAGTCCCCTGGGATAGACTTCAGGCTCTCTGTGACCCTGTGTAGGATAAGCTGGATGCTCAGTTTCTACCTACAGAACTACCCATCTGATAGGTGAAAGACATATTATATACATGTTGTCCTGTACCTAAATTACCATGATCTTCAATGCACTCTAAGAGCATAGAAGACAAGCACTGTTGTTATTCTCCCCTACTAAGAATATAGCTAAATGCTCTGACCCATTGTCAAATACAGCACATAGCCCATAATAGGAGTAGACCATTGTAAAAATGAAAAAATACCCCGATTAACCATAACATTAAAACCACCTGCCTAATATTGTGTTTGTCCCCCTTGTGCCGCCAAAACAGCTCTGACCTGTCGAGATATGGACTCCACAATAGATCTGAAGGTGTGCTATCGTATCTGGCACCAAGACATTAGCAGCAGATTCTTTAAGTCCTGTAAGACTTGTTTGTCCATCACAACCCACAGATGCATATGTACCTGGCTGTCCACATGATGTAAAAGAAAACATGATTCATTAGACCAGGCCACCTCCTTCCATTGCACCATGGTCCAGTTCTGATGCTCACGTGCCCATTGTAGGTGCTTTCGGCGGTGGACAGGAGTCAGCATGGGCACTCTAACCAGTCTGCAGCTCTGCAGCCCCATACGCAGCAAGCTGTAACACACTGTGTTCTGACACCTTTCTATCACAGCCAGCATTAACTTTTTCAGCAATTTGTGTTACAGTAGCTCTTCTGTGTGTTCAGACCTTCACTCCCCAAGTGCATCAGTGAGCCTTGGGTGCCTATGACCCTGTCAACAGTTCACCAGTTATCCTTCCTTGGACCACTTTTGGTAGGTACTAAGCACTACATACCGTGAACACCCCACAAGACCTGCCGTTTTGGAGATGCTCTGACCCAGTCATCTAGCCATCATAATTTGGCCCTTGTCAAAATTGCTCAGATCCTTACGCTTGCTCATTTTTCCTGCTTCAAACACATCAACTTCAAGAACTGACTGTTCACTTGCTGCCTAATATATCCGACCCCTTGAGAGGTGCCACTGTAATGAGATAATCAACGTTATTCACTTCACCTGTCAGTGGTTTTAATGGCTGATAGGTGTAAATGTACAGATGTAACCAAATATGAATACACCATTCAATTGTGTTCTAAACAGATACAAATAAAGATAGGAGGCATACTATTCATTTTTGTTTTTGTTTTTTGTCATTTTTTTTTAGAAAGCTTGCCAGTAAGGTTCACAAGGCTTTCAAGTGTGCAGCCTTGTGAATGATGTTTTCCAGGTAGATGTTGAACAGAACCAGGGAGAGGAGACAGCCTTGACCAACTCTGACTGTTGTGTCGAAGAATTCCCGAAGTCGGTTGTTTAGGAGAATCTCACTGCTTGAATGCTTGAATGCTTGCTTATCACTTCATGGAGGTGGCCATCAATGTTGTAGCTCCTCATCACTATCCAAAGTCCTTTATGCCAGGCATGGTCAAAGGCTTTTTTGTAAGTCAATGAAGTTGTGGAAGAGGTCACATTGGTGATGCCGATGTTTCTCGATCAGCACTCTGATATTCTTCTTCCTCCACCCATGGGCAGTGGGGTAGGGGTAGGGAGCTGGTAGGGGGAGGGGTCTGGGCTCCTTGGTCTTTATAATGCTGCTTGTTTAGGTATGTTCTCTAACAAACTGGTGTATTTATATTGTATTTACTAACAAATAACAGGTGTATTTATATTGAGATCACATGACACTTTAACCGCATACACGTGATCCCCATTCAACTACTTATGTGACTTTTGATAGCATCTGGTTGCTAATTTATGGGTTTGACAGCAATAGAGGTAAATACTTATTTTTCCTTCACTTCAATATTATGGGCTATTTTGTGTAGATTCATGACATACAATCTATTTCATTTCCACTATAACATTAACACTATAGAATACGGAAAAGTTCAAAGGGGTGAATACAAGCCACTGTAACACTACTGACATGACAATTACACAACTACAGTGCTAAAACCATCTCCATGAGGTCAACAGTGTAATAGACTACATTACTTACAAACCTCACACTTGGAGAAAATGGGTCTGAATCACATGATAACAACAAATGAGGGCTATTAAGATACAGATTTGGCTTAAAGCAAGGCGCTGCCTCACTTTAGACGTTGTTGACACCTTATTAACTCTCACTACAAGCACTCTGGCAACTGCTTTGCACAGCCTGCATGGAAAAACAGCAATGAGAACATCACTTGAAGATAAAGAAGGTAGATAAATTAGGCAATAGTGCTTGTTTTGCCATAGCTGGCTCTGTATCCCCCTGCATTCAGGTTCCAGGGCACGGTAAAAAAGTAATCTCATTTGTACTGTGTGACAGCTTATTTGCAAATTTGCTTACTGGCAATTTTCTAATTTTCCCTGTGAGTGGTGCCTCCTCAGTCTCCCCATTGCCCTCTCGTGCGCTCAGAGAGCTGATCAAAACGACACCCTTAAACCCACATGAAAAAAATTTACCCTCGTCGCAGCATTAAGTCTTCTCTCCAGCCATCAATCAAACAGCAATTAATGCCTCTTCTTCTACAATAAACATTTACAGCCTGTGAAGAAGTTTGGTTACAGGAAGGCACGTCAAGGGTGAGTAAGCAATAGGAAACATAGTGTAAACCTTCCGTGGCTTTTAGCACCATAGGCTAGTCACATTAGCATAATGTATTTTAAGAGCCGGCTTGCTCTGCATAGACTTTAAAGATCACACACAAAGTTTAGAATAACTAACAAAAAGCCCAAAATACAAACATGAATACCTATATTATCATTGTACAAGTTCAACAAGATTCAAAATAAATGAAATGATAAAAGTCTGTTGTAATGATAAAAGTCTGTTGAGTCACTTGGGTCATTTTTTTCTTTCTTTTTTTTTATCATCTCTCAACATAAGGCTAACGTCTTGAGGATCGGATATCCTGTTGTACATGCGCTGCATTGAGAGCGGCACTTGCTTCTCTCAATACCACTTCCTCTGAAGCTAGAAATTGACCTCGAGCAACTGTGAAGAGAAGATAGAGCAGCTTGTAATAATGCCCTGCATCTTGCTCTAATTTAGCCTTAAAACAAGGCTCATAATCAGAAACGCTGTATACAATTCACATAACTAGTTACTACACTAGGACCGTTTTCCAGACACCAATTAAGTAAATACGCTGTAATGAGTTCAGTTTTAGTCCTATATTAGGCTAATTCTGTCAATAAAAGTGGACCTATAAAACAGACATGTCATCTAAAAAAAAAAAAATTGCATGTGTAGAGTCGTACTCCTTTGTTATTTCTTCTGTCAGCAGTCACTGATTGACTAGGTCAAAGACCTAACACCAGGTCAAAAAGCTTTTATATTTGACACAAATGGCATGCACTACTTCAAGTTCTGTATAAAATCCACTGTGAACCCAAAAATAAATGGAATTTATTATATTGCAGGCCTATAATTTCCCAGACACAGGCATGAAAAGACAGCAGGAGAAAAGGTGGAAGGTGCACAACCCGAGCACAAAAACCCATGTCCTTAAGCAACTAATCAAACAACTCCACATCTAGATCTAGACATAAGATTACACTAATGAATTCTAATTTGAGTGTTTAGGCATGTAAATATTCATCAGGATCGAAAATGCAGACAATCCGCGCCTAAGGCCACGGCTTTTGAAATTGGCACATAGCAGAAGAAGTAAGCGCTTAACGTGGTCTGGAGACTTGGAGTCGATTGATGCGTTCTGATGTTGGTTTCAGCCTCTTTGCATTTCGGTGTTTAATTACGTTCCTTGTGTTGATTTGCTTGATGTCTTGTGAATAAATTCTGTGCAGCAGGAAGTTGTTGTTTTGAAGCAAGTTCAAATATATTTCAAAGTGAACTTCATCATCTTCTGAAGACATACGATGAGATAAGATAAGAAGAATAAACACACTAACAGAGAAACAGATCAGCAGGTAATTCTCCTGACAAGGGTTTGACCCCTCTGGAGGAAGATTAAAAAACACAATGTATTTTGAATGTGATGGTATGCAGGAGGAGAAAAGACATGAAATGAGAAAGGTGAATGTTTCCTTGTGTTTGCTTCCTTTGTTCTCACCAGACAGACAATTATGTTCCCACAATAGCAGTGAGTTGATAAGTAGTTTGTGCATATCTGAAACCATGCATTTTGAGAATACAAATATGCTGTGGCCATAAAAAAAAAATGAAATTGTTTTGTCTTCCTTAATGAAGAGAACCTTTCCAGGCAACAAAATAATCACAGTACACCATGGAGAAAACACCTCTATGATACCTTACTAACTGCACTGAAAAAGAACTTGTAGCCACACCACGTGAACCTGTGTGAAGATTTAGCAAGTGAGTCTCAGTATCTACAAAGCCGGCTTAAACGGTGCGATTACTGCTGCCTTTTACAGTTAGTACTCATCACAGTGTATGAAATGATCCCAATAAAATCATGGCTGAATTCTATAACAGAATGTTATAGACGTTCTCAGTATGATGAAGATCCTCATGATGATGATGAATAGAAAAGAAAATTAACATATTTTGCTTCATCAGTCATCAATCAGCGTGATGACATCCTACTGTGCCACTACTGTATTTGTAGCTCTCCCGTGTGTTACATCCTATGCCCTCCTATTAGTGGATTTTAGACAAGCGTCATAGCAGCAATCACACTCTGAGATTTTAATTAAAAAAAAATTCGGACATTGTCAGAACTTTGTTGTCGACCATCTTCGATCAAAATGGCACTAAGTTGGCTGTTGGCTGCTGGTTATGCGACATTATGCAATCTAAAACAGCCAAAATTCTTTTACGATGTGCAATTTTTGTCTGTGACAGCAAAATCAGGCTGAAAAACATGTAAAAACAACTTTCAGACAATTGAAATGTAAGCTAGCAGAAGCTCTATGTCTATCACTTATTGCTGAAATAGAGCACACTCTTTTAGTGTAGACCTGAGACAACATCACTGCTGATTAAAACGTTTGGACTGTGTTTTCCAGAATTACGACAAAAAACAATAATGCTAAAGTTTAGAATACCCACGGCTGAAATGTTACTACACCTGACGAGACAAATGTTATTTGGTTTACATGTGCACCCAAACAGGATAGATTAAGGGAAAACAGGCATGTTCACTGTGACACAGTGTTGACTAGACACTAAACATAACTGAATAAATTATGTTTAGTGAATTGAGAAACGTTAGAAATGACTTTATTTTATAGGAACAATCTTAAGATTAAATCTAACCGGAAAAGGCCAAAGATATGTAATGATTTAGTAATGAATAAAAAAAAAAAAACACAAGTCATAACTAAAACATGACTGGGCATGCTGTTATAGGAACATATTCATTTATGAAAGGAGTCTCTATTATCAGAGCTTTGTAACAGTCAGAGTTAAAGCTGTTCCCTTAAGTTTTTTTCTTCAGGACAGAGGCTTTATGCTTTCTCGGTAACATGACAAGCTGTGTTTTTTTTTTCTGTCTTATTAATTATAAAACAAGAGAAAAAGCAAAGGCTGGTGAGGGAATGAGTTTTTATAGCTGCTATAATGTAAGTGATAACAGGAACTAACTTGTTTTATGAATGTTCCACAACATTAAAAGTAGCCATAAATGGATAAAAGGTATGGCTGTTGTTCTTATAAAAATTGTAATCGTTGGCAAATTGCTCTCATATAAGAGGAATAAAACAGTTTGGAACATAGGAAAATAATCAGTTTTGAAATGGTAATGCATCACACCACCCTGTCATTGACTATTTTCTTATTTTACAGCATGCCCCATCACGTTTTATTCCAACAAGAACATAAGAAAACATAAGAAACTTCAGGTGTTCAAAAACCTTTGACTAGCAGTGTATAGTGTACTTGTAAACACGACACATCCCCCATCAGAATAAACCCCAGTTATCTCAGTGTATGACATATAAGTCTTATCTTACATGTTTAGTGACTTTGAAAGCCATTTTGTCTCAAATTTGGATATGGACTGCAGAATGTAATTACACATTCCAGTAAGTGTTTTATCATTCCATCACACCTACTCACTGCTAGCAGTTGCTTCCACACAGTTAGTGAAAAAGTCCGCTATGCGAGAGAAATAATCCCCCAATAAGCCAAACAGGAAGAGGTCACAGTATTCTCCAAACTCGAGACAGATAACACTGCAGCTGGGACCTGAGATGTTTTCACTCTCATGTACACAGCCAGTTTTCAGTGATCTTTTTACATGGTTTTGAATAGTACATCCCATAGAAATAGTATGCTCCTTCTCTGATATATGAACCAGCTTGTGAGTATGTAACCCTCAGCCTTAACCTTTCATCTGGATTGAGTCATGTGACATGTTACAAATTTATACAGGACATATGTATTGGTTTCACTTTTTGTTAAATAGAACTAACTAACTAAACTAAAGTCTAACTAACTAAAGTTTGAGTTATTTATTTAATGATGTAGCACCTCTGTATTTATCAGAGTGCCTAAAAATCCATGACTGCTAACTTCCTCGAGGTTTCCTATGACAAAGAAGCTGCTTTTAGTTTCTACGTTATCAGGATGTGGACTTGTTCTGTCACCATCAACATTCACATTTAAGAAGCAGCATTACACTTTTATTAATATTAATATATAATAGTTTTATTAATAATTATGTAATATTTATTTATTAGTATTTCAGGTGTGTTTATTTATTCTTGTATTTAAATTATTATTTTTTTTAAATATCTTGTTAATTGCTCATTTTTTTTCTTATTAATTTCAGATCAGTGCACTCATTGTTTTATGAATATCCTTTCATGTCATGTCGCATTATTATTATTCCAATCTTGTGAATCACGTTGAGCTGCTCCTTTAAAAAACTATTCTTATTGTTGTTGCTGTTGTTTAGGGGTGTAACACAATGACAATATCTGTATTTGTACCTATTTAGTGCTCAAAATATCTGTCTCTGCATCTGTATCCAGATTTAAACCCAAAGTGGGCATGGACTAAACCAGAAGTTTTTCTTTCTTTCATGTCATGCCCATGTCAAAGCCTAAATTTAAACTAAAGTTTGGAGGAATGAACACTGTAAATGCATTATGCTGCACTGTATGTTAATGTCAGTGAACGTGGTCTTTCTTAAGCTCCTGAAGCTTCATATATATCCACTCACTCCTCCCTCACAAAAGTAGAAAAAGTAAATAAATAAACATTTATTTCCAATAAATAAATAATTAATTAATTAATAAACATTTCTTTCGCATTCCTATCTATCTATCTATCTATCTATCTATCTATCTACTGTTTATTTACTATTTATTTTATTTATTTCATTTACATTTTCAGCATCTGGCAGATGCACTTATCCAGAGTGACTTACAGAAGTGCCTCCTATCACCTATTTCTTCTGTGACAGAGCTGATACCTGTATGAAATACAAGTGACAATCACCATTAAATTTCCTGAGCTGTCAGAGAGCACCCTTTGAGCAATAAAATGTCGCCCTGGGGTGACAGATTGTGGCTCTTAAAGAAACCTTTTCAGGATTTATGCTCAAAAAGTGTGCAGAGAGTCAAAGAGTAAACCAGAGAAAGCAGCTGTATAAAAAAATACTGAAAAAAAAATCACATATGTATATATAATTTCATCCTCTCCTGACTATTTAGTTTGATCTTTTTCGCTGTTTTACAATTGATTCTAGCTGAAGCGAATAGACAACCTTTGCATGTGTGAGTGCAAAGTCACCTGAGACACTTAAGAAAGGAAACCCAGTTCCAGATGTGGCTCCTTTCAAATCGGAAGGTCACTGACACTTTTGATGTTTTGCGTTAGTACAGTAGTCATGTGGGAATGCTTGAAAATCTAAAGTGATATCTAGCCAAGACATGGAGCACTCCAGCTGAATCGAACACCAAAGTAAATCAGAAGATTGTGAACTTATGAATTTCATTTTATTGAATCTTATCATATCTATTTCGTTTCTTAGGCAAATTATAACACAATGCAATAAATGCTTTGTGTTTGATCACCGGCTGCACAGCTTAAATACAACACTCAGAGAAAATATCCATTCTATGCAGGCTCCAAAGCAAGAAATTACAGGCAATGCTAAACTGTGACCTTTGCGAAAGCTGATAGCAGTCTTGTGCATGTCAGTGTGTGCTGCACTGACACGAAACTCTGCTACCACAAAGAGCGACGTTAGATTGTGTGGTTATGACAAGCCATTATCACGACAGCAGTATCATTTTATTTCATCTTTAGCACATCTATCCATCTCTCCAAGAACTTCAGTGCAAATTCTCAACACTAATTTAGACAAATCTGTACCATGTGATGTACATTCCCTGCACCTATAATCAGTAAGACGTTGGCACAGACAGGGGGACAAAAACATTTTGGAAAGGACTCCCAGGTTTGCTGAAATACACACAGCAACAAAAAAGCTATATTACACACACAAACACTATCTATATAGATTCACGTAAGGAGAGCACATGGAGGTAATGTTTGAACAAGCAACAGTTAGCCGTTTTTCAGAATGAATGTGCTTTCACCAAATAAACCTAATATAGAACCACATCTCTTATAATGCCAGTGTATTAGCTTATCGAATCCTTACCAAAGGAAACAAGTCACCAAGGTTACATCTATTCACTCAGATAAAAGCAGGTGCTTCTATAGCAACATACAAAACAGATTCCACTCCAAGTACAGAGCTGAACATTTCAGGGTCAAGAGGCAAAAATGCCTTATCATGGTAATACTACTTTTATATGTAATGGGATAGAATAATAAATATATACTGTGGGTTTAGGTGAATGAGCTATTTTATAATAGAGAATGGAGGCTGTCACCTTCTGCCTGAGTTGCTTTTACAAAATAAAACATAAAAATATACTAACCTTGCAACATCACAAAAATTACAAAACTTTAACTCATTTGTTTTTTGGAATGTGGAGACAATGGCATCTTTTGAAAGCTTTACATCTTAACATACATACTAAATCTTCCTTGGCAATACAGTATGGCCAAAGGTATGTGGACACCTGACGTACAGACCCATATGTGGGCCTTCCCCAAACTGTTGCCACAAAGTTGAAAGCACACAATTGTCAGAATGTCTTTGTATGCTGTAGGATTACAATTTCTCTTGTAAACCTAAGGGGCCCAAACTTGTTCCAGCATGACAGTGTTCCTGTGCACAAATCGAGATCCATGGAGACAAGGTTTGCCAAGGTTGGAGTGGAAGAACTCGGGTGACCTGCACAGAGCCCTGACCTCAACCCCAGTGAACACCTTTGGGATGAACTGGAACATCGACTGTGTGCCAGGCCTTCTCGCCCGACATCAGTGCCTGACGTTACTAATGCTCTTGTGGTTGAATAGGCAGAAATTCCCACTGGCATGTTTCAAAATCTAGTGGAAAGCCTTCCCAGAACAGTGGAGGCAGTTACAGCAGACTAACTTTGGAATGGGATGTTCAACAAGCACATGGTGTGATGGTCAGGTGTCCACATACTTTTTGGCCATATAATGTATATCAGTTTAAACATTAGTAGAAACTCATTTACAGTTACAGCACTTACTAGAGAGGTTTTGTAATCTATATCAAAAACATATCCTAATACTAGGTTTATAGGTCAGGCTCTGACCATACTATCAAGCTAAAAACCTGTTAGGGGATATTAGTGCAGTAAGAAACAAAAACACACAAGTCAATGGAATTTAAAAAAAAAAAAATTAATTAAGAGCCAATTCAAGTACTTGGTGAAGCGGTAGGTCTTTAGACTTTGTTTGAAGACAGCCAGTTATTTAGCTATTCGGACAGCCAGGGGAAGTTGATTCCACCACTTGGGTACCAGGACAGAGAAAATACCTTGTCTTCCTTGTTTCTTGAGAGATGGGGGGTCCAGTCGAGCCAAGTTAGAGGACCAAAGGGAGGGTGGTGCAGAGCGGGGTGTGATAAGTGCCTTCACTCCAATTCCTGAATGTTTGCACTCATTTTTGAGTTCTGAATACTGGTGCAAAAAGAGTAGATGCTAAAATCCTTTTGCAAAAAGGTCAAAGACCTCTGTGCTTGGGACAGCACCAAAAGCTTGAGTTAAAGCTTGGGAAAAGTCTAATAAATTAATCTCTATATATAAAACATGTCAACATCCACTGCTCATCCTGAATGGAATGGATATGTCTGGCTGCTGTCAAGTTAAATATATCCATTTGCATGTGAAGTGCAATGGCTCAAGTCTGTCGTCAGCCTGTTACACATCTTGTCCTGTTAGCACTGAATTATCCTTGAGGGTCATAGCAGACTGAGGCAAGCATAAATGGACCACATTACACATTACCCTTGAGCAGTAACGTGAAGAGGCTAAAGCCATTATGCCCATTATGCAGAAAACATTAATGTCTAAAGATATGATGTAACGGAGCTAGAGAGGCAATGATGCACATTGACATTATGCTTTAATTTTTAGTCCTAAATTGTTAAGTTCTTGGTATAACTGGAAGAGCGACATCTGAAATGATGTAATATCAACTCCCCTATTATTACAAGTTATAAATAGCAAAAGCAATGACAGTAAAACGCTGCTGCATAGCAGTTCTGTTTATAATACAATTGTGTCATAGCAATATATGAACTACTCTGATCTGGCAGTCCAAGACTATAAGCATAGTAATCCATGGTAATCCATGGTATGTGGTTCGAGACTCCAAGAAATTCAGATCCAGAGTCATTAAAATGTATTATTAAAATAGAGATGGAGTGAGGTGGAAAGCGACTAAGATTACAGCAAGGGCAGTTTGTTTATTTATTTGTTTGTTTGTTTGTTTGTTTGTTTGGTTTCAAAAAGTAGCATTCATGTAAAATATGCTATGCAAGTGCACTGCAATCTATTAATCCTCAGTCAACTTCAGATCTCTTCTATGCCCAGCATCTTCCAAGCGTTCCCTAATGATTCATGTGACTGCACCACTGTAGTCTGATTTGGGGGTTTTCCTTAAGAGGGTAAGACAGAGGCTAACCCTATGTATTAGTAACAGCGAGTGACTGAAATTTTTTTTTCTTTCTTTCAATACCACAACCAGCCATCACTGCACACGTATGCCATTTCTTGAGTTGATATTGTTGAGCCTTTTCATTGATTCAAGTCATTTAATTCCAGTCAGTTAAACCAATTGTTGAGTTGCTGGGATTGCCCAAATGTGGCACTAGTCCAACCATACTGTTGTATGCAGTGAAATGCTGGAAAACACCAAACACAAGGGTCTGCCCCAGAAAAAAATGCAAGACCTATGGCGACTAGCTATGGTGCAGTCCCTACTAGAGGTGGCCAGAACACCTGGTGGGGTGCTTGTAAAGATAATTACTGATACAAAAACAAAACAAAAAGGGACAGAATACATCCCATTCTGAATCTAAAATGTCTCTGCTTTGAGCTCAGAGAGCTATCCCCTTCCCTTTGGGTTAGCTCTAGCATCTAGGGTGTTCACAAATTGCGTCTGAGTCAACAAAGCCCTTGCAACATGCATTCTCCCTTGTCTGGGAGATTCGCCCTTATCTACGATTGTCTGCTGTGCAGACCACAGCAGCAAGTTGGTGACAAGCCTGACTAAAAGTCAATTATGAAAAGAATTACTTGACTACTTGACTTTTTGATGGAAGACATAGCCACTTCAATTACAGATACAACCATGAAATTGTCAGTAGCCACACATAACCCATATGCAGAATTCTGTTGTCACCCTGGGATGCTGATATTCGTGACTCCAGTAGTGAACACTGGGAATGTTTCACACAAACCATTTCAGCGTTGGCTGAATGCGCAGAGCCTGTTAGCATGTCACAAACGCTGTGTCAGTAGTGTGTCTGAACATTGAGGAGTTGGTCCAATGCCTATCTTCTCTATGCAAATAGTGAAATATTAAAAAAAGATGGAAGTAAGGTGGAAGAGGTGGGAAAATGTGTTTGGTGTGTGGGTAGTGTAGTAATGTCATCCTTTATATGCGTGAAGTCATGGGTCAGGCGGATGTCATGAACACATAATGCATTTCGTTGTCTCTGTACTCGTACTCTGACAATGACAATAAAGTTGAACCTAACCTAACCTAACCTAACCTAAAGGTGAGGATCTGTCTGAGATTTGTTTTTTTTCCAGAGGTTAAAAACAGATTTAGTTGAAGAGATACTCCTCATAGGTCAAACTCTGTTTATCATGCTTTCAATTCCTACCAATATGATTCCCATGAGTGGCACAGGTTTTTGGCACAGAGCTGTCATGGATTCCAGAAATGATGCTGGTTATAATTGACCTGTTTGCCATAAAAATTAATAGGACAGTTGTAGGGGGATTTGTAAAGTTGTAGGCTGTAAGGTTTTTGCTAATCTGAAAGATCTGAAAGACCAAGGTACCTTCGTTGGGAGAAAAAAAAAGGTTGTGTTCTATCCTTTATCATACAAACAAATTTATTTTCAGAGGTGAGTTAACCTCTATTATTATTACTCAAAACATCTAACACAATTGCTAAAGGTTTTCCGTAAGCATGTTGAAAAACAGTGGAAGTGTAGCTCCCTGGTGGTTTCTCAACCATTATAATAGATCATTTTTTATTTTCTTCTGTCATGTTGACCAAACATTATCACATATTAATATTCTTTTTCAAGACTGTAACATTTAGTTAGAGGTGGGACTGGATATGCTCAGTGTGAACCAAAAATTATAACCATAGTCCATATCAGGAGTCAACACACAGGCAGACAGTATAAGGATAAGAATCTCTATCATTACAAATTGTGAAAAAGTCCGGGGACAAATTAACAAGAAACATGATCCACAAATTATGTAGGAAAGAAGGCTCAGAACTGACACAAGCAAGCAAGAAGTTTTTGCAAAGATAAATCCCTTTAGCTATTAGCTGGATGATTTGTAGACCTGTATTGTTCACTGAACAAATTGGAACCATTAAGCAATGAATGTTTTCCTAAATAAAATATAATTTCCTGTCTTTGCTCATAATGACCAATCAGCTTACTCTGCAGTTAGCAGAAAATACTCACTAAAGTACTTGCTAAGCATGTAAATTTTTTTTTTTTTTTGCCTTTGCTGTTTGTCATTTATTAAAAATTCCCTTGCCAGTTACACGAGATTGAACACAGGGTATGTTTGTATCCTGATAACCTTTTAGTTTATCTGTGTCACCCACTTCCCTCCACTCCTGTGGTGTAAACCATTCTGTAATGTCACACAATCCTTGTACACTCTTCAGGAAACATTTGATAATATGAAAGCTAATTTTTTGTGGTAGAGAACCTGACCTCTCTTTCTTCCAGGCAATGTATTGAATATCTTAGCAAAATATTTACCTTTATTAATCTACCTTCTTGCCAAAATCAAATTAATGAGATAGACACAAACATGAGGTGGGAAGGTCTCTTCACATTGTAAAGCGGATCCTTCAGACATCAACAAAAAATGTGGCCTTGCACTTTCCAACTTTTTAATCTCATTACCAGTCTGCTAACATTCAAAAACCGACTTATGAATTATTTGCTTAGATTCCCTAGAATAAACTGTTGCTCATTAAAATTCCAAGCCCTGTGGTGATCTTTATGATAGCAACATATTTTGCACATTTGCATCATTATGCTCAACATATATCCTGATTCATACCCACTTGCTTCATTACTTTCAACTTTGTCAATGTGCAAAGAAATTATTTGTCTCATTTCCCACACCTCCTCCCAAGTCTCCTTGGGAAAGGCTCTTGAGACTCTCAAACTCAGAAGAGACTCATATCACATTTTTATCACAACCTAATTTCCTGGAGAGACTGTCGTGTCTCCAAAACAAAATCTAAATGGGAATTCAGACTAGAACTAACTTAGGAACTGAGGAAGAGAGCACTAAACTACTAAATTCCTCAGCTTATTTCAGCTGAAGGTAGCTAATTCTAAACAGCTTATGAATAAAAATAAAAAAGGTATAACCTTCATATTGTATGTTTGTCAAGTCAACACCAGAATCAGTGTCACGCTACAATCCCCAAAATGTATTGCAGCCTACAAAGATGGTCGCTGCAAACTACAACTCCCAACCTGCTTCGTGGCCTATAGAAATGGCCGCTACCAAATTCAACACTCTACATCACCATACTAATCACACACACCTGGACTCAATCATGTACACCACTATATATACAGTCAGATCCGGAAGTATTTGGACACCACCACAATGGATTTGAAATAAAACAATCAATATGTGATCGAAGTGTAGACTTTCAGCTTTATTTTAAGAGGT
>CM075004.1:19178753-19209882 GCA_037576675.1 Pangasius sanitwongsei | reverse complement strand
TTGTTCTTTTAAAAATTTAACATTCCCATTTATCTTTTTTTTTTTTTGGTTTTCGTGTTTTGGGTTTCACTGCACCCGGCCACGTGTGGGGTGTGCCCCCCCCCCCCCCCCCCCCCCCCCCCGCACATGCACACATACACACATACACACCACCCACTCTCAAGATTCAGCATCAATGTTCCCACTCCTCTATAATGTCACCATGCTCATACCTAGGAGAGGAAGTGGCACAACACTCCCCAGCAGTGCACCTCGAACCTGTGACATCCTGTGCTGATGTGTGCACATGCACCCTGACGCCGCATGGCCCGCACCACGGTCCTGATCTAATTCCACTTCAAACTGGAGCATCCTGCAGTAAACTATACAGAGGTTGATTAATGAATACTCTGGTTGTGTTTCATTCAAGCAATTGCTTGCCCGTGAAAAAAACAGCTGAATTGATACATTGCTTTGGAGAAAAACGCCGGGTCAAACCGCAGAGAGCCTCCCGATCTCACCACAGAAACGGAGTGTCATGATTGCAACATTGTAGGTGGCTGGAACACACTAGCTTTACCTCCTCGTCAAGGCTTTGTCTGAATTGAAGATTTGCAGTGTGGTCTCGCCGACTCCAACTGCTAGCACCCCCACCACAATCTGCCGTCTGACAAGGGTTTAAGGAATGAAATTAAATTAATGCACACTGTGAGCCAAAATTGATGAGCATGTACTCACCCAAAGCACACTGAAATCTGATTGTAAACATCAGTATTGGCAAAAAAAATGTCACAGCAATATTAGTTACATATTGGATACTGATAGTAACATATTTGCAACAGATAAATACACATACAGATAAATCCCTTATACAAATAAGGGATTGGGTATTAGGTTAAAAAAAAAAAAAACTCCTCAGAGTCGATATGAAAAAAAAAAAAAAAACAGAATAACATCAATGTCAATATGAGCTTTGACCCTAAGCAGTTAAGAACACTGTGCAGAGGTGAGAAGAGCATGGGTGAGATTGTGTCTCTTCAGTCGTCTGACCATGACTCATGCTGACACTCCTACGGCTCTTTCCAGAGTCGATGCTCTCTAGACACACGCTATGCACACTATGCACATTTGCATGTCTAAACTAAAGAGTCTCTTCACTGTGTTTTTTTTTTAATATCATTTTTGACAGAAAAGCAATATGGTGACATTTACTTGATACTAAGCCACAGATCTACTAACTCTCCATGGGAGGGAATTACAATCAAGTAGACGCTGTGTATTAAACTGCTCAGAAAAGAAAAAAAAACATGATGTGATGAATAGAGAAGCAGGAACCACAGAAATAGCCCCCCACCTCCACTACACATGCATCAAGTCATGCCACTGTGACAAAAACAGGCTCAAACCTGACTGATAACAATACTGACACTCGCAGCTTCCTTTCATCACTGAAAGCAATCTGCCCTTCTATGAGTGCACAAAGTGCACTTTCGCTATCGGGGAAATAGATTTTATCGATCAGGGCGCAGAGAACGCTTCATGTCAGCATGTCAGGTTTCTGAAAATCGGAACACAATTTCATCTAGAAGGGGCTGAATTTCATAATCCCAACATAAATGTTGCAAAAAGCTCAGATATGAACCAGCAAAAGTCTGAAAATGACTTTCAGTCATGTAGACTAATGCACTGTCCTCATTTTATAGGTCCTGGAAATTGCACATCAAGCACGTATTAATAAGCGAGGAATAAAACACAGGAATACACAGATTTATAGGAAAAATAATCCGCAAAGGGGTGATGTGAAGTGATATGGGGTGGTGTGTGATATGATACCACTCTGAAGTTGATTGTTTTCCAATAACAGCACAAGTGTTTTATTCCTCTTATACCACAATTAAAACTACCACCAATTTGCCAAAAATTCATTTTTTTTTTAAAATTATACAATGTCACATTGTATTTTTAACAGTTTATAGTTATATTCCTGTTATAACATACATTATAGCAGCTATGAACAGTCGTTTCCTCTCTCTTGAAGTTATTAATACAAAAAAGTATAAATTTAAAAGATTTTATTGCTAATCTGTTTATTATTAGTCTTAGATTATGAGGAGCATCCGCCATACATGTCCCTGTGAATGAGTTGTAAGGAATGATAACATGTTAGAACAAGTGTATTAATATAAACCTATGATTTTCATATACAAGTGCATTAATATAAACCTATGATCACAGCCGGCACCATTGTCAGAGCTGCTGTTATAGAAAATTAATCTGAGATTTTAAGCTCAGACACAACGTTGTGGTATAATATATTTATAATGCATTCATAAGCCCCGATCTGAAGCGATTTATTTATTTTAATGTAGCACAGTGACACCACATTAAAACTACATTCTCATTCCACCTTACATCTAAGCCAGCCATATTTCTAACCTTTTCTGATGTTATGTTTATAATGAATCAATCCTTGAACTAGGCATCCTTCTATGTTTGTTAGTTCATGCTCAGATGTTGCTCTTCTCCAAGCCTATTTTGATCAGGTTAATAGGACACACAGCATCCAAAAGCAACATTTCAGCTGTAACAGCCCAATTTTCGAAATGTCTAACCCAAACATTAAACTACAAAAGGCAACTAGCCATGCGAGGAGCTCAGCAATAAAAGGACAACAGTTATAGTTCAAAACGAGCAGTAAATTGCTGACATGAAAAAAGGAGTTAAGAGCTAAGAGTTAAGAGCCTCTACGGACACAGAGGGAGGAAAAGCCTCCTGCAAACTTCATAACACAAAAAGTGGCTTTTTTGAAGAGGAACTGAGAGGGTCTCGGCGTACGTGCTAGCAGCAGATGTTACAGCACAGTTGCATCATTCCTCTGACAACCAGGCCGGCTCAAGTCTTCGCTGACAACGAGAGCTGAAGCTGGCGAAAAATTTTTGCTCTGAGACAGGGGGAAAATTTTGCCATTCATGTACAAAAAAAGGCATGGAGAAGCTCCCAGTGCTAAAGCTTTTGTTAACTGTGCAAAACAGCAACCAATTTAGCACAAACAGACTCTTGTTTCATGAGTTCTGACACACTTTTGGATCCGTATTAACACCTCAAACAGCAGAGCAGTGTGTGAAGCTCATCTGCTTTTTTTATATGGAGTATTTTATCCAAACAGGAATGTAATATATTGCCCCAAAAGGTGTCTAAATAAAAAAGGAATCAACCTCTTGCCCTCATGATGGGGCAGGCTTTTGCCACATATCAAATCTAACCCAGAGGTACCAATCAGACCGTGTCTAATAAGACAAAATTTCACTGATCATTGATCGAGGCTCCTTTATCGCTGTTCCCTCCCATTTTTTATCTAAGTGGGTCATTTATTTTTGTGAAGACGTTTGCCAAGGATTTGCAGTAATTATCTTATTCAGATGTTGCTGGGCACTGTAGGGGGCCACCGTAAATTACACGTTTCACCACGCTCTAGGATGCTTTGCAGCCGGGTATTATGCACAGCCTCATCGGTGTGCCCTAAAACGACCCCCAAGTGTGTTGAAATAAAGTTGACGCCGCTCTTTGTTTTTGAGCTCAACAAGCTCTTTATTTGGCAGTGCTGAATCTGAGCCTTAATTATTTCAGAGATGCTTCTGCCTGCTGGTTTGAGAATACCTGGGGTGTGTTTAGTGGGATGCAAACAGGCAGATACCAGAAAGAAAACGTTTCCTGCTTTACAAGAGACATGACAAGAAAGGTTAAAGTGAGTCCACTTAGATGACATGAACAACTTTATTTATGTTGCATTAATATTGCTTCCCATAAAACCCATAAAATATATCTCAAATATACTGTATATATCCATTATCTCATTCCATTTTTAAGTTTTACAGTGTCATTTTGCCCTATATTCCTTTTTTTTCATCAGCATACTTATATTTATTTATTTATTTATTTAATATCATAAAAATCCTGAGCAAAGTCACACAGGTCCAAACAATTTTCCAAACCTGAAACTTATTTAAACTGAAACTTAACTTAAAAATATTTATAGTTTTATGTTTACTTCTATGGTTTCTACTTCTATGGTCCTAGTGCCTGACCAATTTATCTGTTTATAAGTATTATTTTTCTTATTATATTATTATAAGAATTATATATATTTTTTTAATTTAGTTCTTGTCGATACAGTAATTTGATGGCTTTACACTATTACTGAAGCTTATGGAAGATTTATGTGCTAAATTAAATGAGCTGAGGTGCGTACAAACACAGAAACACCCAGGTGTTTAAAGGTTAAAGTTGTGTTGATACTACAAGATGTGATATAATATGATTCAGTATTCAGAATTGAAAGTCGCATAAGCTATATTTATAATAATGCACAGACATTCAGATGAATCTTTCCGGTTTAATAGCGCGGATTCACCAGTTATATCAATATGTTAAAACTCCTGTTTCCATAATGAAAAACTCAACATGTGATCAGTGAAAACACACAAAACACTTTTCAGTCAATTTATAAAGTTGAATCAGTTTCCTCCTTCAGGCAAGAAAAAGTTTTTTTTTTTTTTTTTTTAAACAAAGTAGGTCAGTTGGTGTTAAGCGGAAGGTTGTGAGTAAGTTCTTTAACTCCACAATGCTCGCAGCATTTTGTGTGGTTTTCTGGTGAAATTACTGTGCACATGGTATGCTGTCATCACCGATATTCAACATGTCAAACAGTGGTTCTGCTCTAACACACCAAACAATGATGGGAAAAAGAAAGGACACGAGAGTGGTATTGCGCACGTCTGCTTTAACTCCGCTGTATATCAACCCACACAATCTGAGGTGCAGCTAGCCAAGGTAGCGCAGAAGCAGACTATTTTTGGAACACGTCTTCCTGTCTTTCTTACCTCAGTGCTGGCAACATATGTACTCTGATATGCCAAATGAAAATGAAGTTCAAGCAACACTGTAGTGTATAAAACATGTAATGTATACATAAGAAATGTTGAGTTGTTGGTCTAGCACTGAACAAAATAGACATGTGCATGTGCAGAAATGTTTTGTAATCAAGTAACATGAATCATCTCCATGCAGCAGAGTTATCTGAACTGAAAAGAATTCAACCTATCAACTTAAGGTCAGAGGTTCAACGTTGAGGTAATGAAGTCCTAATGTGCAAGAGTGCGTGTGAGCCAATTCAACTAACAAGAGGAGAAAGGGAAAGCAAGTGCAATATTATAAAGTAACTGCCTCATAAATCTGACTAGAACATGCATGCTGTTTTCTTTCCTGCTCTCACGATCACACTGTAAAAATTTCATTTCTAATAATTGCAGCTTTCATTGAGGGATTCAAAAAAATACCTTGGGCTGGGCAACAATGCTATCGTCTGTTTCAGAATATTGCATTATAGGTCAACAAAAAAGAATACCTGAGTAAGAAGAGAAAAAAGAAGTCACATGAAGTTTGGCAGTTTTGCAAAGGCTGAATTTCCCACATGGCTGGTTTGATCTTCAGCTTCTTATCTTGTGGGGGTTATAAAAGTTCATATGCTGTACAAAAGTTTCACACATTCTTCCCTTAATAGTCCTGTGACAGCGCAAAGCCAAGACGTTTAATGCACAAGCGAAAACAGTTCATATCATTTAGAGGCACAAGCAGAAATAAGATACATGTAAAGTCATTCAAAGAAATAATAAATATCTAAATAAACATTTGAAACTTTCAAATAAACATTCAAAGCACTTCTGTAAGTCGCTCTGGATAAGAGCATCTGCCAAATGCCAATGTAAATGTAAATAAATATAAATAATATCTAAATAATTATTAATTATTAATATCTAAATATCAAACGTAACTGCAAATAAATCACTAAACCCCTATATATATATATGTGTGTGTGTGTGTCTGTGTGTGTGTGTTTAATTTATTTTAACCATAGAAAATACATAAAAAGTAAAAAAAAAAAAAAAAAAAAAAAGACTACATTTTAATAAATAACTTCTTTAATAAGAAGTTCTATTAGAGATTCTTTTATGTGTTCTCTACATTGTTCTCTACATTCTCAGCATCAGTGACTTATGCACTGCATCTTCATGACAAGAACAGCTTGTGATATTGTTCCCAAACTGGTCCCCAGTAGTATTGGCAGTTTTATGAGTTTCAGTGATGAAAAATGAGGTTTTCGTTAAAAGTCAGGTTAGACTTTGTGCATGTGCAGCTTTTGCCCAGTCAAACTAGTAGAGCAATTATACATGAATAATTTAAGTGCAAATTATTTGAGCTGAAAAAAAGGGGCCTGACAGAGTAGATGTAAAAGGGTAAGCAGGGAGAAGAGCATTTATGCATGAAAAGCATCACAGTTTCTTCCACATATCATTGTGTAGCAGATGGCAGCACACACATGACCACACAGATCACCGTCTTTACCCTGGGGATATTTACTACACACTGCAACACACTGAACTGAAAGACGGCACTCCATGTACACGAGGCTCCCATATCAGCGTGACACACTCAGAGACTGATGGAACGTCCTGCTCATAGTAAAGCAACTGCACACAGAAAAGCACAAATTATTTACAAAACGATTTCCCTGTGTTCCTAGACAAAACTACTCAAACGTGCAGTAGATTGTGAGATACACCAGGCTGTTCAAACAACATCTGTCCACAAATCATTTAACCCAAGTTAAATATATGATCTTCTTTGCAAATAGACGCTCAGAGAATAAGATAAGTGGTCGCAGATTAGAAAGAAGAGATCATTTAAGCCTATGTACTATGGAGGCCTTTCTTACCAGTGCTTGCTTTTCCTTTTTCTCTCCTTTTTTTTCCCAAAACGAGCAAAAAATGTGAGCCCCAAACTGAACCATCTATTCCTTCACTTTCTCTCACCCTGGGTTTAACGTTTATCCTGACCGTCTTTAGAAACGTGAAGTAGAAACAGCATGACTGAAAAGAAAAGCTGGGACATGAGAGCAATTAGACATCTAACAGGTTGTCTCTCTTGTTTATTCTAGGGCATGTAGTGCTATTACATTTTCATATCATAGTAATTGATTTTATCATGGTTTATGATATCAGAAAACTGTAATAAAAACATAATAATCTACACTTTGACTTCTCTACCCAGACGTGTGGCTATAATATGTGACAATGTCTCTCCAAAAAAATATCATGTTATCCAATATCATAGGAAAAGAAATGTTTTACATGTTTCACAGAAATTGTTAATACATCATTACTTCACATCAATATGATTCCCAATTGTGGTTCTAGTCAATTACCACTGTTTATTATCCTGCAATTACCTTGTTGTGCTGGCTTGGTAGGGCGTATAATGCAATGTGGATTAAACATAAAGAATCTCAGATATTAAAAGTATAAATAGCTCTAATTTAAAAATACCAGAGGTGATGGGAGCAGACGCAACAAACAACATCAACAAGGGTCAATGTCATAATACAGCTGGACCACCACCATGACCATGACCACGACCATCATCATCATCATCATCAGCTGCTGACGATGATCTCACTTGCAGCCACCTTCATGATATCATATACTATATTTAGTTTAGTAGGTTTAGTACTTTTTGGGGTTTTTTTTTGTGCTATGGTACTTTTGTAATCGATTGGCTTTTGCTCTGGAATATGTGTGTGTGTTTTTTATGTTTGCATGAGGAAATGGCTACATGCTGGAGTGTGTTGTGTGCGATTAGCTCGGTGTGTAAAGTGTGTTGGTATTTATAGATATTTATTATTCGTATAGCATTGGGCTCTGCTTAATACTGAGGTGTAATTTAGTGAAAGTGAAAAAAACCATAAAAACACTTTAAGGCCTGTGGGGAAAGTGGGAAAGTGTCTTTGCTCGGAATAGTACTACATGTCAAAACAGCTAATTCTAATTACCAGAGATTTTTATTTGAAAATGAATTTATTGAAGGTCAGGCAGGTGTAGTGATATCTTGCCAGCCCTTCTATCACTAGTTTATCTACGGAACTATCATCTCACAGCTAAGCAGCAATCATCGGACTTCCATCATTAGCCAGAGTCCTCACGTGGCTCTGATGTGAAGCATTAGACAAAATGAACTGTTGTAACTCTTTGCATTGTATTTTATTATTTCTCATTTGTTGATCATATTACTGACATGTTTTGAGCATCAGCAGTATTGACGCTGAGTGTAATTTTGCTGTAGTATAGTGGTGTTGACATAACTGTTTTTATAAAATAGCCTCTATGTGTTTTGGACCCTGTCTGCATCCTAAGAAATACTATATTACATCTACAGCCATTTTTAAATAACACAATGACAGAATCTGTACAATAATAATTTTGTTATACAACATTAGTACATCTTTTTAAATCCAAGTTGTGTCTTGTGAACAGACTTCTGGGAATGCTTCACCAAGAAGGACACAAGTGATGCTTCATTCAAAATTTGCACAAATTAAGCGAACGTATTCACTGCTTAGAGAGAGCTGTACCTGTTGAACATCTTGATATGTCGTACAACTAATTACTGGCACATACCTATTTTAGACATTTTTTGAATAAGGTGTAATGTAAAGGTAAATTGTGTATGTCTGAGGCTAAACTCAATTCTGAGAGATTACTCACCACCAAGCCACCAAGGACACTGTCGCTCCTCAAGCTGCTTTAGTACAGTAGCTCCTACACACAGCGAGATGAAGATAACCCACTAGTATCCTGTTTTACGCATATTATATACAGATATACACACAAACAAGTTATTTTAAAAGTGTGCAAAAAAAAAAAAATTAGTTTAACCATAATTTTAAAATTCTAACAAAATAGTTATTCCGATCATGTTAAAATAACAGCTGATTGTAATCGGACATGATAAAAGTGATTTGTGTGTCATATGTCACATTATAGATTAAAGAATCATTAACTAGACTTTACAATCTCCCAGAGAGGCAATAAAATTCAATGTGCCAAATGTCTCACTTGAAATGTCCTTGGTCTGAGACAGCGTATAAATTAAAGAGCTGAAATCAGAGTTACGGACAGAAATCCTTTTATTGCAGCTGCAAAGTTATATTTGCACAAAGATAACAACAAATCCATATTAAATTATATGCAAACAAGCACAGAATACAGATTTACATCAACACTCTGTGGTTTGTGACAATCAGGGAAAGAAGCTGTCAGTGGTCAAAGCCTTTTCAGTACTGCAAAAGTAGAAGATTTGCTTTGTAAATTACCCACAGACTGCACATTACATGAAAATAACCTTCACCAGTACACTGTGTATGCGTACACAAATACGTGCACACCTACAAGCAAAAACAGAACTGTTCATATCAGAAGGTGCTGCTCTGTCAGCAACAGGTCTCAGGTTGAAAAATATGCAAGCCTGCCCAATCAGCACACACACTCGCTGCGCTGTCGAAGCATGCAGGCGTATGGTGCGTTGTTTTCCCACAATATCAGACTCTTCACATTGAATAGAGCTAAATATTCTATTCAGACTGAGTCAACTTATGTCTATTACATTAATTACACAAAAGATTTAAAATTAATTACATAGATAAGCCACTTCTGATAAAGAAACACAGATAAAATAAGAACAAGTAAACTTGCTGCTGTGCTGCAGAATCTCGCCCAACACGGTCACCAAGCTAAACACGCTCTATTGTGGGTTAAAGGCCAGGCCACGTTTAACTAGAACATTTTGTGCCTTAACATTGTTTAGACAATGACATTATTCCAATTCAGTGATGCATGTAGAATGTGGCTGGCAATAACAAAAATGCAGAATTTTTTTCTTGAAAAACAATAATGTATAAGCTCAAGGAATCTCAATTATGCATCAACACCTGGAAAGAATAAGACACTGATATCATCACTAATACATATAAGAATTGTGTGCATTTAATATAATATTAATGACTTTAATATTCAATTATAATTACACAATAATAATAATAATTAGTATTAGTAGTAGTAGCAGCAGCCGAAGTAGTATTGTTGTTGTTGTTATTGTTATTATTATTATTTAGGCACACAATGTGAAATAACTGAATCTGTCTGTAATGTAACTGCTTTTAACCATGCTACAGATAAAACGTGATTGCCCTTTAACCCACAGGACAGCGTGTTTAGTTTGGACACACAGTTAGGTGACTTTCTCCAACACAGCAGCGAGTCCACCTGTTCTTATTTTATCTGTGTTTTTTGAACTGTGTTTTTGAACACGCAACTTGTTCATGCATCTCCTCCATCGCTACGTGTAAACAAGTGGAATTAGTTAAGTACTTAATTCTCAAATTAAAAGCCCAATATATTTTAGTCCCCCCAAAAATGAAGTCCATTTTTATAAAAGTTATCCTGCATGTGTTATCAGCTGCTGTTGCTCACACACACGTATACACACATTCACAACACACTATATTCTTCTCACGCTAACCTGTCACTACTGCATGCTCAGTGCAGGGTGTGAGAGCAAGTCTTATTGTCTTTTACAGTAAAATCAGAGCAAAATACCTGCAGATTTTGCCTCGGTGTTTAGTGATTCTCTTAACGACACATCTACTGTGTCACTTTGGAAGTCTGGTACTAGCAAGACTGTACTTTTTAATTTTTTTCAGTTACATTCAGTATGTGAGTCGATGTATGTGAGTATGTTATATACACATATTGTGAATATATTTTGCACTTATATATATAAAATACAATATATATATATATATATATATATATATATATATATAAACACAAGGCACTACTGCTGCTTACTTTGGTCAAAAGCAAGAAAAGGTTTAGACATCATTTGAAACTAATATTAAAGAGTTAAACCAACACCTAAACCTGCTGACTTGGTGAATAACAATACATTTAGGTATTTTTTTTCAATGATATAGAATACCCCTGGATATTACACAGCTTAATAACTTAATTCACAGTGTTAATGTTGAAATAACAGTTGCACTGTTCACTTAGTATGCAGCTGGAAACACTGTAATGAAACACAATAGGAGTAAAACTAATGCACTTTGTTGTGCAATACACGTCTACTGGAACTACTCGCAACTCTGAATGTTCTTAAATGATATTAAAACACACATTAAACGTGTACACCAGCATATTAACCCGTTACTTACAGCAATGCCATGCACGTTTCTGACACATAAAGCTCGACAAGGACAAAAGCAGGCAAGAGACACCACACGGAATGTACATTATAAAATCCAAGACGTGAGGACAAAAAAGATCAGTTTTTCAAATATGTAATGCCTTTAGGCTAATCCTGCCCAAACCAAAACATAAATAAACCCCTGCTCATTGTTTAGCAGCAGTCCGCACCGAAGAGGAACGAAAAGTGGAACGCATTTCTAAAAAGAAAAAAGAAAAAACAACTAAATATGAGAAGAGCGACAGGCTAAAACAGCTCGGTCCGTGTGAATAGGAACTCCGTGTACACTCGGTATAGTGTATGGCTGTGGAGGCTTTAACACGCCAGCGAATGGACTCAGAATAGCAAATTAGTTCTGAGAAATTTGAGGCTGGGCTTAAGCACGCAGGCTACGCTAGCACACTAAACTGTGTGTCACCATAGCGCTTGACATACTACTTAGTACGGTAGTATGCGGCTTTGGACGTAGCCTCCACAGCTTACGTTGCCAGGTTTTTTTTCCCCCTTCGGATCACATGACTGTCTGTGTCTGGAAGAGTCCAAGTCAGAGGTAGCAACACACACTCCAAACCACTTTGCCCCACTAAATTAGAAGGATTTTTCTCTTTTTTGGAAACATTTACAATATACATTATACATCAATAGGGTTAAATCACCTCATATAGTGGTATGAGTGAAAACGTCGGGTCAACGTTCATGAAATAGCGATGTATGTTAAAATCACGCACACCCCCGCCCTGTAAAAATGGTACGGCCACAAGCTCAAATTCCGAGAATTGAGCTCTGCTGATTCTTAGAACAGGGGTTCTTAGAAGTGGTGATGCAAGAAGTTTCTAGGAAAGCACTACCAGGTGATGATTTTTTTAATTCTTTTTTTTTTTTCCTCTCAATAATGTGCCGCTTGTTCTGTGCTACTGTTGATCCGCGCAGGTGTTTTTATCAAAGATGTTCCGTAGGATAGTTTTTCAAAACCTTATTTCGTGATTCATTGCCAGGGCTCTTGTGAAGTAGTTGAAGTGCGGGTCAGTGTTAATGTTTTGTCAGGACGCTTTGGTGGTATTTGCCCTTGACCGATCCAGCAGGCAGCACGAGACACTGTTACGGCTTGAGCTCGGTCTGTGTCGTGGGCTGCGGCGCGAGCGCGTGCGCGCGAGTGTGCGTGTGTGTTTGAACATGGAGAAAATGTTGACGCGCTGCCTGTTTGGCCAGGAGGATTAGCTAACTAAAGTACCGTCTGAACTTAAAAGTCTCTGAAATGTCCGCAGGGGTATTGAGTGGTGGAGCGTTCACTCTGTTTATTAACTGTTTCAATCAGGGCTGGGAGTCCCGCGCTGTGAATTTTCAGGCAGTTTGACGGCTGTTTTGTTTTGTTTGTGTGTGTGCGCGTGTTTTTGTTTTTTTTTTCTGGTCCTGTTGGTGATTTTACAGTCAGCGCGCTTGTGGTGTTGTTTTTTTTACTTTTCGGTACATCTGTTTTGTGTTAAATAATGGCTCTGAGCAGAGCTGTCAGTGTGTTCACGTTACTAATCTGGTCGCTAGCTCAGCGCTCGCAGCTAACAGCGCCGTTTAGCCTTCACAGACACATTGTTGAGGTTTTTACTCCACTTTGCTTTGCAGTTTCCAGCTCGCGCGCCGTAAACACGCCTTTTAGAAAACTCTTCCGTTTAACCTGTTGCCGAAGTGAACGCGTTTAAGAAGAGGTTAAAGAGCTAACGGATTGTGGAGAAGAGCGGAGCCGTTACCTCGGCGCTCAACAGCGCGGTGTTCTACAACTGTGTTTAAGTTCAGTTGGTCGAAATCCAAACGGCTCCGCGCTCCTCTCTCTCTGTCCCCGCTCAGGCTCTCTTCACTCCTGCTCAGGCTCTCTATCTCTCTCCCTGCCCAGCTCAGGCTCTCTCTATCCCTATCCCCGCGCTGTCCCTCTCTCCTCAGACTATTAGATAATCAGCTTGCACGCGTTTAAGTAGAGCGCTTTATGTCCAATAAGGAGCACGCGTGTTTCACTGCTAATACAATTAGAGACAGACTTATGTTTATATCCCTGGGAAGATCTAGATTTCCCTCTCATGACAAATTCATAAGCAGATATGTGTGCTTTTGGGCTGCGTCTTTATTAGCGTGGGACTGAATCGTTTGCAAACAGGTCGTGCACTAGACTTTGGCATTTAGCATGAGGGTCATAAATCAGTGTTGGTGAAGGCGCCGCACATGCTCGCTATTTCTGGAGCAGAACTAGCAAACCTGCGGCTTGTGTTCGACAAACGCTTCAACACTAATATTTGTATGTAGATTTTGTAATAATACCAGTGTAGAAAAGGGTGCATGTATACATGCACGCGCGCTGTAAGCATTTGATGTATGAATGAATGAATAAATTATAAATGTCTCGCCAAACAGTTGAATATTAGTGAGTCGCTGCAGGTATTCCCATTAAAGTTGCTAGGGTGGTGGTTGTTGCTTGTGTGTGTGTGTGTGTGTGTGTGTGTGAGAGAGAGAGAGAGAGAGAACCCTCATGAGTTAATTCACAGGTCCCCAGCTCAGGTCCTGGAGGACCCCCTGTCCTGTATATTCTAATGTTTGCTCTGAACACATCTTCAACTCATCAGCTCATGAACAGTTGAAGTGAGTGTGTTGGAGCAGGGAAGGAAAATAAAACAGTGAAATGTGCAGGGCACTGTATACTCCAGGACCAGGGCTGGGAACCTGTGAGTTCATTGACAGAGGTTCGTTACTAAGCGGTCAGATCAATATTAAACACTTAGTGACATCTTGTGGTCGCAAAACTGCAGAAGCGACCAGAAACGCCAGAGTGCGCGTGCTGATTGGGGACAGACTGTGTGCAGTGGGTTAACCAAAGCGCGGTGGGTTTGGACCGAGAGCGTCATGACTTCATCCCGCCTTTGGCTGCGTCTCAAACCGCGTGCTGCCCGAGCGAGTGGTCTGGCAAAGTAGAATGCCGCCTGTGGTAGCCATGGTAACGCGTGGTCCCGTTCTGTTTTGACCATCTTTAATGCACTTTCTCGTTTATTGCCAAAAATCAAAGTTTTATTCCATAAGAAAGACTTACTCATTTACACGGAATATGACTTGGCAATTGCTCCATTAACACTGAAACAAAGCAGTGACTTGGACAGTTACAAAAAGGGGGGGAAAAAAACAATAAAATTCGAGAGGTAGATAGGCCAAGATGAATATGTACCCAACTCTGCAGTGTGCAATCTGTAAAGTACAGATGGTATAGAGACTAAAGTTCTGAACATGTCGGTATGTATGTGCAACATTGTAAGTACTGTAATCATATAGTCTGAGAGAATTTGCGTTAGCTGTGAGGATGCATTTGGGTATATAAAAAGTGTCATGATGACCTCTTGGATACAGCTATAAGAAAATAGAAAATAAAGCTGATGGGCTACTATATAGTAGAATATATTGTATACATCAAAGTGCCTAAACACTTCCCTGCTGAAAAACCCAGCTGATTCTGAGCAGCTGCTAGAACACGGGTCAAGCTGGTAGACGGTCTGGTGAGTGCTGGTGCATGGAAACAGGTTGTGGATTACTGCCACTAATGCAACAGGTTGTTTAGAAGAAAATAACACAATCAGAAAATCTCCTTTACTGATCAGTTTAGCTGGAAGAGATGGGCTGATTGATTGACCAGCTGGAAGCTAGTCAATATATTTTGAATATTTTAATGTCAATCGATCTGTGTGCTTTTGTGTGTGTAAATCTAAATGGCCAAATCTGTCGTGGAGAACGTTTCAAATACTTCAGCAATTCTGTATGTAAGGACCTGTTGATGTCAGACGTACATGTGGGCTCGCGCTCTCACGCGCGCGCGCACACACCTTCTAAGTTTGAGTGTTGCTAGGATACTGAAGCGGAATTTCTCTCAAATTGGATACTAAACGTCTTTAACCACATAACACAGGTTTACAGCACAATTAAAGACTGTCTCATTTTATTTCTCACTGTTTGACTGACGGTGCTAATGAAGAGAGAACATCTAATATGAGTGTTTTATTGAAAATGTCAGCTTTCATGTCAGTAAACAGCTTGACGGATTAAAACTGCTGACACTTAGACATCCAACTCTGAGCTGTTTGTTGTGCTGTTGGAGCACTTTTTCCTGCTTTAAATTCAGTTCCTATGTTCTAAAATACAGAATTCGTATAAAATATTGCCTTTTTCAATACTTAAACCCCTAAGGTTGTTGAGACGAAATGTTTCTCTTTGCGTTGAGAGACACTTTTGTCCGCAGCGACTTGCTCCTGTTTATTCGGTCTGTGGCGCCACCCAGTGGCCTCATGTCAGAACTACAGTTCATTACTTAAACATCAAATAGCGATAAACCAGTTTCATCTGTTTCTTAAATGCAGTTTTTTTTTTACACCACATTAATTTTGGGAGCATAATAGTCAAAGATGAAAGTAGTAAAATTTATATTTTTAACTGCTTTTGTTTTGAATTTTTAATATCAAATGTTTTTAAAGTTGATATTAGTTTGAAATTGGAACATTTTTCCTCAAACACTTTTGTGAGGCAAAGAACTAAGTGAAAGATATTTGATGGAAGTAAAAAATATTTGGTAATTATTTTTTTTTTCCCTCTCTCTTTTTTTCCTCCTTGTTGATAATACCCTACTGGAAACGGATATCTCAGGGATTGCAATGATTCATTTGTCAACATTCAAATTATGAATAAAAATTTAGATATTGATTTATACCAAACCATACAAGACATTCATAGCGATGAGCAGTACTTTTGTTTATTCAAGCCTGACACATTACCTTCATTGTTAATTTCACATAGGTTAATGTCATTATGAGGAATTGCCCAGCCCACTTCCCACAGCGTTCTTTCATTTTCCAGTAGGTAGTGTGCATATGTGAACGGGACACCAAAACTCACTGCTTGATGTTTTGTTACAGATCTTGACAAAATGTCTTGCGCAGCAGACAGCTGCATCCAGTTCACACGCCATGCCGGCGACGTCCTGCTCAACCTGAACCGGCTGCGCAGCAGAGACATCCTCACAGACGTCACCATTCTGGTCAACAGACAGCAGTTTCGTGCTCACAAGACTGTCCTCATGGCATGCAGGTACACTAAAGCTATTCAAGTTTGGGGCTTTTTATTTATAATATTTTAGTGGTAATGCACTGAAATTATAGTCTGATTTTTTTTATATTTTAAGACCTAACAGGAGCCCTGTTCTAAAACTGATCTCTGCCTTATTTTTCACAGTGGGCTCTTTTATTCAATATTCACTGACTCTCTAAAATGCAACATGAACGCCATAAGTCTGGACCCGAAGGTTGACCCAGAAGGCTTTGCAGTCCTCCTGGAGTTCATGTACACTTCCCGTCTCACGCTGAAAGAGAGCCTCATTATGTCGGTCATGAACACAGCCATCTACCTGCAGATGGACCACGTTGTCGACACCTGCCACAGATACATTAAGTCCAGGTATGTCTCACAAATGATTTTCGCAGGGTCCTGAATGTAGATTGAACACTTTTCCATGTATAGAGCAGCTGGAAAACTTGACCTTATTAGTGTTGTGTTAACAGTAGCGCCTTTAATGTTCTAAACATTGCTGTTGGTGTCGGTGGCCTTGTTTCTGATAAACTATATCTGATACTGATGAGTACATTTATAATATAACATAATTTGTTTCTTTACAGTGACTCCTCCATCAAACTGCCCAGAGAGGATTTCCTGGTCAGCCCTCTGCTTTTACCTCAAGATGTTCATAGTTACAGGCCACATGAGGTTGTGGAGAACATGGCAGGACGATCCGGCTCCTTCCGTGACGGAAGGCCTTATGGTGCCATATTTACCGGGGTGAACACTCCCAGCAGCTCCTATCATATTTATAGCCAGATCCCCATGCAGGCGTTCCCCTTCCCCCTCTGTAAGCTGACAGACACCAAAAACACTTTTCCCGACTTTGCCAAAGGAGGCATCCTCCAACACAAGCACTGCCCACCAGGCGACGACTTTGCACGCAGCTCCAACACCAGCCACTCGAGCTCATGCCACTCTGACGCCTACTCCTCCCGGGTGCTGGGGAGAAACGACGAGATGAAAAGGGAGAACCTGCAAGGCTTGGCTCAGTCCGTTGTTATGAATTCTAGAAAGCACGGACTCGCAAGCCTGGCCCAGGAGCATCAGAGAGACGTGGGCAAAGAACAGGCTCCTTTGGCTGAAAACGGGCTGAGTCAACAGCCCTTCTCTGTGGGTATGGCCTCCAGCGGGCACAAAGCTCTGATTAGCAGCCCGCAGAGCCCTTTAAAATCTGACTGCCAGCCCAATTCACCCACAGAATCGAGCAGCAGCAAGAATGCCACACTCTCGCACGCCTCTCAGCCTCCGACTCCACAGGGCACACAGGACCCGAAGGCTCGCAACTGGAAAAAATATAAATTCATTGTGCTCAATCAGAGCACCAAGGAGGAAGAGAGCAGCACTCATGAACCTGAGATGCGCTCACCACAGAGGCTGGATTTCCATCCCTCACCTGAATCTGAGCAGCCAGACATGCAGCCCGCCAGCACAAAGATCACTGAACATGGAGATGACTTCACTGTGCCCCAAGCCAGCCGCCTCAACAATATCATTAATAGGTGAGTGCGCTAGCTATTTTATACACAGTGGCACGGTTTAAAGCATGTACGTGAACCCATACAATCTGTTAAAGTAAAGACTAAGTCCAAGCCTGAAAGATTTTGTATTCCTAGACCACACACTCCTTCATCTATCTTCATCTGTTTCTACAAAGGATGTATCTACTGAATTTCTTGATATGCATGTAAAATGCACAAATTTATTGTGCTTAATTGCATGAGTGCATCTCATTGAGAACAATTGATGACTTTACTAACAAGCTCTGTAAGTTTAGTGAAATCACTGTGGAAATTTAGAATAGTCAGTGCTATTCCTCAAGATTTTGGATTAATAACAATGGGACCAACTGTGTGAAATTGTCCAGCAGTGTTTGGAGACACCATTTTTATCCTCACTGCCTCTCTGCAAACCGAGAATGAATTTTCCTTCATCTATCTTATGGCACACCCAATGACACTTTTTATCTCCTTAGCCAGGATGTGTCAGTTAAATGTCTAAAAGTGAATGTGACAGTGCAAGATGTGGCTGTGTGAAAAGCAACAAAAAGGGGGGGAAAAAAAGTAAAGCCTCACATTTATTCCTTTGGCAGAAGTCTGGAGGGTTCACAGAGGAATGGTGACAGCCACTCTTCTCTTTATATGAGCCACTTAAAGTGCACATCCTGTGGCTCACAGTCCCCACAACACTCAGATGTTTGTCCCAACACTCCTGGCTCGCGCCTTAATGAGGAGATGGCCGAGCTGCACTCTGAGTATTCCGACTCCAGCTGTGGTGAGACTTTGTTTTGTGTATTTGTATTTACTGAAAGTGTTTAAAGGAACAGTCTTTCTAGTCTTTCTATTATTTAGGACAACACTGGAAGCTATAAGCTTTCCTCAGTAGACTTGCTGTAAAACCTAAGAACCCAATTTGGACGCCATGTTTAAATTTCACTGAACACTTCCAGAGAAGACACGTGTGCTAGATATGTTGGCTTCATTTGTGTATCTTTTTGTCTACAGAAAACGGTACCTACTTTTGTAATGAATGCGACTCCAAATTTGCAGAGGAGGAAGTCTTAAAACGCCACATGCTTCAGGTGCACAGCGACAAGCCATACAAATGTGACCGTTGCCAAGCAGCATTCCGCTACAAGGGAAACCTCGCTAGCCACAAGACGGTACACACAGGTGAGGATTTTTTTGTTTGTTTGTTTGTTTTTATTTTATTTTTTTTTAAAAGACTAATCTCAATGGACTTGCATCCTGCAGATTATAGATCCATCCCTCTAATGGTCTCGTTCACTTTACAGGAGAGAAGCCGTATCGATGCAACATCTGTGGCGCACAGTTCAATCGACCAGCTAACCTCAAGACCCACACGCGCATCCACTCTGGAGAAAAGCCATACAAGTGTGAGACCTGCGGGGCTCGATTCGTTCAGGTACTTCCTAATACCTCTCGTGTTCAGATGTAATTATTAGATTGTTTTTACACCATCTAAGAACACCCTTACTTGTGATCAAATTAATAACACTTTGTTCTTGTGTGGCTTGCTACTTTATAAAACCGGTGACAAAGTCCAGTGTTCAATAAACATTTCAATTTATTCCCAGTAATATTCACAATAAACAATTTTGCTGCCACTCGGTGTGGTCTGTTAACAGTAAGCTCTGGTTGCTAAGCAACATAACTGGCAAAGATTAGGGTATTCTATGGATGGAACCGTGGCTTTATTGTTTAAAACCTGGCACATTAATACAGACTTCAATTATTGTGCAGTTAAAGGTACACGTACAGCAAGGATTTTACAACGGATTTGAACGTCAATCAGATTTCAGAACCGAAACTATCCGTGTTACAATGTTCATTTTATATTTTGCTTCCAGGTAGCTCACCTGCGTGCCCACGTCCTGATCCACACAGGAGAGAAGCCATATCCCTGCGAAATCTGTGGCACACGATTCCGGCACCTGCAGACGCTCAAGAGTCATCTGCGCATACACACAGGAGAAAAACCTTACCATGTGAGTACTGTGAAAAGCACACCTTAACAAGTGAAATTGTATTATGATTTGCATGATTTATAAAAACTGAATTTGACATTTAAGAATCTTTTGTTTTGCAGTGTGAGAAATGCAACTTGCACTTTCGCCATAAGAGCCAGCTTCGGCTGCACTTGCGACAGAAGCACGGTGCCATCACCAACACCAAGATCCAGTACCGTGTGTCCACAGCAGATCTGCCAGATTTGACCAAGGCCTGCTGAACACACACAAACACACAAGGGCCAAACCACAGCATTCTCTGAGCCCTACTTGGACAATCATCTGAAACTGTAGTGCCACACTGTGTTGATCAGACAAGAAGAAAAAAAAAAAAAAAAAAATCAAGGCATTTAATGCCATTCTACGGGTTTCCTCTATATGTGAACATAGAACCACATAAGGTCTCTTGTCACTTTATTGTTTATATTTGCATATAAATATACAGTAATGTTGAGTGTTTTTAAGCTTTCAGTTATTTAAAAAAAAAAAAAAGCTTTATTTTGATGAAAAAAAGGAGGATGGAATGGTTAAAAAAAAAAAAAATTTAAAAAAATTAAAATCCAATTTTTGAGAATACAGTATTTTATATCAAAGAAGTTACTTTTCGGAAAGTATTGGAATTTTAATTGAAGGTTGGTATATTTGATGGCAGCGTAAAGACTTGTGTCCAGAGATTTTTTTTATGTGTAAAGGATATACCACACTAGAATGGCCTCCTTTACAAAATCACATCTTGGCTGTGCCTCTAATTGGGTTTATTTGTGTATGAGAATAATAGCTGCTCTCAAAGTGTAAAACATTGCATGAGGTGGGTTGCTACTGGTCAACATTCATTAACGTAAGAAACTGCAAAGAAGTGTGACATGATGCATAGTTCTATTCCCAAGATTGCGCTCTGCTGGCAGAACCAATCTTTAATTAAATATTAAAATATGCATTAAAAACATACTGCTATGGTACAACAGTTATTTCACTTCAATTGTGTTTGTATAGAAATGTGACTATTTCTGTTAGCAAGTGAAGGTTTACATTTTTGTCATTGTTCTAGAAGCTACAGTAAAGGTTGTATTACTGCGCTTTCTGCCCTCTTTATGTATACACACTGTGTATTAAAGGTGCCTTTCTCAGTGGTGACTGAATTGCTTTCTGTTACTCTGCTAAGGTACAACTGAAGGACACCACCTGTCCTAATTCTGTTTGTTTTTTGTTTTTCCATTTCGTGTGTGTACATGGTTTTTTACATGCTTCTCACCAGTTCAAATTTCAAAGAGGAAGGAAGAGAAAAAAAAAAAAAAAAAAAGCAAATTCATTATTGCTTGAGCTGTGCATCTTTAGGACTCTTTTTTGGGATTGGGCTTTTTCTAAAATGCATTAAGCTAACTGTATATGTGTATGAATGTAAAATAAAAGTATTGAATTTCTATGTACAACTCTGGAGCAATGCCTCATTGTTTTAACACCTATTGAATTAAAGGACAACATTAGTCTGAACTACATTCTCACATGAATAGCTCTCATTACATCTGGTGAAATGCTTTACAATTGTTTGTACATTTACACTCTTATGTGGAATTAAGCTCAGGTTGGAGTGCTCATAAATGGATAAAACAAATTAAAATATTTCAATAATGCAAAGAGCCCAAATTTGTTATGAACCACTTTGCATTTACTAGAAGCCAGGCCTTCAAAGTCAAATGCTGGAGCACAACAGATTTTTCAGTTCATTTTTATCACAGTTTTAAACAGATGCCACAAAGCAGCTTTACATATTTACCAAGCACACCAAAGGTAATAGGGACATGTAAAGTTCAATAAGAACATAAAAAAAAAAAAAAAAAAAAATCCTAAGAGGAATTGAGATTCAGAATTCTGGTTAACATGGTATAGTGTAACAGCAGTAGGAAAAGTACCAATGAGATACTTGATACTTGAGTCAAACATTGCTTTTGTTGAGAAGAATCAAGATTCCTGAGATACGACAAGCATCGGTGTTAGAGGTCTCAGAAAACTTTCAGGAGCCAAAAAAACAGAACGATAAATGAGTAATGAGAACAGGCACAAAGTTACAGAGTGTCAAATGAGTGGTCAAGAAGAGGTTTCGATTTAACGCAGGGATTTTCAGCTAAGCTGATGTGTAGCTAATTACAAATCGTGACACATCAGGAGTTTGAAAGTGAAGTGAAGTCAAGTCTATTTCAGTGTCATGTACATGCAGCCAGGGGCGTCAGAATGGTGAATGTACACCGTGATGGTGAATGTCCCACTCAGACGTAGTCTCCTAGAGTAGATCAGCACTACTGCAGGACAACACAAGTATCCTCCATTTTACTGTTAATAAAGCTGAGAGTGGCGAAACCACACCACCACCATCACTTAATTTTCTTCATCCATCAATCCCAAAGCCTTTTATCTTAAAAGTGTGAGTGTGGTCATCAAAGAAGGGACTAAATAAGCTTAGTCTTAATAACTGGACTGTTTTTGAGACTCAAACACTTGTACTAAAGTTATTCCTTCACTGGGGGTCTTTGTATAAAAACATTCGTATAAATTGTATGTAACAAGATTAACAGCTCAATAACAGTATTCCGTATTTTGCAGAATTTTAGTAGCCACAACACAGTGTTGCTAAAACATGGCAGAATTAACGGCACCTTTCGAGATAATGGGCACCAAAGAAACAAAAGCACTACGATGATTTAAATTTTCCACTTAAAGAATTAGAGAAAATACTAAAGGGTTCACAAACTTTCAAGCACCAGTGTATTTTCTGACACGGTCAGAAAGCGTGGTAAATTTATCGACACCCTTACAGAATATTTACAATTAACTTGAAATGAATGCTGACAAATCTGCATACTTGGAAAGAAAACCTAAAAGAAATCTTTGATTACCTAAATAAATAATGTATGGGTAAATTGACTTCTCTTTCTTACCCATCACCATGGGGAAAACCTAAGAGAACAGAAAAGAAACAGATGTTTACAGAAGAAAGTACAATAATTAAGAAAAGATCTTGTTTTAAAAAATAAATGTCAGTATATTTTTAAATATCACTCATAACATGTAAATTTTCTCTCATTTTCCTGACTGGGAAATCAAGCCTTGACCAACATCCTTAGAATTTTACTTTTTGCTAATATTTGTTAACTGTTTGTTTAATTAATGTAAATTACCACAGAGAAAAGCTTTAGAGTTTAGAGAAAGAGAAACATGCCTAATGATGTCGAGGACTACATTTCCCTAAAGTGCATTCTCACAACTTGAATAACTCTTACTATGCTTGAGTTGCCAAAGTGCCTTTGTTCAGTTACCTCAATCCTCAATTCCTCCACACAAGGAAAATAATTTACTAACAGATTTCAATAATCATAAATAGGATGGTTAGTATGGACAAAACTGTCAGTGTTCCAGGCCTTTTTATATACTTTATGACTTTGCAGGCTCAAATACACTTGATGTGACTCTGAGTAGAACAAGGTGTGGTCCTCCAGGACTGGATTTTGAGGAACCAGGACTGAATGGTCATGAAAGTACACGCAATGGAAAAAGCCATATGCAAGCAGCAACAATAGTGGCGTTGTTAGAGAGTACAAAAAAAAAAAAAAAAAAGTGTAAGGAACTAAACATGCACATCCAGGAGGTAGTGAAAACCTATAACAGAAACACTGCACCACCAACTTCTCATTTCCCTTTTAATATCACAGTACTGTTATAGGAAAATAAATCATCAGCAGGGTGGTGTAATCATTTACCAATGTCCTGAAGAGTTTTATTCCTCTTATACCACGGTATTAAAGAATGACAGGTCATACTTTGAACCATGTGTAGTTGCATGTAATTTTGTGGAACATGTGTCATTCCCATTATCAAATGCATTTTAGCAGCTATAGACAGTTAAGGTACAGAAAGATTTCACCATACTGGTTACACATTAGAACATGCACATTCATATAAACCTGTGATCTAACTTACAGCAGTCAGAGCTATCTTTATAGAAAATTAAGTGAGAATTCAACAGCACTGTGGTGTATAGAGAGTAAAAAAAAATAAAAATAAAAAGGCAAAAAACCTTTATGTATCCTGTGCTTTATGTTTTGATCTTGCTTCACTTTCAAGTTCAACTTCACTGGATAAAATCAGCTGATGAATGAAATAATGTGGTGGATTAAACCACTTCTATACCCACAAGTTCCTAATGTGAATTTTCATTCATTTTATTTATCCCTTAAGGATTACACATTAAATAATGGACTCAACCGACAAAAAAAAAAAAGTGAAAATGCTGGCACATGATGAAGCTGCCCAATCATAAATGCATGAATTGAACCATTTTACTTCATAGGCAAATTGATCATTTCAGTAAGAGCCTTTTTGGAATTGATCATTTCAGTAAGAGCTCTCAGTATTATTGTATGCCAGACACCACAAAAGGTACCATATCCCTTTAAGTGTACTGTAAGGGTGGCTGTGATAGTTTATTTTTCCCCCTTTAGGGCACCACCATTCCTGCCTGAAGTCCTCATTGAAAAAAAAGGTGCTACAATTCACAAGGACACAAAATAAGTTTTAAAAAATCCAATACCCATAAGCACAAATAATGCTCCAGCCTGAATATTATCATAAAAGTTTATTTTATAGCTTAATTTAATGAAATTAAATAAAAACAATCCATGCAATTTTAGAAAACATTTCAACATTAAGATTCCAATATGTGCACCCTTAAGGACGCTATGAGTCAATAATCATAGGGAACAGTGTCATTGAGGTCTTCAGGGCCGAGCCTCAAGTGCTCTTCTTTCTTTGTTGAAATCTTAAAAAAAAAAAAAAAAAATTTATATATATATTTATATATTATATATATAAAAATATAAAACACATACATACACACACATTACCAACAATAACCTGCAAAACATACAAGCTCATGACTTTTTATTATTATATTTTTGTCAGAACAAGGTACATTGAAAGTATTCAGTGACAGAGGCACTTTCAAAGGCATTCATTTTTCACTTTTTCTACCCACAACTCAACAAAACAAAAAACATGGGGGCAGGGAGGAGGGGAAGGGGCTCAAAGTTGGAGGAGTACATTCTTCTCGATAAAGATTATTAAAAGGATCCCATGTTTCCTAAAACGTTCTGGTTGATCCTCTGAGAAAATTAGATTTTTTCAGTTTTTAGAAACATTACATCACTAATCCATAGCGACAGTTTAGGTGGCATTGGTGATTTCCACTCTAAAAGAATTCTTCTTCTAGCTATTAATGTTGCAAATGCCAAAGCATTTGCTTTATCTTTAGTTATGTGAATATCATCACCTGTGACTCCAAACAAAGCCATTACTGGGTTAGGGTGAATTCTTAAACAAGCTCATGACTTCTGACCCAAAAATAATGTCATTATCCATACCTCTTCATCTGATAGGTCACAGACTGAGGAGTTAAACGTAGGGCTGTCACTGAAATACCCTTCCATCTAAAACAAAACACAAAAAAAAAAAAAAAAAAAAAAAAAAAAAAAAAAAAGTGGAGAAACAGGCTTCGAGTTCAAATCCAAGTTCTAAATGGTAAGGACATTTTACAAGGAGACTTGCTAATACCAAAAAAAAAAAAAAAAAAAATGCTAGATTAAAGTGCAAATATCTCCAGTATGGATGTATAAGTACATAAGCACTCACCTGGTCCTCATTCACACTGCTTTCTGCAATGTACTGAGGATTTTGGATAATGCAATCCATGTCAAAACTCTTGTCCATGTGGGGGGAAGCAAAAAGGGGAAAAAAAAAAAAGGGGGGGGGGGGGGGTGATTCAGACTGACCTCATACTTAATTAGGGTCAACTTGTGCATGGAAAAATAAAGTGAATCTACAGTAAACATGCAGTTTAGCAGTGAATAAAAGACAAATCAATCAGCATTGACCAGGTGTATTGGGAAGAAGAAATGAAGTACCTTGTCCCAATATCCTTGGTCTAGAACTTCTGATAGACTTCAATACTAACCACTCTGAATTTTTTAAAAGCAGTGTTTGCTCTACTAGTCAGAACAAAACTAAAAAAAAAAGTATACCTTTTACTCATTTATGGTAAAACCTGCATTCATGATTTATGTAGTTTATGTTAGAGTTCTGTAAAATGTACATACAGTTGATTTCTGCTTCACTGTTCACTCTTCTTAGACAGCTAATTTAGATGTTTAGTTTAATGTTTGTTACCACAGGGCTAAATTCACATTTTTCCATTCAAAACAGTGTTACTTCATACGTATATAAAAGTAAAAAACAGTTTCAAATTACTTATAAAAGGTCATCATATGAACCACACGCCATAGAAACTGCATTCTACGTGTACTAGCTAAAGGCTATACACACATTTACTGTCCTTGTATAGAACAACCACAGCATTATTAAAAGTTGCTTCACTGAAGTTAAGGGTACAAAGAACGAAAAGTTCAACACTCTTGAGTAGCCATTTCCAGGCCAGGCCCAGCAAGTCTGACACACTTAGCAGAGAACATTAGTCCTAGCTCTACACCTGATAGACAGGGCAAAGGGTCTCTAGTGTAGGCAAGTAACCAGACATTAGACACCCCCCCCCCCCCTTTCAATAAGAACATTGCTACGTTAGCTTAGACTGCTAAAGCAGCCTGTGGGGAACATCACCTGAAAGAAATTTCACCAACCCTTAACTTTCTGCCCATAATGGTAATGTTACTGAAACCTGAAGTGAAAAAATGAAATGCTTGTTTCCAGACTGGGCAACTCTAAGCTCGGATTTATTTCTGAAGAAGGCTTCAACATGGCACAACAGTATTAGCTAAGCAGCCAGCTTTAAATGTTTACCCCCAAACAATACTAGCTAACATTAGAAAACAAGTATTCTTGGTTTTGAGCTATACAACTGGATAATTAAAGAACATTCAGTATTTCGTGTTAATACAATGTCACTTGTCCCTAAAGTGGCACTACTGTTACAATGTTACATGACATCACTTATTTATTACACTTATACTTTACTCACCCTCACATGTATGTTTCACCAGAGGGAAATCAGCCTGTCAGCATTTACTATTAATGGCCCAGTTAATTGCCCACAAAAACATTAAAAGACAAATAAGTTTAATATAATCATCAGGTGTCAAGTTGTTTTTCTGCTTTAATAAATCCATACTAAGCTCATAAAGGACTTAATGACTAATCTAACAAGTTTTATCTGGTGTGTTAAATCAGGGGAAACATAAAAATGTGCACTGGAAACTCCAGGACCAGGACTAGGCAAAACTACCCTAGATAACAGCTTCCCAACCCTGGGACCCGGAGTAGCCCCTGTTCTGCATATTTCAGCATTTTCCCTGCTCTAACAGCTAATCAGCTCTGACTGCTGTTGATTAGCTGATTAGTTATATCAGACATGTTGGGGGTAGGCAAAATACTAAAATGTGCAGGACAATGGTTTTTCCTAGACCAAAGTCAGGAAACTGGGCCCTAGATCAAAGATTCTCCATACAGACCTGACAGACACACAGTTGCACCAGGTTTTGAGTTATGGCTACCAAATCACTATTCATTTATTTATTCATCCCCAATTAACACTTGATCCTTGATCAGGGTCATGATTAATCTGGAGCCTGTCCTGAGAACTGTATGTATAAGGAGGGAATACACCCTGGATGGGACACCAGTCTATCGCAGAGCACCACACACGCACACTCACACACTGATTCACACCAATGAGTCATTTCAAGTCACCAATTCATCTAATGACATGTTTTTTGTTTTTTTTAGGTGGGAGAAACCCCACACAGATACATGTTCCTGAAACACCAGAATCTGCTAATTCAGGGCTGTAATGTGTGGACTGCCTGAGGCTAACTGAACATTAGAACAGAGAACCTCTGTTCTGAAAGACTTCTAGAAATTTCACAAGCTGCTGTGGAAAAGTGCATGTGAAAGGAGCCATGGGATGGGAGATGTGTAAAAAGGTTACCAGTTCAGAGGGAAGCCAGAAATTAAACACTACCACAACTATTCAACATGGTATCAGTTTTATTTTCATTTCAACAAAACCTAGGCAGGACACTTTACTGTGTCTGAATATGATTAATTACTTTGGGGTTCTTCTTGTTATCTGATTCAGTAAAAAAAAAACAAAAAAAAAACTAAATGTAATAAAATGTATTTAAACATATAAACATCTATACCTAGGTAAGGGCTGAGTGCTACAACTTAATTTGATAAAGTCAAACCCCAGGCAACCTCATTTGTATTTCAAAAAACATTAATAAAGTGTGAAGGGTGAAACCTCATTTTCTAAGAATCTGCCACTCATATCTCGTCAACATGTACTGAAAAACATACAGCATTCCTTAGATCATCAACACTATACAAAATTTGAGCTTAAAAGAAAAAGGTAAACCAATGCAGTTATATTTTGTACAAGTCCACCAAAAAGCGAAAGAACAAAACCAGGTGAATCATTGCTTCTGCTGCATGGCTTCTTTGCGTGCTGCATCCTGTAGTAGCTGTGTGTCCACCTCATCAGCCGGGAGCTGAACATACCGCACCACAGACCCCCGGATGAAGCAGTTCTTCACGGACAACTGAAGGCAGCAAGGACAAGGTTAGATTAAGTAGGATTCACTCAATATAAAGAGATTTATGGGGTGCATTTTAACTCTTACTAACCATGTGAGGATACTTTTCAGGGTCGGTGACGCTGATATCTGTGAGTTTGATGTTCAGATACTGTGAGAAGAAAACGTAGCATTAAATACAGTGGCCTAGAGAAACCACCAGGCAATACAGAAAATCAAATGAAAGAAATTCTAGAAAAATACCTGATCCACCGAGTGTAGGGTTCCACATATGCTGCAATTTAGACAGACTGAAGTTAGTGAACATCCTGTGGCAGATTCTTAAAGCGGCTGTACGTATGTAGTTTAGTGATCCTTAGTAAATGTTGCAAGATGACAATCAAGTCCTAATCACTCTCAATAAAATCCCCATAGTTGTTATCAACAATATGATTATCTAATACAAAAAAACAAACAAAAAAAAAAAAACACAACACCCACCTCAAGTCATTTTTTAACTCCACCACCACGTCTTTACCCACCAAGGACTTGAAGAACGAGTAGAAAAGCTGTAGAACAATTATAATAACAGCATACATTCAGAATACATACAGTATTCATGCCAATAGACTAAAAAAAGTCTAATGATCTAGAGAAGCGGTTCTCAACTTTTTGTAGACCCCTTCCTGAGTAAAAGAATATCTAAAGACCCTTTTTATCACAGCACAGATAAAATAAATTTTAAACCAATTTATTTAATTGAACTATTAGAGCTTTTTATGCCTGATATTTCCTCTCATCCAGATGCAAATGTGAAGCACTGTGTACCATATTAACAGCACTTCCTGGTTTTAAAATTTGCAGGTACATAAAAGTTAACATTATTATTTATACTTGGTTTACAGTTGATTTTTAGATTAAGCCCATTTCATGTGACCAGGCAATTAGGCTCTCAACTGGAATAATAACCATAAATAACAACCATAACAACTTTGATACTCGTTTCCATTCATCTCATCTTCAGTATTTTATCCTGGTCAGGGTTGCAGTGGATCTGGAGCCTATCCCGGAAACACTGGATGCAAGGAACACACCCTAGACAGGGCGGCAGTCCATTGCAGGGCACCATGACCATACATTCACACACACACACACATTCACACCTAGGGGCATTTGAGAGTAGACAATCCACCTGCCAGCCTGTTTTTAGGAGGTGGGAGGAAACTGGAGAACCCGGAGGAAACCCATGCGACACAGGGTGAAAATATGAAGCGTAACACAGACAGTAACCTGAGTTTGGGATTGAACCGGGGACCCTGGAGCTGTGAGGCACCGCTGTGCCGCCCTTTTGTATCATTGCATGACATGCTTGCTTGCTTGGCATGGACCGTGCCTGTAGCTTTGGGCAGGCATTACTTCGCGCTGCCTAGGCAAGCGCACTTTGATACCAGTAGACAGTAATCTCCACCACTGTCCTGTAATTTAAAAATACTATCAGGGATCCCGTGGATATACATCACTGCTGCCTGGGGGTTCCCAGACCCCACTTTGAGAACCAGTGATGTAGAGGAATGATTTTTCAGGAGTCCCTCAGTCCTAAAGAGTTAAGAGTGCTTCTCACAGCCCTATGGGAGGTTAAATGGCTGTACTGCAGAAAGACAGTGCAGTAAACTTCAGGTGCTACAAGCCTCTGGAGGTTCTGAAGCTTTAACTGAATGAATGAATGAATGAATCAATCAATGTGCTGAAGAACAGAAAGCTCAGTTTCCTCCATGGCCGAACGCTTCATTCATTTCAACTAAAACCACAGCACTGCAAATAGCTGAGATGGATCATTATCGGATAATAAGGGTTTCTATATATTAGTGCTCTTCCCTGTATAATATACTTATTACAAAGAGCGAGCCATCTCATATAATGGTTCGTGTATTAAGGGTAAGCTAATGCTAGCTAGCTGTTATAACACTCCCAAGATTAAGCATGAATGGAGGAAACATAACGTAATTCGAACAAGGTGTAAATTTTTCAGATAATAAAACTTTGAAAATAGCAATGCCCTACAACGAGGCACCCGAAAACAAAGCCATTTATATATGAATATATAAACTCACCATTTTCACGCGCTGTTTTGTGAACAAGTTACGTCATCAAATACGGACAGCTAGCAATCAAACCATCTTCCCATTGGTCAGCAACTAGAGGGCTGTATTATTCTTCCTATCCATTGGTTAATATTGGAATCGTCATAATTGTGAGACCTGTGATTTTAAAATGTGAACGATTTTAAACGCTTTTTAAACCAATCTGATTTACGTCTCAGTCTATGTCTACATCCTTGCATTCCAGACGTTGTTTGAAATTATTATAATGTCAAAGTTGTGCTGCAAATGATTTAGGAATTGATTTACTTTTATTGTACTATAAATGACATTATTAGCGCTCACGAATTAAAAAAATTCAAAATAAAAGTGGAAAGCACCAGAAACGTTTTAGCACTCTCAACACTGGATGGCAGCATTTACAAAGCAACTGCAGACTCGAGCTTGTGGGTTATCACAAAAAAAAAGTAATTGTAGACAATCAAACTATCTTAAAAACATGAAGAAACACTTCAGGTCATGTCAGAATAGAGTCACAATTACTTTAGAATTGATGTTATGTCTTAGGCCTCAAACAATAAAGTAATAAAACAGAGCAAAACAGATAATCACTCTGCTCAACCCAATTGGGGGGGGGGGGGGGGGGGGGGCGGGGGGGGGGGGGGGGGGGGGGGGGGGGGGGGGGGGGT
>CM075004.1:19157205-19178743 GCA_037576675.1 Pangasius sanitwongsei | reverse complement strand
TTTTTGTTTTTTTACTTATTTACTTATTTATTTTTAATATTTTTAATATATATATAAATAATAATAAATATAAATATAAAAAATAAAAATAAAAAACAAAAAAAACCAAATTACCCCCCCCCCCCCCCCCCCCCAACTAGACCGTTATCACATTTGTGTAGGTCTTTTATTTTTTGCATCATAACAACGTTTACATTAAAATGGTAAACACTGAGAAAGACATTGCATCAATAAACTTACCACATCTTTTCATATCTATTCATATAGGAAAACACAGGGTGAATTGAGCTAATATCTACAGTTTGCATCAGTACAGCAAGACAAAGCAACATTTTTCTGTAGAAGACCCAAAATGATAATACTACTGAGGATACTTTTGAGATAAGCTATATAAGCTGTTTAGGTTAGACTGATTTGAACAAGTGTAAATGTGTTTCACTCTTCATCAGTACTGACAGCTGGCGTTAGCAGAAAGCTGGAAGAAAAAGAGAAATCCAAACACTTGAAATGTTGAGACATTTGAGACATTTGAAATGAGTTTTAATGCAAGGGGTAAATGCACAAGACTGATGATTGGCTGATCACAGCTCATCAGATACAGATTCTTTTCTCTTCACACCCATAAATGAAAATGACTGCTTAACTGCATTGATTACAAAGCTCCAAGATGATGTGAACATGGCAAAATTGTTATTCGTATTGCTTTATATTCATTTATTTATTATTCATATTCTTATTCTGCTTCATAAATTACTCTCCAATTATCTCAGCACAGCATCAGGGAAATTACAGTGTCAATCTAACTGAATGTTGGATCACCCAGACATTCCATCTAGCAAAGGCCTGAAAATGTAAAAAAAAAAAAAAAAAAAAAAAAAAAAAAAAAAAAAAAAAGAAAAGAAAAAAAGCACTGAGATGTGAATGTACATCAGTAAGCATCAGCCATCCACATAAGAAATGAATAAAAATGTGTTGCGATTTGTACTTTTGGGTTTCATCTGATGAATGATCTCTATGCATAGTCTCTAAATGATGATAAATTTTGTGCACTGTACATTCATTTGTGCTGGAACAAAAGAGTTTGTGCAAGATTATGGCACTGTTGCTGTAGCTTTTAATTTCTGTCTTGAAGAATGCTACACATAAGGCAAAAGCTTGTCCAGCTTTTTAATGCGCCTCTTTGGGCGTTTGTCTCTAATCACAATTGGTGTGTGAAGTCTCCAGTTTGGTGTAGAACTCCAAAAGTGATGGCCAACTGGAGAACCTAAATGTAGGCTCATTTCAGAGGGCGACCTGTCTTTGGACTTGGTGCTGTCTCAGGATGCACTGGGAACAGAGAAAACATTTGTTTAAAAAAGTTTAAGCCAATAGCAATCAGTAATTATTAAATAAATGAACTGTTTCACCACCACTTGCTGAGCTCAGAGTAAGCATATGTGTCAAATCAGAATGATTTCTATGTGTTTTATACTTAAAGGTAGTGTACATAGGGCTACATCATGCCTGTATAAGCCTTTCATATGAATCCTACACAACCATTTATTCCAATAGGCATCAGCTGTCATAAAGACTTCCTTCATCAGTTTTGTCAGGTTGACTTAACACTAAACACTAAAGCAACCGATTCTTCTTGACCTGCGTTTGAATGTCATAACAACTAACTTTATAACTCAGTGTTCTTCTGGTATATATGAGTTATGTGATGACAATTATTAATGATAATGATGTGATGTGTTAAACATCAAAAACTAAAATACAGTGATCAAAATTCCTAATAAACAACATAAAAAACAAATGACAACTGTTATTACGGTGTCATGGCATTGCCATAACTATTTATACCATACATATTAACAGTAAAACTACATAGTAAATTTAGAGTCACTTATGCTTATGACTCACTTATAAGTATTCACAAAAATCTCATAAGAAGGAATAAAACAATGAACTTTAAATAAGGGCTTGAGAAGATATGCATAACTCTGTTGTTACAGTATGTAACACTGTTATACAGCAGGTTTTCATGCTAATACTTCCACCAAGTGCTGAGTTCATGAAACACTACAGAGTGTCTTTTAGAAATGCTCACCTTGGCTTGATATTAGAATTTTTATCCTCACTTGGCACCACACTACCAAGTCAGTTTTTGTGAAGTTTTAATATAAACCAGCCGTGAAACTGTCTTGTGTCACCTGACTCTGGTGTTATCTATACTGAACAAAAAAAAATCAATGAAGGTAGTCTCTATGACAGCTGACGCTATAAAAGTTTATTTTGGGCAGCACAGTAGCACAGTGGTTAGTGTTGGCACCTAACAGCTTACTTAAGTAACTTAAGTTACTGTGCGTGTGGAGTTTTGCATGCTCTCCTGTGTCCCGTGTTTCCTCTGTGTTCCCCAATTTTCTCACACCTTCCAAAACACATGCAGTAGGTGGACTGGTTTAAAAGTAACTTGCCCCTAATGAAAGTGTGAATATGTGTGTGCATGATGTCCTGCAACGGACTGGCGTCTCATCCAGGGTGCATTCCTGCCCCGTGCCCTGTGTTCCCAGAATAGGTTTGGAATAAACTGCGACACTGACCAGCATAAAGCAGTTACTGAAGATGAAAGATAATGTAGGTTTATGTAGATTTATGCCAGTCATAAAGAGTTTATGTGTCATGGAGCACTACGCACACTACCCTAAAGTAAAGAGTTAACAAAAATACACAGAGATAATCAGTACTGATATGGCACATATACTTACACAGAGAACAGAATATTGTGCTGAAATGATTACTTTGATAGCAGTTACATTTTTTTTAATCATTCAATTAGCTTGTGAAAGTTTAGTCATAAACAGCACTTTGAAATTGATTTGAAAGTGACTTCTTTAAGGATTTCACCACTCATTTGAGGAGTTTCCTCAGTATTTCTTAAGTACAACTGACAATAATATAATAATATATAATACAAAAATGTCAATTCATACATGTATATTTTAACACAAATCCATTTGCCTTGACTAGATATTTCATAGCATTTCTTTTGTGTTGATCTAAAATATGCCAAAGTTGCATTACATGTCATACCATCTTTGGGGAGCGGCTGGCATGGTCTGGCATGAGGCCGCAGCTTGCCTGGTAACTCTGAGGAGTCTCTGTAGTCTCTGGGCTTTGACTGGGGCTCTGGTGTTTGACCTTGTCGAGATTTCACAGGCAGTGGTGGCTTTCCAGACATCATCCCTCCTCCTTCAGAGCGAGAGGGCACCACAGGCTTCTTGCTGAAGGACTGAGGCTGTAGACTGCTATTGCTGCTGTGGTTACTGCTGCTGATGCTGTTGTTGCTGCTGGGAGTCGGGGAAGGATTCTGGCCTTTGCTCTCTGAGCAGGTGAAGGAGCGAGCACGAGGGGTCGGGACTGGAGGTATGCGATCAGAGTCAGACTCATAGCCTTTTGGAAATGCAAATACCTCTGGGATCCCCAAGTGCTCTTTTCGGGGCATTTCTTGATCCTTGCCACATCGTGACTTCCCCATTGATCCATAAAGTGGATTATCAAACATCTCTGCTGGTTGCCCCTCTTCAGATCTAACAGGTTATTTTTTTCAACACACAAACATACATCATACATAAAATACATCGTTTTATGGTGTCTTGAAACAATGCTTGATGAATTGTTTCTTTGATATGAAATAGAATCTAATCTTTTATGTGAAACTGAGGCACTATTTTTCTTTTAAAGTTAACTACTAAGATTTGTTTTTATATAGCTGTTTGAGAAATTTTCAAATAAAATTGAGATACATGTAAAATCTTGTTCACACACACACACAAAAACTGGTCTGTTGGCTTGGGAAAACCAGTCAGAAGTTTTTGCAGCTGAATTATGGTAATCAGCCAAAAATGAAATGACCAATGAAAATGAAGTTGACCAAAGGTGCATTTTTCTGCCTATAGCATATTTTTATACCTCTAGGTGTACCTCTACTAAATTCAGTATGTATGGCAGCCACAAACTGTGGCTTGCTATATATTTTATTCAGATAGGAACACATGTATGCTCCTTAATTCTTAATTCTTAATCCTTAAGTCTTAATTGCTGTCATTTTTCAAAGACTATAATATATTTGACACAATTAGTATGGTCCATTTTCTGATGTAAATGATCATAATCAGGTTAGTTCTTTGTATTAATAAATATTTATGCAATCTAGTTTTAAAAAATATAAATTCACAAAAATGTAGTTGTTCTACATAAAAGATAAAGTAGAAGAAGTTTTTGGTAGAGGACTCAGTAATGGACCTTTGAACCTTACTGTAGAACCTGCAACTGTATAGGTTAAGGAAATGTCCCGATGTACTCACGTTGGACTGGACAGCTTTCCTGTGGGGCTGCACACAGAATGATCATATGCAGTCTTTTTCGGTGAGGTGTTGCCAGTAGTTGTGTCTTTAGCCATGTGTCCAGAGGAGCCTCCTGGTCTGCTGGACATTGTGTAGCTCCAACCTGACTGACTGCTGCTTCTGTAGCCAACATCCATATAATTAGGATTGCTAATATCAGTGGGTAGTGCCAAAGACCTGCAGGTTTTATAAGAACCTCAATAAGAAAATGTTTGTTTCATAATAAATGGAAAACAAACTATAGAATGTCTTGTGGCCTTATTTCTACAGTGTAATAGTTTTAGTATATACTACACAAACTGGACATTCTTTACTCCTGTAACTACATTCCTTTGCTATTAGTTTCACTGTAGTTTTCTGAATAATACACAGTAATTAATGAATTAATTAATAACAATATATACTATGCTTTAACATCAATAACTGAATAATAAGTTTGGACATTAGAGTTAGAAATTAGAAAAACTCTAACACTTTTGGCAGACAAAACTTCAGGCCGCTGTTACATTTGACTGAATCATCTATCAAATATGAGAATGTGAAAATGAACTAAAAAGCCTTACTTGTTGCTATGATCTCCTGATTTGACTTTACCGGTTCCTGAGTCATCACCAATCTTAATGAAATCTGCAGAGAGGAAAACACATTTTGTTAAAGCTCTTTACATGTAAATAATTTTCTAAGCATAAAACCAATATTAAGATAATCAGTCAGAATCTTCACATCCAATGAATCCAGCAAGTATAATTAAATATTTTCTTTAATTCTTCATTGTATGGAAGGTGAAATGAGCTATTGGCAGTGAGAATATTTAGTATAAAATGTAAAGTTAATTTATATGAAGAATATCAGTACAGTATTGCAGAAACTAAATGAACACAGGGGTCTAAACATACACATCCACACTGTGTACAAGTTTGTGGCATGTATTTGTTCACGTACCATATAGTTTCTCTGTCAGTTTCCCTTCTGATGTGCGTAGCTGGATGCCTCCTGTTAGCGTACCTGTGTGCTCACCATGATGTGTAAGTGGGACAGCAAACTCAGTGTAGGCTGTCTCAGCAGCCCGCAAAGCCACACATGTCTCGCCTGCACGCATGTGAGATAAATGATGACGATAGTGCATTCCTAAGTAATTTCACTTATAAACACACAAATACAAATTAAAAAAAGCTAGATTCAAGATTGTCCATCATGCTAAAATATATACAGTTTATTAGCTCTTGGAATACTCTGTACCTTCTTAGTTTACCTAATTTAAAGTGGATCTAAACTACATCAAGCACAAGTTACTGCAATGGATTTAAGGAACTAAGCAAACCTGGAATTGTGCTTGGGTTTTCAAAGATAAGAGGGGGTGCAGGTAAAAAAAAAAAAAAAAAAGCTATTTAGCTGACTTCCTCAAATGGTGCAACGTTATGTAAGGAATAAAACACAATGCATCATATTGTTATAGGAAAATAATCAATGACAGGGTGGTGTGATGCAGTCTGACACAAGAGGAGTTACTGTTATCACCCCAAAGTTGAAAGCTGAACAGCACATTGAACAGTATTTTTATTTCTTAAGCAGTTTGCCAACAATTACAATATTTAATCTTTTAATGAACAACATGTCACAATTTTAACCATCTATAGTTACATTTAATGTTGTAGAAAATCCGTGAGACAATTTAGTTCCTGTTAACACTTACATTATAGCAGCTATAAACAGTCACTCCCTCACCAGCCTCTCTTTTTTTTCTCACTTTTAGAAGTTTATAAGCCAAAAAATGCAACTTGTCATGTTACTGGGAAATGGGAATGGGCATAGTACTCTGCGCTGAAGACTCTCTCATGGCTGAATTGTTGAATAATGTTGTAGTAAGTATTGAATAAAATACTTTCAGAAGGATTCACCATATCTAGGATGATGTGTTTTTCTTTTGTTAAATAATTTTTTAAAATTTGTTTATCATTAGCCTTAGATTATATGGAGCATCCACCATACATGTCCCTGTGAATCAGTTACTACAGAAAATGATAAAGTATTAGGACGGGCGCTTTAATATAAACCTGTGATTTGAATTACAGCCAAAGCTACTGTCAGAGCTGCTGTTATAGAAATTTAATCAATACCTTACAGCCAGTTATGAGTATTCAACAGCACTGTAGTATAAAAGCATATGCCAAATTAGTATATGGTCATTTAAACAGAGGAAGTGGTAGTTTAGTGGTTAAGCTTTTGGCCTTCTGATCGGAAGGTTGAGAGTTCAAATCCCAGCAGTGCCAAGCTGCCACTTAACCCTCAACTGGTCAGTTGTATAAAAAAGCGATAATTATAAGTTACCCTGGATAAGGGCATCTGTCAAATGCCGTAAATGTAAAAACACCTACCGTATGACTCATCACTGTCTGTGGATGTTATACTGATGAGTATATGCTGATCTAGTAAGTATTCTGGGTCTGAAATGATGGGAGTAAGCTGCAAAATGAATGGAAAAACATTTACTATTTTGTTCCAGGATTTAGTTTCCCAGGATATGAATAATACCAAGCAGATTACCTCTACATGTGCTGCAAACCGAACCTTTATGGAACCCTCTGTGCTCTCTTGATTGTCTATTTCAGAACTCTTGACAAATTCTATGAATACAATTTTTCACAAAAACAAGACAATTGTTTAATCTGTCAACTCAATAACAAACAGACTTTATGTACAACAGAAGTGCCCTTACTTTCCAAGCAGCTTGAGTGGTATTCAATGAAAAACTTTGTCTTGGATTTGGTCCTAAGAGTGGCAACACAGTTCATAAACTTGATTGCACCCTGAGACTCCTTTGTAGGATCTGAAAGAAAAAAAAAAAATTGGAATAAATGCTACAAAGATTAAATTCAGCATCTTGAGCATGTTCAAGAAGCAGAAATTTAAAAAAAAAAAAAAAAAAAAGACAGAAGACAGTAGTATTGCTAAAAGCATTAGTGTGCTCTATTTAGAATTGTAGTAAAAAGGTCCATATTTCTCCTCGCTATATGGTATGATATAAATAGCAGTGCTAACATTAATGATGTTAAGATACTTATAATCCCCTGGGCAATGCTGTATCACTGTCTTAACTGTGTGAATTTCAGAGGAGTACAAACTCTGTTATTAGGTGCTGCTTATATCAAGTGTTTGATATGTAAGCTATTCACAGCTGAAGCAGTCACAGATAATATTCCAGACATCAGTAAGTTTTAGACATGTGTTTACACTGGACTTAGTATGAGGAAAACAAATATTAGAAACTCTTTTACATGATACAGTGAACAATTCCAAAACAAATCTGTCAAAAGTGTCAGTAAAGATGGCTGAAGGTCTTCCAAATAGTACATAGAGAACGATTGAGCTACTATCAGGCTGTTGTCTCAGTCAGATTAAGCTTGAGAGAAAAGAATAGGGTTTTTAAGACAGTGTTTAACTAAACAAATGATCTGACCTCTTATGATTCTCAAATTCCTCTGGATTTAATAACAATTTATCATACTATAGATAAACTATAAGGATTCAAATTCAGCAACAGATTGCCAGTAATCCATTGCGTTTTACTACTGCACCTAAAAACAGGAAGAAGGTGTCTTAATCCAAGAATGTTTCAATTAATTCAGTGTCACTGGGTATAATGAGCTCTACATCTTGATGTTTAATATTGTCACTGATTCCCCCCTAGTGACTATTGCTGTACACAAAGACTCTCAGCGTGTTTAGGAGCTCGCAGCACTACAGCGCATTCCTACGTCTTGTCATGTGTTTGTTTACATTGCCACGTGTTTTGTTTTGGTTCATGTCTTGTCTCCTCCCATGTCCTGTCATTGGTGGTCTCCCTCGTGTTTCCCGATTACTCTCACCTGCTTTCAGTTTGCCCCTTGATTAGTTTGTATATTTAAACCCTTGTGTTTCTTTGTTGAGTGTGAAGTATTGTTCAGTGTGTTGCCTACCTGACACTACTGAGCCATTTCTGTTCCTTGTTTTGATTCTCTGGTTCCCGATCTCGTTCTGTTCCCCATTTGTGTATTCTACTTATCCCTGCTATTGTTGTTCGTAGATCGCCTGACCTCTGCCTGTTTCCTGTTCCTGATTCTGATTCACATTTTAGATTTGTCTGCCTGCTACTCTAATAAAACATCTAACTGCAATTGCATCTCTCAGCCTACCTTTCCTGACAAATATAAGTTATTCAAGATTTCCACAATTGCCTAACTTCCAACACACTCGAGAAATAATAAGCATGATGCATTTCGGTCTAGTCTCTGGAAGCATCATAGTATAGAATTAGAGCTGGCTAAAATGGTTAATGACCAACTGCTTGCCTCTTTAGATCAGTGAATATTCTTAAAATCTTAAAAAACTGCAATATGATGTTCCACATGGCTCTACATTAGGCTCTACATGAGCTGTTACTCCTTTATATACAACTTGGCAATACACAATTATACTTTGACCAGGTTCATCAGGGCAGACAAGCAAAATGAAAGAGATTTCAAAGACAATCTTAAATTCTGATATTGGGCGATCAGTTGTATCCTAGCACTTGATGACTATTCAGTGAAACTAAAGGCTACAGTTGGCCCATTAATCCATACCAATTTAAGTAACATCTCCAAAACTAAATATTATCATTGAAATAACGTAGCGAAAAAAAGATGCATACATATAGACTATATGCTAATCCTACATGATGCTAGTACATGCTTTCATAATCTCTAGATTTCATTATTAAAATGTTTTGCTGGCTGGCTAGTCTACATACATTAGATTGATATATAACCATTTGATCTACTTTTAAAGAAAAACATATTTACCAATTTTTACTTAGATCTACACTAAATGGCCAAAGGTTTGCGGACACCTGACCATCACACCCATATGTGGGCCTTCTCTAAACTTTTGTAAAAAAGGTTGGAAGCACACATTGGTATCGAATGTCTTTGTATGCTGTAGCATTACAAATTCCCTTTACTGGGACTAAGGGGCCCAAACCTAACCGAGGTCCATGAAGACATGGTTTGTCAAGGTTGGATTGGAAGAACTTGAGCGGCCTGCACAAAGCCCTGGCCTCAACCCTACTGACCAACCTTGGGATGAATTGAAACAGCAACTACGCCCCAGGCCGTCTTCTCTGACATCAGTGCCTGACCTCACTAATGCTCTTGTGGCTGAATGAGCAAATCCCCATGCTCCAAAATCTACTAGAAAGCCTTCCCAGAAGAGTGGAGCTTATTATCACAGAGGAGGTTATTATAAAGAGGGACTAAATCTGTAATGGGATGTTCAAAAGCACACGTGGGTGTGATGGTCAAATGTCCACAAACTTTTGGTCATATAGTGTGTATACCATGGGTTTAGTAGCTAAATAGCCTAAACAGCATACCATTCTTAGAGACAAACTGTGAAGTCACTCCAACATCAAATGTAGCAAATACAGGAGAGTGATCGCTTGTCAGAATGTCATTTGTGCATCCTGAAATGGACAGGAAGAATCCAAGTTAAACAACATTGTAATTGTTGAAATGTACTGTTGCATAAGTTTCTACCTTACAAAAAGCTCAACTTTTAAAATATTTCAACTAACCATATGAGTGACAAGCCACATGAACCTGTGGGTAGGACTTGCGAAGCACACGGTCACACCATGAGGGCAAGTTATATTTAGTCTGTTGGTGAGATAAAGAGAGGTAGTGAAAGGCCTCTAATGTTTTAACAACTTAAGCTGCATAAGACCATATCCTAGAAAAAAAATCCTAAAATGATTTTGTGAAAGAGAGCATAGTACTGTTCAGACTTGCTATCAGAGTGAGCTGGAGCTAAGTACAGTACAGGCATTATATCTGGCTGTGCAGATGAAAATCTATATTTTGTATTTTTCATCTAGAAATTTTTTTTCCCACTATACTGTCTAGAAATCAATGACAAAAAAAAGTACCCCTGTTGCTTTGGCTTTGGTGTAGACATATCTTTCATGTGTATCTCTCTCAAAACGATATGTTGGGGGAAATGTGATGTCTTCTTCTTCTGTAAAGGTAAAAGAAAATATGTAGATAGAAGGAGAAATAATGTAAATTTTGTATTGCAATCTTAGGAAAACCATTGATGAGGTTATATTAGACTTACATAAGCCCTTCATGACAACCGACATAAATATACATAAAGTATTTAGAAAGGTCTATTACATCAGGCTTTAGTTGTCATTTGTAACTGTTTTTGTCAGTTGTCAATTTTGTTATTAATTTGACAAACATCAAGTCAAGCGACATAGATAATTATTAACAAGCTACTTAATCAACCTGGAAAGTGTCATAACACATCCTAGTCAAGAAAACGCTGTCACTTTATTTCAGTTATCATGAAGGGCCCTAAGTAAAGTCTAACTGAAAAAATATTGTAGTATATAAAATATTGAATGTGCAGGCAATTCAGTTATAGGCATCTAATTACACTTCCCAGAACTCAGCTTGGCCTACACACATGGCCACTGAGAACTACAATACCCAGACTCTCTCACATTCACACTCACCAGATTACTGATTATACACAACTGGACCCTATTAACTTCATAACACACTTACAACATAAATAGACTCTCAGTTCACACAGTCTTTGTGAAGTATATGCTCTGTGTTCTTTTGTGCCGGTTTTTACCAAGCCTTTTGATATTGTGACAGTCTTTCTGACTTGATCTAGTTTCTGATATTCATGGTTTGCTCTTGTCTGCCCTAGTTAATGTTGTCTGCTCATTGCCTGACCCTTGCCTGTTTTTTGTCTATGTTTTTGGATTACGTCTCTGTTTGAAACGGTAAATAAAACCATTGAGTACCTGCACTTGCATCCTCAACTGTCTTCTGACAACAGGACAGTGCAGAGTGAGTTTGAACCAACTGAAATTTTCAGGTTGTGCAATGCAGATGGAATTTGGGCCAGAGCTTAACTTCTCATATTGTACTATGTACAGTGAGTTTCATACAGAACTGAATTTCTCCTTTGGCCTAGTGTAGAGGGAGTTTTGGTCAGAAGTGACTTGTTTTTTTAAGCTGCATAGTGATAAATAAGATTGAAACAGAACTGAATTTCACACGTGGACCATTGTAGATGAAGGTTGGACCATAACTGAATAAATGTGTAGTCTAATGTAGAAGGAATCTGGGCCAGAACTTAAATTTTCAAGTTGGATAGTGATGAGTAAGGTTAGGCCAGGACTGAATTTCTAGTGCAGGAGGAGTTTGGGCCAGAACTGAATATTTCAAGTTGTATAATGATGAGTAAGCTTGGGTCAGAACTGAATTTCTCATATGGTTTAGTGTAAAAAGAGTTTGGGCCTGGACTGAATTAGTCGTGTTGTCTAGTGTAAAGGAAGTTTTAGCCAGAACTGAATTTCTTGTGTGATCTAGTGTAGAAGTAGTTTGGGAAAGGACTGAAATTTGTTTTACAATTGTATAGTGTGCTTGTATGTTGTGTATTGGTGAGTAAGTTTGAGACAGAACTGGATTTCATGTGCAGTCTTGAGCAGAGGGAGTTTGGGCTAGAACAAAAATTTAAGGTGTATGACCTGGAGTAAGTTTGGGCCAGAACTGAATTTCTTGTGTATGGTGCAGAGTGAGTTTGGAAAAGTAAGAAAAGGCTTGGCTCTCACCATAGTACAGAAAAACCTTTTTATCTGCCTTTTCCATGTTGAGCTGGTCTCTGTTTAACAGTTCCTGATACTGCTGCTGTTTGATCTTCATCACAATGTTCTCTGCTTCCTGGAAAATGCAAAACAACAGTACAAAAGCCAGTGTCTCTTCCTGTCTAGTTATGTTAGCATCTGCTTTATTTAACTGCTCCTAGTTAATTCGAGGCTCAGTCTGCACTAGTCACCACTGTGCTCTAACAAGAAACAGAATGATGTCCACAGTTTGCAGCCAACCAAATTAAATTATTAGTTTATTTCTTAGAAAAATCTTAATTTAAGCAAAGCTTCTTACATTTGATGGACTATTCCAGTTATCATAATGTAATACCATGGACATTGTACCTTAAAATGACAATGATTTACAGTTTGGATGTATATGATTACTAATTCACTTATAGTTACCTCTGGTGGAAGGTCAATACGGTAGTTCAGATCCCCAAGCCAGAAGAGGTGTGTGAAGCGATGTGAAATGTCAAACAGATTAAGTTTCTTATCTCCTAGGTTCAGAAAGCGCAGGATGCTGACATAGTTCTGATTCCGTCTAGCAAGAATAGAAAAGGTTAATAAATTTGTAATAAAATAAGCAACTGTTCCATCAAAAAAATAATTGGTTTATCATTTAAATTCTTGGGTTATACTACTGTGACATTTTTTTCCCCATGATTTAGAAGTATGTGGCTTTACCTGATCTTCTTTTCACTCCCTGAGGTCAAGTGACTGTTAACAAACCCAAACGAGGTGTTATTAAACATAAACGATACTCCCACTGCTCCCTTATTTCCTGAACAATGCAAACACAAACACACAAATAAAGATGTAAGACATTATTCCTGTCATGCCAAATTAGCCCTTTTGAGTTATGGTTACATTTGTTAGGGTGGAGATTAACTGACCCAGAGCATTAGCTATTCCAGTCTTAACACTGTTGCAGAAGATGTGAGAGATGCGGTTCTCATGTTCTGGCTTGGCCAGAACAATGATTCTTATATTCCACAGCGTCTGAGTAGCTATCTGTTGAGAAATTAGGAAATGGCAATCAAAATTAGTGCTCATCAGAAGGAGGGGACGGGTGATTTAAAAAAAAAAAAAAAAACAGTTATGAGAACTAAATTAAAAACTAAAATTTTTTTTTTACTGCAGAGAAGTGATGCATCTTATTCAAACATGTATTATGGAATCTTGGGAAGGATTATATTTACCGTGGTGTTTCGTATGAAATTAGATCTTTAAGGGACTCCTCACAGTTATTGCTGACTGTTCCTTGATCTCAGCTAAAACTGAATGGTAATTGTGCTTTTGCTGTCACTGCACATTCTACCTGGAACGATTTACCAGAAGACCTCAGAAATGCTTCTTCTGTATCCCTTTTTAAATCAAACCTCAAAACATTTTACTTTTATTCCATAACCTTTGGGAATGGTTGAATGCATTGTTTTATGTGTATGCATGTTTGATTTGTGTGTCCCCCTTCAAATCACAGTCCCCGTGGAGACAAATGCTACATGCTCGTGTTTGTTTTGATTTTTGTTCTACCTCTGTTTTCGCTCCTGTACTTTCATTGGCTTCTTGTCCAACTGTGTTCACCTGTTCTGTGTTAGTCCTTGACTAGGTTGTCTATGTATACCCTGCTGTTTTCTTGTAGCATTGCAAAATTTTTATCATGTTTTAGTGCCATTAATTCCAAGTGTATCCTAGTTCTGCAATTTAATTGGTTTTACCCAGGTTCCTGTACCGCTATTCTGATTATGGATTGTCCTTGTTTGATGTTGTCTGCCAGTTTTTTGACCCCTGCTATGGACATTGGTTATGATTCTTGGATTCGTCCCAATAAAGAATATACTGCATTTATGCACTTGCTTTCTGTCTCTTCTGTACAGACCACGATACATTGCATTATTATTAATGCCTAATACAGTAGCAAGAGGTACTTGGAAGAAAACTTCATAGCATATTGTACAGCACTTTGGTCAACAGTTGAATTGTTTCACACCTTTTGGTTAATTTTTTACAAATAGAGTAACACCATATATTTCATTCCAACACTTCTAACAAACTTCAAATGACTAACTCATGATAGTGACTCAGTGCAGTCTTTGATGTATTATGAGTCATTATTGGCACTTTCAGTAAAATGACCCCTGTTTTTTTGTGTGTATTATTCAGGGTGATGTTTTTGTTGAATGATGAAATGTTAACCCTTACAGAAAAGTCACATGAACTTCACATATGAAATTGAATGGATTTAGGCATTTTACATGCTATGTTTATGATATTTTCTCATGTAATGTACTGTTCACATGTCCACTTTCACAAGATTCATTTATTTTCACATGTGATTTCTTAAACATGATTAATTTTTTTTCAGTTGTGATTTTTTACACTATTCACCATTACACTATTTCACAATGAAATTTCAGGGCAGAGAATATTAAAATGCACTTTCACAAGTGATCACATTCACGTCATGTGAAAAACTTATAGTATGTGATTTTTTCCATAAGGAAATACTTATTAAATAAAAAGATTAAATAAATACATTTCTTGGAAGTAGACTTTTGTACTCTTCTGTAATGGACTATTTTCTTAGTCCATTACAGACTATTTTAAACACACAATTTCTGTCAGAATTGGTGATATTAAGAAACAAATCAATCATCAGACGATGTCAGTATGAATATTGGTATATCATATACTGTATAAGAAGTGTTGTACCTGTTTAAAGCTGATGTTTGTGATGTCCCTGAGGGTTCCCCTCACTATATCTATCCACTCCTTCTCTCCCTGTGGGTCTTCCTGTGTTCCAATGACATAGATATCATGTGGGATCTGACTGGCCGTGTCATCACGGGTCTTCCCTTGCCCCTTGGACTGAAACCATGAGGTAATGTTTTGTGGTGGGCTGGCATTTCCTGGGAACAAGAGAGCACTTTAAATGTATTAATGTTTCATTTAAATTCAATGCATTGAGATAAAATTGAGCAGATATAACAGGAATAACATGGCTTTATTATTAAAGAAATCTGGATGTAGATTTAGGTCCCTAAAACCATTTGGAGTAACTAGACTCAAAAGTGAGCCGATCATCTTGTGGGTGACACAGCATAGTGGGATTATAATAATAATTACTTTTCTACAGTACTAAGTATGTTGAATGTTGTACCGTGCTGCATGCATATTGTGAATTAGAGTCCTAGGATTAGCAGAAGACAGTCTTTTTGACTACATCAGCAGTTTTTAGGTACAAATCTAAAGTATCCAGATGAGATTATTAACTGAAGCAAGACTTTCTGTGTTGGGTATAAAGTTGGGTAAAGGCTGTTGAAGTAGAAACTTGGTCTGGAGCAATTAGTGGTGCAACAATGAAGACAGTGCTGATGACACACTTACCCATGTTCCATGTGCCAACAAATAAGCTGATCATATCTGGCTCAGCCTTATCTGAATGTTTGTTTTTCATCTGCTGAAGTAATTGACAGAAACCTTCCCTCTTCTGAAAAATTCAGACACACATATACTTAGAGGCATGTGAGAATTAAATCCTTTTTTTCTTTAGTTTGATATCCAGATGTGTAATTTGCATGTTCAAAGCAAAAAAGCCCAAATATGCTGTGACTTTGTGATGATAAAAATTTGAAAATTAATGTTGTCTAGAGAACCGGATAAATTCAAATACATTCCCAACATTTACAAATAACTTCAGAACCAATGTATTCATAGTGCAGCTTCACCTTTGTGTCATTAAAGACAAATTCTTTACGCTGGGTCTTCTCTTTCTCGGTCTCCACCACTATCTCCAGCTTGGTGTGCATTTTCTGGGACTTCACCAACTGCAGGACTACATGATGACAAATAGATTCATACCATTAGTCATTTCTTCTTATTTAAGTTCCAAATTAAGTCATTTTGATGACTTCCTTAAATACTCTTTAGGAAATGGTGACTGTATACAGCATGTTTGCAGATCAGAAGAGTCTTTTGAAAGATCCTCTGAATAAAAAGCAGACATCTTGCACATGTTAATCCTGTGGCTTTAATATGTCACTGTTAATGAGAGAACTGCATGGGCCAATGGGAAATGACAAGTCATTTCCTCTTTAAGGTTTCTAAACACACGAGCACTTTCACACGTTTTATTCTCTTCATAAAAGAGCAAAGACTTACTTTTATTGTGCACGAAATATTTGTCCTCAGGTCCATCTTTGGACTTCTTGAAGTAAACTTTCCCACTTTCTACATCAACCTTTAGGAACATTTTGCTTGAAATGCCAAGGGAGTCTGATTTCACCTGTTAAAACAGAAAACAGGAAACGTGGAATATAAACAGAAATTTGTCTTATGAAACATTTTAAAGAGATTCAGTATAGAAACAGTGCTAGGTTCACAACCACCCAGCTGTAATGTCACAATACTCTTGCACATAGGCAAACATGACTCTCCCTTATTTGCATGTGGCTGTGGAAAGCGGACTACTAGAGGAACATATGGAACATATTCACATTTTCACCGCCATTACATGATGAGAGAGAGATCAGATATATGGCCAGTCTTAAAATGCTTGTAACGTATAATTACAATGTAAGTATATATTTTATACACTTATACCACAGAGATGTTGAATTCTCAATTCTGATTGGTTAGATTAATTAGGTGTTGATTAATTTTCTATAACAGCAGCTTCACAGGTATTAATGATCCCTATGATTGTTATTGTTTCCATTAATGATTAATGTTATTGTTTCCATAGTAAAAATTTATATAGGGACTTGTTTGCCAGATGTGCCACAGATGGAAAAATTTTTTGCATAATTGTTGATATGGTGAAGACTTCTCTGAGGAGATTTTTTATTGTTTATTTAGCATTTTTTGAAGGATCCTACAGTGTCAGTGGTAACAATCAGTGGTAAAGATTTCCTGCACTTGAAAATATTCAGGAATGAGGGCTTTGTGGTTTCTCAGTAACATGACAAGCTGCATTTGTTAAAAAAAATCCTATGAGACAAATAATAATAATAATAATAATAATAATAATAATAATGTCAAGATGTGCTATTATATGAAAACTATCAACTTCCCTTCGTGTCAGGCAGCAACACACCACCTTGTCATTGTTTATTTAATTTCCTATAACAGTGCACCATACTGTGATTTATTCTGTGCATATTTCATAACTAATAAGGTACAATATAAAGATTACATGCTTATATTTATTTCTATAAAAGCTTTCTTTCTTACTTCAAATGTTACAGGTGGTATAAGTGACTTCCTGTGGCCTCCATCATATCCAGCAGATTCAAATACTGTATTCTTAGCCTGGGAAAGAGAAAGCATGTTTGTCATTAAATCTATGCAGAGTTATCTTGAAAACAGAGTTTTTGTACTATCAAGAAAAAGAAAGAAAACGCGTGACATATAGCATGAATGACACAGAAAGGAAAAAATGATAATACCTTGTCTTCAATTGAATACAAAAGCTTGGTCAGTTGCTCAAGCCTAAAAGCCACAGACTGGCTGGAATCAAGTGAGAGCTAAAACAAAAACAAGATTAGTGTGTAGAAATCACCAGAGACAGAGATATTAGGAGTTTTTTTTCACAGTTTTTAAAATTTTAGCCGATAAAGCACAGTAACCTGTCCTCGAAGCCTCCCAGCTCCAGGTGACATGGGCTGATCTACAACTTTCTGTAAGGCCTCCAGAGTTGGAAGTGTACGAGAAATCTCACTATTAAAAGTAAAAACAAAAAATATCAGAAATATTAAAGTGTAAATTGAAATGAGATCAAATTTTGGTTAATAGGAATTAACTATTTGCCCATAAAGTCTCTCATGTTTAAAAATGCCAGTGGTTTTTCATTTCCTTCGGCATCAAGCTGTTTGAAGAGATCTCAGGTGATTTATACCTGTTCAGGCTCTTGCAGATAGTCTTGAGAAGCTTCTTCAGGTTGGGGAGAGTGGGGTTCCCATTGTGTACCTGCTCCACATCCAGACTCACAGCCGAGCTGAAGTAATCCTGGATTGCCTTTTGATGTTCTTCAGAGATGCTGCGTGTTAAACAAGTCACTCGGTAACTGATAGAGATGCAGAATAACACTACACCAGACAAGTAAAATTTTTAAATTATGAATTGTTTTTACAAATATATGGCCATATGATCATTTAACTAATGATCATGATTTTTATAGAATCATGGTATAAATCATATCTAAAAGTACTGTTAGACATTACGGTACAGACCATATAGTATAAATCATTTTATGGTATGAATGATTTAGTAATGTGAGATATTGTGGTATAGATCACTTATGGTATAAATCATGTAGTACTGTGACATGTCGACAAGCTGCAACCGCTGAAGGTAAGTGTCTAAGATGGACACGCGGCTTTGCTCTATCGTCTTTACAGGTTCAGCATGGCAATCTCTACTTTCGCTGAGTGTGAAGTTCCGTGGTGGAAGCTGAGGAGGTAAACTGAATTGCTCTGTGGGAAATGAGATTAACAGAACCAAATAATAAAGCATCCACCAATGATTATGCACACAATAAGTTCTTGCATGCATAAATTGAACTGTGAGCCACAATGTATACAAAAAAAACGTTCCAAGATGTACCTTTGCTGGTATTTTTTTCTTTCTTTCTTTATTACTATATGTACAGTAACTCATCAGAGAAAGATTAGATTTAGATTTAAAACTCATTTAACGTATTAATTAGGCCTTAAGGACCACTGTTGAATCATTAGTGAATCATTTTAAAGCCATACCACCTTCACGTGCCTGAAGGTAGAGGAGGTACACCGCACTATTAAGCAATATTACAATTTAGTACCTTTTTCCTTACAATGTGGGGCAACACAATCTCATCAAGCAATTCTTAGCATTCCTGTTTCCTACCTGGTTCATCCTCTGGCTCCTCCTCCTTTTGTACAGGATACTGCAGATGTGTGACTAAACCCATGTTCTCCTTATAGTACGCTTCCACCAGCTCTGAGAGCACAGAGAAGAACCGAATGGGGACACCTTCAGATGCCTGAAAACACAGGGGAAGGAGAGCAAAGGCTTTTTAGTGCATTCACAGCACATACAGCTAAGTGCAAAAATTTCCTTCCACCTTGGTTTCAAAATATAAAAAGAAATAGACTATTATGATTATAACTGATTTTTATACGTTAACTCCATGAACTAAAAACAACAATTCACTTAGGTAGAAGTTCAATGGGTGTAAAACATGTGAATATGAAATAAAAGTTTTTCCATAAGAAAGGGTTCTGTAGTCCATGTTACTTCCGTAGTTACTTCCTATTTTTCCAAAAATGGAATCAAATAAGCCAAATAACATCAGTCAGTAAAAATAGGTCTATAATGATCAGTATGAACAATGCCTAAATGAACAATCTGCGGTTAATAACTGGCAAAACTCAGACCTGAGGCTGAAACAACTTCCAATATTTACACCTAGACATCAGAGTTCATGCTGTAATTTTATTTATTTATTTATTTATTTATGTGGATTTATTTTTAGTCAGGGATTGGACAAACATATTTGTTAATATTTAAACAAATGTCAAATAATATATGCTAATTTACTTTGTTATTTAGCTAACATTACTTATGATGTATTAATACTTCAAGGTTTGCTAATCCACCACCACCATCATCAAAACATCATTTGAGGGAATATCTGTTGGAAGAAGTGTGATCATCCCTCCAATCCAGTTCCAGAGACTTGTAAAACCTGTGCCAAGATGCATTCTAAATATTGTGGTGGTTTGTGAAGGCCCAACAGCTTACCATTTGGTTTTTCCTTTAATTTCTCATGCATCTATAATTTGTTCTTTTGATATGATGATAGCAAAGAAAAATCTATTCACAGCACTGTTTTAAAGCTTGATGTACTGTTCCATCTAAGACAGCGTTACTCAGGTTGGCGTCCATTTTAGTGTTCTTAGTTGTAACATGGCTGTCAGGAGTAGCTATAGCTGTGTTAGAAGAGAGTGTCTCCCACACACTTTTCACACATTTCAACATGCCCTGCTAACCACTTTTTATCAACCCTTAATGAGAGACGAAAAACTTGCATTTCAGAAACTTTCCATTCAGGGCCCAGTGCAAGAGGAACCCTGTGGCTTGCCTTACGCCCACACTAAAGGATAATTAAAAACTGAAGCTTTGCTATAGTTCAGGGCTAAAAGAGGAAGAACCACAATGCAGACAGATATTAAAGTTTATTCTACAGTTTTGCACATGACAGAGCACCTATTGCATGTCATTAAAATTGTTCTACATGAATACGAGAATGTTCTTGAGAGCCAAGTTTAAAAAAAAAAAAAAATACATATATAAAGTCCATTTTAATATGTTTGCTTTGTGTCTTATTGGCGCTAAATGGACCTTTCAGTACAGTTTTGCACTGTTTCACCCAATACACAATAAAAGCAGCAAATGGTGTTGCAGCTGCGGTGGCGTGCTGTTAGCCCAGTGTCTGGAGTACAGAGGCGAGAATAGATGCTGCCTAAAGAGACAAGACACCCACACACCAGAGGCAGGGTGTCCACAGCAGCTGAGCAGACAGCTGCCATGAGGCCACATGTTCAGAAAAAAACTAAAAACACCCTCAATAGTTTATAGGATGTTAGATGTCTGTAGCTGCTTGCTGTGAAACTGAACAATGTTAACAAGCACCTTGTGAGTCTACAGCAGGTGACACACTAAAAATACCAAAAAGACATACTGACTTAAGTATTAATCACAGATGTGGCTTTAACAGACTCACAATGCACAGACAAAAAAAAAAAATACATGTAACCATCCAATATATACAATGTATACCAATATATACAACTTAGATTAAATCAACTTTCAAGCATAGAGTTGAGCATTCAGGTTCAAGGGTCTTGCTCAAGTACCAATAGTAACAGTCCTGAGGCTCAAACTCAGGACATTCCAGTTGCTGATATAGAATTAAAAAGTAAACAATAGTCTTTTTCTTTGGCTGTTTCTGGAAAAACAACCCACAAAATAATACAGGAGCTCAGGCAACATCAGAATATGAAGTCTATTAGAAGTTTTTGCTGTATTTGCTATAGCCATTCATCAGTGTTGTAGCTTGTCTGAATTATTACACACTTTGGATAAACACATCTGAAAATTTAATAAGTGAGGAATAAAATACAACAGAGCATGCTGTTATAGGAAAATAATCAGCGACAGGGTGGTAGGATATGACATGATATGACTACCACCAGGATGTTGATTTTACAATAACAACGTATCCTGTATGGTTTTATTCCTCAATAGTTTGCCAACTATTCAAATTTTTTCAATTATTAATGAATGACATGTCATACTGTTTAACCCTGTTTAGTGGAGAACTTACAATGCGCTGACACTGGAGACTTTCCATATATATATATATACACTGCCCTCCAAAAGTTTGGAAACGCCTGAACAAAATAGGGTTTTTGGGCAATATCAGCAT
>CM075004.1:19127014-19146147 GCA_037576675.1 Pangasius sanitwongsei | reverse complement strand
CTCTATTTACTAATTAGGTGACTTCTGAAGGCAATTGGTTCCACTGGATTTTAGTTAGGGGTATCAGAGTAAAGGGGCCTGAATACAAATGCACGCCACACTTTTCAGATATTTATTTGTATAAAATTTCGGACACCATTTATCATTTTCCTTCCTCTTCACAATTATGTGCCACTTTGTGTTGGTCTAGCACATAAAATCTCAATAAAATACATTTTTGTTTGTGGCTATAATGTGACAAAATGTGGAAAAGTTCAGTGGGTATGAATACTTTTGCAAGGCACTGTAAAATGTTTTATTTACATAATAAGTAGAAAATAAATCAAATAGGCGTAAAACAAAGATTTTCATCCAGTAATAAGACTCTTGCCAAGAAACATTCAAAACTGATTTATTCCTAGTTTCAGGAAAAAATAGGGAGACTAAGCATCAATATTTTCAAAACATCCAAAAAAATGTGAAATGGGTGTGTGTTAAGGAGTGTTTCAAGTCCTTGGGGTCTGTACTCTAAAGATGTTGAGTAGGCCAGTAGTAACTGGGGGGGCGAATATACAAGTTCCACAACCATCCAAGCCCTTAAGTAATTGAGACAAATTAAAGCAGACTGTTACAAAACTCTGCTGTCAGGGGGAAAGGTTACACCGGATTGTACTTTTTTGCTTCAGCGGAAAGCCTTAGGCCCAATTCTTGCGAACAGAGAAGGCTGAGTATGTGAGCTGAGCTCTGTGTGCACGGAGATGGCTCTTGTCCATGGTCACATCATAAAAAGAGACCTAAAGCAACCTGTGAGACTCTGTAATAAGCCATTTTCTCAGGGGAAAGACCATGAATGGTGGGTGAAGTACAGTACGCAAGAGTGAGAGTCCCCCCACACAACTGACAGCGGCCTGTCTAAAAAACACATTCCAAAAGAGAACACCTGCCATAATGACCTCTGACCTCTGTTTCTGAGAATTTCAGGGTAAGAAAAATGCTTTTTAGGACATGACTAAAGGAAAGCAGAGAGAACTTTGCCATAGATATGCAAGAATGTCAGCACAAACAAAGGGGAGTGAGGGAGTCTTGGATTCAAATTTATTAAGAGATTAGGCATTGTTGCATGGGTTGCTAGCTTTATATGAAAATGAGTTTGAAAAATTAATTGCAGAAAAATATAAAAAACAAAAAAATCCTTTTATATAATTTTATAAAGAGTTTTAAAGATTTATAAAGATTTTATAGGTAGTCCAGCACATCTTCTAATCCCCTTTAAAACTGATTTTAGGATCTTAGAAATGTTTGTAAGTTCAGATAAACACATTCATGAAAACATAAATGAGAAAGTGACTAAATAACTGAAGGAGCAAATGTGTATTCAGTTCTGTATTAATTTTTTCCATTATCTTTTTAACCATTGTTATGGTCAACCACTATTTGCTTAGGGATCAGTAGATAGAAACTATAATCATATCATTCAATTTCTAAAAAATCAAGAACGGTAAATAACAGTCTAAACGTTGTGCCGAAAATAACTGGTAAAAAGAGTTATCACAGTCTATCAGTGAGAAAGAGATGAACACTCACCCGTGTTGGTTCCTCTCACGTCTGTTCAGCAGTGCAGGATAGGATGAGTGTAGCAGAGTGAAGTAGAGAGGGTGTAGTTTGGCGCTGAACATGGATTTGTTAACAGCTGCTGTGAGAAAAGAAGGTTATCCAGCAGCTTCTTCTACATGCAGCATTTGTGGAGGAGTAAAAACCAGGTGGAGGACAAGGCTAATGAACGAATGAACTGCACTGTCCCTGCACTGCAATGTTTTCCAGATATTTTACTGTGGCTCTTTTTGTGCCCGCAACAAATTTGATTACACAAAAGCAAGCCCAATGGGAAGGCTCTGGCGTGACCTCTGACCTCAGCCTTTTTTTGCAATGCCATTTTCCTCTGAGAGCCACTTGTGCATGCCACAAAGGCTTAAGTCAGAAGATGCGGTGCATTTCGGCAGAGAGAGAATAATGGCATGCCTTTACAATGTGAGGTCGGACACAGTGCCATGGCAACAGCGTTTAGCTCCATGCTCCAAAGTCCTGCTGCAAAAAAAAGCTTCCAAAATGCCTTAGCCTTTGAGCATATCAATACACTGAAGACAGAGCCAGCATTTGACAGGCCTGTTTATGGATAAAGCAGATGAGATGATCCATTCTGTTAACGTCTCAAACTAGACAGACAACCCCCCAGAGCTCACTTCATGGTAAAGGAATGCCTACAGGCTGAGAGAAAACAACAGCACATAGACAAGCTGGGGGCCTTGCTGCTTTGGGGCCTGCTGTGTTTTGGGGGAGCATCAGAGATTGGGGCAGCAGAGTGCAAAAATAATCTCATCACATGATCTTGAGACAGATGTGTAAAAGAGGCCCAATAGGGCTAATAGTCTGTCTTTTATTCTGGAGTGGTACAGCTGTGTAGAACACACATTGCCTCTTTCTGCTCTAATCAGGCGTGTCCTCATCGATATTCAAATACAGTTCACTCTTCTGAATAAGGCCACTATGTAGGCTCCCTGTCCGCCTCTAGGCTTTGCTCAATAATACACTGCCAAGTCTTAATTGGGCTAGATCCAAGCCTCTGCATTTAACACACCCCTCTCTTTATACTGTGCCCATGTTTTTGCTCTGAAGCAAAATAGTGTGATGTGACCATTTAAACTAGAATAAAGAAGAGTCACACAAAAGCAGAAGAGTCGGCAAGTCTACTTTTGGCACATGACAAACTCCTCAATGTTCCCAAACACTGTTAATAATAACGTTCTATTTTTAAATACATAATACGTTAAATAAACTCCCCAGACATCACTCTAAAAGAGATTTCACTTGGTGAATGATCCTATAAATAAGCACCAAATAAGCAATAAGCAATGTTCTTTTTATTTGGCCATTTTTACCAAAGCAACTCTTTCATTAAGATAAAAGTGTAAATACATTGTAATGCAAACTGCTAGTTTAGGAAACAAATGATCACTATTTCATAGTACTGTGTTATATATTCCTGGTCTAAGCAAATTTATATGATGTTATATTATAAGAGCTGATTTTGGGAGTAACATAGAAAGTATAGCGATACCTTATTCTTTACATTTGGAAATAAATAAATAAATGATCAGAAAAAGGACTCTAGACTCACTTTAAACATCTTACCAATAACCAGAAGCGGAAAAAGCAAACCTAAAGGATCTAAAATCTCATGCATGAATCAATAAGAGGATTTTAATCACTAAACATATCCTTTAACATTCATATCAAGCTTGTTTAACTGTATACTGTGTGATTCTTTGTGGCAAACATAAAGATTGGAAGTGAAAGTGTGTATGTTTAAAGGCAGAATAAAATAATTTCATCATTTTTCCAGGTCAGGTCAGGTTTCAGTTAATGCGCTGATTCCTGGTTCTCAGTGCTCTTGTCTCGTTCAGATACATGTTGACATAGGACGTCAACAAATCATCGATTTTGTAGCCCTTGTTAAGAAGAGAGATCATAATAATTAGTTAAAAATTTGCAAACAAACAAACAAACAAAAAAACATTTAACACCTGAAAAGGCTGTGGGGCTGGAGGGACTGAAGCAAACTTTTTGTAATACTCACCAGGGAGGTTTCACACAGAATCTTGTTTCCTTTGACCAGATTGCCTACAGTCATGTGGAAGTATGTGCTCCCACTGCACCAGTTTGCAATCACATTCAACGGGTGCTTTGCTAGGACATCCTTAAAAATAAGCAGTAGATATTTATTAACTGATTCATAAAAATCACAAGCTAGAAAATACAGATGCAAATAGCTATCTGATTGTTCAGAAAAACAACAAAGAACAAAGGAACAACAAAAATATATCTGAACAACAAACACAACTTTTTTTTTTTGCTTATTTGAAACTGCTCCTTGCACGAATTAAAGCACTGAAAAATACATTTACCTTGGTTTTAGGATGTATGATTGTAACCCCTTGTTTGCTGATGGCGAGCCTCACAATATCAGGGAAGTTGGGCTCAGACGTTTGCTGCATTAAGAGAACATTTTACACAAGTAGCGATTAATGCACAACATGAAAATCAGCACTGGCATCTGACTTAGTAGGGTCACGTTTCATTACCTTCACTTCAAAGAAGGCACAGCCAAATGTGGGCCACTTAAAGATGACCTTCAGGAAGGCCACTATGGCATCCTCCGCTGTCATGTTTGCCTGTTTGTTGTATGCAGCAACAATGCTCTACAGTAGAGGGATTAAATAACAGCATATTACATAAAATTTGTGCTCACTATGAAAAGATACATAGAGAAAGTACTGAAAAATGTGTTCATGAGTAACTGAAGGTAATGAAAAAATGAGATCGATAGGTAAGGAATAAAACACAGTGGAAGTATTTGCATACTTTATCTGTTTATAGTTACATTAAATGTTGTGGAACATCTGCAAAACCAGTTGCTGCTATCATTTATGTTATAATAGCTATAAACAGTCATTCCCTCACCAGCCTGTCTTTATTCTTTGTAAAGTACTATGGGTGATAGGGCATTTTCTTCTTATGCTCCAAAACTGTGGTAATCACTACCATCTGATCTTAGAGATGCCCAGTCTTTTAGTGTATTTAAATCTTCTCTCAAAGCTTATTTGTTTAGGATAGCTTTTACTTGATGACTTAAAAAAAAAAAACCAAAAAAATTATTACTATTATTGTTATTTTTGTATTTTATTATTAACTGTTTTTGATACATGCTTATATACTTTGTTTTATGCTATGTACTTCTGTTTCTATCTTCTTTTCCTATGTAAAGTGCCTTGAGAGGCCTTTTTAAAGGCGCTATATAAAATATAAAAGTTTTATTTTATTATTTTTAAAGTAAATAAAAAAATACAGCTTGTCATGTTACTGAGAAAATGGAAAGCCCTCCATCATGAAGACTCTCCTGTCATGGAAAATCTAAACTTTCAACCTTACCTCTGACTTTTACAATACTGAAACTAGAGACTCCTTCCAAAAATACTAAATAAATGTCTCCTCAAAGAAAATTTCACCATAACAACAATTAAACAGCTTTTAATCTGTTTGTGTGTATCATCCACCGTACAAGTCCCTGTACCAGTTGTTACTATAGAAGCAATAACATAAGAATGGGCACTGAACCTGTGATTTGCCCTGCAGCTGAACTAAAGTCATAGCTGCTGTTATAGAAAATGAAGACCATCTGACCAATCAGCATTGAGCATTCAGCAGCACTGTGGTATAATAAGAGATAAGGAGATGCATAATGACATTTCTTACCTTTTTCCAGTCCTCAGCTGACATGGCTTTTAACTGATCATTGGGCACAAGCTCTTTCAGCATCTTAGTGATCGTGACAAACTGAGTCTTATCATCTCCCACTTTAACCCTGAAGAGGAGGGCGGCCAGCTGCACCATTTCCTCTTTAGTGCAGCGGTGGTACCCGCGCAGATACTTGGGCAACTCCTGCGTGCAAAGAGAACTAGTGTTAGGCCTGATCAACCTGATTGATTCCTCAGATCATAGCTCCCTCAGATTAGAACTAGATTAACCACATGTGGTTGAGAAGAAAAAAAAAGGGGAAGAAAAAAATTGAGTTCACCTGGGGAAAATGGAAGATGTGATCTGCTTCCTGATCTCTGCCAGGGATTACGTTGAACCACAATTTCCTCATGAAATACACGTGGTATGGAATGTTCACTGGTCCTCCTGCAGTTTAAGCACAACCATGTAAACACATGGCATACAATTACTGCAAATTTGACTGGTTATTGGTATACTTTGTACTGCAAATGAAGAAAAAACAAGCACTATGCATAATGCATGCATAAGGATTATTTCCACTGTAATCCTCTAAACCAGGGGTCACCAACTGGTGGACCACGATCTTAATGTGAACCCAGAAAAGTATTTTAGAGGACCAAATGAAAAAAACTGTATGTTCATAGTATGAAAAAAATGGCCTTAGTTTAACGACTCAAGATTTCTAAACATGAACCAGTGCGGCTTCTGTAGCAGATCCTCTGTTGCAGCTTATCCAATCACATGAATTTATGTAAATGTATTACATCTGTTCAGAGTCCATGGCACTGGTAAATTGTGCTAACATGAAGCACCACTACAAAGCAAAACATAAGCACTTCAAATTTATGAGTCTTATTTATAGCCATAAACAAATCAATAATGGATAAGCATTAATAAGCAACAGTTGTAGTCATTCAGTCAAATTATTCAGAGCTTTGTTTCAGGAAAGTTAGAAAAATGTTAAAAAAAAAAAAAAAAAAAAAAAAAAAAAAAAAAATTTTTTTATTCAAACTGGATTTTCACAAATTTTAGTTGAATACCCTAGATCCAAAGCAAGGCATGTCATGACAGCTGAGCATCCTTTGAACTCACCATCTTTCACCATCTTAGTTTTTCTGGACCAGTCGGTGATCTGTTTCAGACTGTCGAAAAAATAGTCTGCCTCATTCAAACTCAGAACCTGATCAGCACAAAGAAAACCAACTGCCAGTTAACATGCAAAGTGACTCTTAAATTTTATGAAAGTAGATAATCGACAGTCTTGGCACACACCTTGTCTTGCGTTTTTACAAAGATGCTGAAGCCATCGTCTGAGATCAGCCCGAGTTTCATGGCGATAATTTTGATCAGATCTCGGATCTTGGTGTTAGTTGCAACTTCAAATGACTGTTCAGAAAAGAGGGATCTCAACATCAGTTGGTGCCAGATTTACACACAGTGCCCATGTTTCTTTTGTTAGTTTATGTAATAATGTGGTAGTTTGTGTTGCGTTACCTCCTCTGTGTCATTAGGGAAAAAGACTTTGTGGAAGATCTTAACACGGTTCTGTTGAATGGCATCCAACTCGACCAGGTGAGGAGGAAGCTTCCTGGGTTCCATTCTAGAGAAAGAACACACACACACACAGTACTCATGTGATATGCAATATAGATAGCGATAGATATCAAATATATAAATATCAAACTTGTAAACTATGTCTTATTATTTTTAGTCTTATGTGACCGGAGTGTTGAGTGGCTGCATGTCAAGCAGAACAGATGTGATTTTGGTATTTAACACTGGATATCATGACCCACTGACATTTTCCTGGTACTCATACAAGGCATAAGTGGCAGTGGCTAAGGAACGTAACAAGCACACTCTTAGGGATGTAGTCCAGGGCTTTAGTTCTAAGGCCACTTTGTCAATGTTCACAGCCTGAAAGAAGCCTCCATTCATAAGCATTCTAAAATTACTGGTGTGGAAATTAAACTGCAAAGTTTTACTACAATCATGTCTTTTCTAAATCAGCTTCTCTGATATATGTATGTAGTTAAGTAGGTAGCTATTCATCAGTCAATGTGATTTCATCATGACCTTAATCCAAACCCAAACAGGTCTCAGCTAGGTCTCCTACACTGTGCATGGTGTGTCATGAAGGTGTGCATACCTCAAAGCTCCCTGCAGCCTACGCAGACAGTCAGGGGCCAAAGGCTCCCGCCGCCGGGTGTCCAAAAAGCGCTGTGCATGTTTCAGCAGTGAATTACTGGGGGGGAACAGACCACAACACAGCCACAGCAGCTGCCAACCCTGATCCATGCTGTGCCTGAGAGTCAAAATACAGCATATACTCAAATTAAACTCTGTTAACTGCACCTGGTATGATACTAACTACAAAGTGGCAGACTTTTACTTTTCATCACATATAAGGCCATGAACCACTACTACAGGAAGAGGCAGTATGACTGACATTGCAAATTGCCACCTATGTTTACTCACCAATGCTTAAAAAACTCTCTAATAAGATGAAGAACTGTATCACAAAGCGCTGTAGCTGGATTTGCACCAGGCTAAAATTCGAAGACTGTTTGTACCAAACAAGATTCCTGATACAACCAAGTTCATCTATTGCATGATCTTGTGCAACTGTCACAGCAAATGTGCAATTTAAACAGAACATATTCTAAGGTTTTCAATCACCAAATTTACAGAATGCTGAAAGAGACAGATATTACATCTGTCCTCCACAAACTTGTGGTTTTCCTTACCGGTTGTTATTGCTTGTCATCTGTTTCATGATCTGGCAGTAGATCTCATCTCTGAGTGCTTCATTCTGAGTGGCTGGTTCAAAGATTTGGTCTGTGAGCTCCAGTGGACTCTGAATTTGTCTGGTGGGATAGTCACCCATGTACTTTAGGATTGGTACACACGGGATTCGTAAAGGAACTTATAACCACTGCATAAACGTATTATTACTCCTACCAAAGTATACTTATTACTAAAGGAGTCTGGCCTATCACCTAGCTTTGGCATGTATATATCAAATTTATTTTTATGATATAGGCATATTGCGAAATCCAAACTGCACAATATAGTTTATTTATTGTTTAATGAAAGTAAATCAAACAGATTTAACTCATCACTTCACTACTTTTTAAAGCAAATTTTATACCTGTCGATTAGGAATGACAGTTTAACTGCAAAGTGAGATGGTACATGAATCACTCATCTACTTAGACAAAGGCAGTTTATGCTTTCCTACATTCATTTCAATAATCACGTACCAAACAGCATGATTAATGAGATTTGTTTTTTTAATGAGATTCACACTGTAGAACCTACATATTGGTGGCAACATTTATGAAATAGCACCTCGACTTATGTGTAAATTTTTTATCTCAGGTCCAGAATGTGCATGTCTCTGATAAGTAAAGGATATCAGTGAAGGCCTGGCAGGCCTGATGACTGAGCTCTGGGTTCCCCAGCAATCTCTTAAGCAGGGGCTGTCTGATGGGCTCCCTGGAGTTTGCCCATAGCCTTTCAGGTGCCATGTTTTTAGAAATCACCTGCCTGTTCACATCTTTAATGGGAGGTCTGAGGAAAAAGAAAGAATATATGCACATGATTATTGTATCAAAGTAGATGGTTAATGTGATTAAGTGGCTGCCAAAATATCAGCATGTTAAATATGCCATAGTACAAGGAGGAAAATCCTTTGTTTCTTGCATTCTGAGATTTCTAATTACAAGTTAATTAACCTTTGTTTACGTCTACAAAAGTAGTGAATAATGGAGAGTAGTTTCTGGATATACCTGAAATACTCGATGGAGAACTCTTTAAGCGTTGCACGAGGTACTCTGTCCGCAATGGTTCCTTTGATAGTGTCGTTAATCATATTCTTTCTCTGATCTGGGGACATGCTGAGCAAAGTCTGGACAAACAAATCAGATCAAATAGTTTATGTGCCAAGAAGTCATGGTTTGCTGATCCTATTGAATTCACTTCTGGATTTAAAAACAGTTAGTAATACACAGGTCATCATGCAGGATGTTAAAAACCCAAAAAGGAAATTATTTGTTTGGTGGCTTTGTGGCATAGATAGTGAATTACTCAGAAAATCCTTACCAAGACCTCATTAGTGGGTTTGGTGGAAGTAGGTAGAATGTAGATGGCATCTGTAGGTACTGCCCCCTTTTGTCCAGTTCGCTCATTCTGTCCCTTCACCCAGCCATTGTTGGAAGAAAATTCATTGTCTTTAATAAGGAGGATAAGCTCCGCTTTTTTGAAACTAAGAAAGGTCGGATCATCTGAAATAGAAAATCAAAAAATCCCCTGGAATTACTGCTGCAAAATTATTGCTGCTGCACAAATAACAAAATAACTTTAAAAAATGAAATAATTATTTTCACTCAAGAAATGAAGTGCTTTAAATGCTTGCAGGTTCTGTATTGGGGCAATATGATATCAGACACAAGAGTGTAACTGTGTGGAACCAAGGCAATGCTAGTCAGACAGCTAGTTCATATCCCCATATAAGAGTTCTGCACCACTACAATATAAAGGTGTATCTGAGAATAAAAAGTACTTTGGGAGCTTTGAGGTTTGTGGTTCATTTTCTGTACAAATTCTGCATGAAACCAAGTATATCCGGACAGATTTGGGACTCAGACATCAATGACAGTTGGAACTAACTGTCCTAAAAGCTCTCTAGCGAGGTTCTGGGATCTTAGAGGTGGCTGACCTTGCCTGTTGACCTCCTGCAGAGCTACAGCATACTGAGAGCGCTCTGTTAGGCCAGTCTGGAACAGAACTATCAGATCAACAATATCTCCAGCATTGACTGTGCTTAGCATGAAGTCTCCTTTCAGAGTAAGCAGACACACAGACTGGTTTCTAGGATGAGGAAGAGAAAGAGCCGTTAGGCAACACAGGATCAAATCTTGCTCAAATAAACTGATGAGAGTGGATTTTTGTAATTTGTTGATGACATAGTCTTAAATTAGTTGGAGAGCAGTCTACCTCTTGGTGTTTATGGCATTCACCATTGGGTAGGAGAGTTCTAGGAACTTCTTCTCACGTTCATCCAGGAAGGTTATTCCAGTCCAGTTGATAGCCATGATAAATTTGTTCTTGGGTAGTGAAGGTCCTGGTAATGTTTAATATCAAATGTGATGTAATTATCCTTTTGATGCACAGTTTACTTTACAATAACACATTAATTACAATACTGGTTTTACCTGAAATCCTGGAAACCTCAAAGAACCTTGAGAAGAACATTGGCCACTTCTGGCGCGCATAGTCCACCACTTCTGCTTTTACGTGATCAGCTTTGGTCTTTGAATTTATATACGGACCCTAATAGACAAAAGTAAAACCTAAATAGTTACTGTGCAACTTCCTGTTTTTCAGCCAAAGCTTCGATTTAGGACTTGCTCAACTGCTTATCATTGACAACACTCAGAAAATTATGAGCAAATAAATACCTCAATATGTGCTGTGTGGACCATCTGAATCCATTTGGCCTCTGACTTGTTTTCCAGTAGCTTGGAGGTAACACAATCTTGAACAACATTCTTAGCCTTCTCCATACTGTCGTCTGAGCCATAGTGCACAAAGAAATGCTTCGCTGCCAACTGGACAACTACATCCTCCTGTGACAGATGGTAAAACACAGTAATTAGTCCTTATATTGCATATGCTACAGTCTGTTCGATTTTATACAGCTGTTTTGCTAAGTTTTTTTGACTGTCCAAAAAGACTGTAAAGAAAATGCATCACCTTTCATGTTCTTATTGAAATAATTCCACATCACCCAAGTATAAAAACTTTTAAACTCTTAAGCTTTTCTCCATTAAAAAAAACTCTTAGATGAACCCTTGGATGTACCCTTTTTCCTCTAAGAAATCCTTCTTCTAACACTGCAGAAAGAAAATCTTAATAATGAACAAATTAGGTCACTAACAAACAATGATGTCATTAGCAATGAACAAAGGTGACTCCACACTAACAAAAATTATCCTATCCATCTGTGCTCCATCAAACACTGTCAAAGCATGCCCACTTACCTTCTCACACTGGTACTCGCCATACTTCAGTCCTCTAATGACCTGTCTGTAGATGAGGTCTGTGCTGGTGTGGTCCTCGCTGCAGTCATGCCAGGGAGTGAAGATCTCTTTGCGGAAGTAGAGACGCCATGGGGCATGCTGCTCCTGCCCACCCTTCCGCCTCACCTCCTGCTCACACTGTGATATAGCATCCATCACATGCTCATGTCCACTGCCAAGAGACCATACCTTGGGGTACACAAGAATATACCTTACTTGAGCAGCCTGGTCAGGATAACTTTAGTTATAATACTTAATTTTAAGGACCAGAGATATAACATACCTTGTCATAAACAGCTACATAAAGAGAGAAGCCAAATGTGTCTTTTAGTTTAATTTTCTGTGAGATAATCTGGCAGACTTCTTTAGAAGTAGACGCCGAGTCCACAGGCAGACTGAGAATTCGCCCATCCATAAGAGTCACAGAGATGGCCATGGGTTTCTTAGTCTTGGTTGCCTAATTGAACACAGTGATTAAACACAAGAGTCAAAAAAAATAAAAGTAGGTAAAATATGCATTATGCCCTTCAGAGCAGATTTTCAACAGGGTCATTACAATGCTACTCAAAACCTAAAAGGTAATCTTTAAGAAATTTTCAGACATGCCCAGAATGAACAGAGTCATGGATGAATTAGATGCATAACACTGACCACAGTGGGATATAGATATGAATAATTGCAATAGAAATTACAATAATTATATAATTTATAGCAGTATATTAAAATTGTATTAGATTCTTTTTATTCCTTAAAGGCATTCATAGGTTTGCCACCAAGTTTTTAAAAAATTGCTCCTCATGTACCATCACAGTGCAGCCAACTACATCTGAACTGCTCTTGTTCATATACATGTGCTCGCAGATGTCCATGATGGGCTAGTGTTACTCTGATTGACAGGAGAGTGTAATGCCTCCCTATCCACTCAGAGTCCACTGCCAATATGCTCTCATGGACAAACCACAGACTGTAGCAGCATCATTGGAATTCAAACTCACAATCTCCTGATGACACAGCAAATGTATTTCTGTTGTGCCACTCAGGAAAAATTAAATAAAACAGCTAAAATATGTATGGCTTCTGGTTTAAATGATTTAAATCTGCATTGTGTGAACATAAAAACTGTTCCCAAAAGCTTTTATTGGTTTGTCTATCTGAGGAAATGTTTTATGTAGAATCATAAAATGAGTGTCCATTTCAAAGACATTTCCAAGTAGAACCTTTTGGTAATTGGAAATTAGCAAATTGTAACTTTCCAAGGAACTAGTGAGAACTACATATGTTGATTAAAAAAAAAAAAAAATTAAAAAGTGATATGGTGGAACACTATTTACCTGTAGCTCAAGCCAGCTGGGAGGCTCTCCACGCACGCCGTTGGCCACAGTGCGCCTCAGCCTTTCTGCACAGTATGGAGCATATCCAACAGGGCCGAGACGAATGAAGCTTTGCAGGTACTGAAAGGAGGAAACTTAACTAATTAGAAACTTGTAGCTTAACTAAGTTCGCTTAACTAAGTTACAATTATGAGGCAGGAGTGCCTGACTCACCTTAATGAAGTGCTCAGTAGGAGGGAAGATGCCCAGGCACAGAGAGAGAAGGATCCAACCTCGGTAGAGGCTGCTGCGATTTCCATTTTCTTGGAGCTGCTTACATATCTGACAGTAGATCTCATCTCTAAGAAACAGAAACCCAATATGTATAAATGTGTATTCACCAGCCCAGTGCTACACTTCTTAGGACCTATATAGTATTTCAGAAAAAAAAAGGCTATAAGAATTAGGCTTGTTTCATACTGTCATTAACACTTTCTTTGAAGTTGCCCACCTGAGGTCACGTCTGACAATGCCATATCCTACAATGATGTGCAACTTTTCAAGAGATGTGAGCGGACGGTCCAGGGTGAGTCCTTCATCAATCATGTTCTCCTCTTCCTCACTAATAGTTTGTATAGTGGGTTGTTTGGAAACTTCAGAGCCATCCTCTGGCTGTTTATGCAGAAATAGACGAGTCAGGACATTGAGTATTATCAGATTGTTCAGACATACAGGTATGTGATCATTTTAGGAAGGTTATACTATAATAACTGAAATCACTTTTAATTTACTTAAAAACTAGGTCAATTACCCAGTTGTATGTGCCATACCTCTTCCTCAATGATGGATGGTTTTTGGGAAGCCTTTCTATTTGATGACCTTTCTTCAGGGATTGGGGATGTCTTTCTGTTCCGGGTCAGCAGATCAGCAAAGGTAGAGGTCTTCCTGTTTTTGGGACCTTCCGATGGTATGGAGGAAGCTTTCTGGGTTGGTACAGCGTCCTCTGTCATGGTTGATGTTTTCCTTTTTCCTGACAGCAGATCTGTAAATGTTGACGACTTTCTAGTCTGAGGTAGTGCTTCTGGGGCTGAAGAGTCTTTCCTTGTGTTTTTGCTCCTCAACAGTTTCTAAAAAAAAAAAAAGAAACAGAATGTGTCATCTAAAGAGTAAACTGTAATCACTGCCCTACATATGTAAGTTTTTTTTTCTTTGCCACTGTCACCACTGGCTTGCTAATTAGGCATCTAAAACCCACATTCAGATTTCTGGAAAACTATTTTGGGACAATGTCTATTGTTAAAAGGACTATATAAATCAAATGGAATAGAATTTAATTGAATTATTTGACAATATTTAAAAAATAATAATAATCATGTCTAGTCTGAAAATAAGTCCCTAGGTCACATGTAGAATTTCAACAAACCTGGTCCACTCCAACCATGTGGCTGAGACGTCTGTCTTGCCTGGATGCCACATCCTGCTGTAGAGAGTAATCAGCCAATGCTGATCTGCTTGTTGGGACTTTCTGAGCTTTTGGTTCAGGAAGATCTCCCATAAACCTCAAGATGATCCACCACACTGTTAGAGAAGCCTAAAAAGAGCAGCTCAATTAAATATATATTTAGTTTTGTGTTGTGCTACAGCAAGTCCAGCAGCACTATCAAACTGTTGCATGATTCATGAACCAACAGGCTGATTTACCACCACATCATTTTCCTCTTCATGGTACAGCAGTGGTTGGCGCAGTCTCTGGCGGATGTGAGTGGGTGTAGCAGCACCCTGGAAGTACATAGATGCAAACTTGGAGAATGAGTACTCATCCAGATCATCATAGTCTTCCTCAGGAATCTCTTCCACCATAGGAGCATCATCCAGGTCTACTTCTTCTAACACAGTCCGCTTTCCTTCTAAATCCTAATAACAAACATATGGATTATTTTAGCTTGAAATAATATTTCACTTACAAAAATGCTCATATGACTAACAATAGTTAGCATGCAACATTATAAGAAAAAGAAAGGGTGAAATTCTGCTCAAAGTTACAGTTCCACAGTTACAATTCAATCTAAAATATTTGCTTCTGACCTCAAAGCCCGAAGGTGCCTGGCCCTCCTGCCCTCCCACCATGCTGGGCAGGAAGCCAAAAATTGTGTCTACCATTTCCTGATCATTGATTAGCTCAGACTGTTCGGCAGCCTCTTTCTCTTTCTTCTGACGGAGAATAGCCTCTAGCTTCTTCTGTCTCTCCCGAGCAGCCAGCTCTTCTGCTCTCCGCTCCTGCAGTGACAAAAAGGCCTACAAACCACAGATATGATGAGTAAACTATGCGTTTTTCCTCATAAAAATCACCAGAACATCACTAAAACAGGAAGACAATAGCTTGGAATGTATAGAGAAGGCTGTGAATACTGAAGTTACAGTGTAATATGTTTTAAAACTTATGCATAGGTCTCTAGTGAATAGCATCAGGAGAAGCTGTAAAGTTAATAACGCACATCGCTCTTCATCTTCTGAACAGTTTTCCGGGCATGCATGCCTCTGACATGAGCCTGTAGGAGGATGACAGCAGCTCTCTTTTGATTCCACTCCTTCCTGGCAAAGTAGGTGTGGATCTGCGCCTGCAGCAGCAGGGTGGCCTTACGCTCCAGTTCGTACTGGCGTGCTAACTGACGAGAGCGCACAGTGGCCTGAAGACGAGCATATCCCAACTGGACCTGTGCATAAGATCACCGGATGGATCACCAAACAACACTCACATGCCTAACCAAAGACAGCCTTTATAAGAAAATATGACTGTATGGGAACCCTTCAAGCCCAATTTATTATTCAACTCCTGATAACTCACGGTTTTGTAGAGTTTTCTGCCTTTGTGTCCACGCCAATACTTCTGCACAACCACAGCTGCAGATCTTTGTTTAAGAAACTGTTTTCTGCAATCAGGAAGATTAGCATAATGAGCACAGGACAAAAAAGTATACATTTTTGTTGGCCTTGTAGTTATAACCCCTCAAGACTATAAACATAGCTAACCTGTGCTTGTATCCTCTCAGGACTTTCTGGATAATAAGCGCTTTCTCGTTCAAGGCCTTGTCCCGTTTCAGTTCCAACATGGTATCATGGAAATCCTAGAAGAAGGTTTGAATGATTCAAGCACTGGGTAATAAATGACAGTGTACAGTGATTGGGCATGACATGTTACATTACCTTACCTTCAAAAACACTTTGGTTTTGCCAATTTTCCAGTCATCGCCAGCACTGAACACATTCTTACAAATACTCTCACTGCATGCCTTGGCACTCTCCTGGACCAGAGAAAAATGGCTTTTGAACTAATATATATATCAATGTTGATTTTAATAACATTTTTGTTGAATTCTTCACACTCTAACCACGTCCTTACTCTAGATTTAAAAGGAGAAGTATTTCTCACCGTTTTTGGGTCACAGATGACAGAGTTGAGTAGGACACGATAGCGATCCAGAAATTGCTGGAAGGTGTGACGGATCGGGTAGCCAGCTTTCCTGATGCGAATGGTCTCCATCATGCCTGAGTAGCGCAGCTGACGCAGACACAGCTCTCTGTCAAACAGCTGGATCATACAGGAATCGGCATGAGAGAGAACATAATAAATTGATCCCATTTCACCAGCAAAACAAAGTTATTTAATTTGTGTACATGTAACCCATACGATTTAATGACTTACAAGTTAATTCTACTGATGGACCAGTGAGCTCAAAAGACTAGGTTCATTCGAGGAGAGAGATAATGATGATGCAACAGCAGTGAACCACATAGACACAGGATATGAGATAAGAACCAGAAAGAATTTGTATTTTGACAATATCAACATAAAAAAAATAATGAAATAAAATTTGTATCCCACACCAGATGCTCAATGACTTATAGATTTACATTTACGTTCAATGTTGATGATTTGTACCACCTTCTCTTCTTACAGGCTCTCTTTCACTTGTTGGCAAGATAAGTCGATATTCCACTTTTAACTCTCTTTTTTTTCTGTTGTTGTTTTTCTTTATCGATAACTAGTTCAACTCATTTGAATGTTAAAGCGGTTTGTCACTGAACACGTGATCAACTTTTCCTTCTATATTTGATTTGTTCTTAGATTGTTTTTCTTTTCTTAAGATTCAACCTGTAGTTATGCAACACTTTGAACCTTTACAAAAAAACAAAACAGATTTCAAAAGCATAAACAACAAATAGAACAATATTCCATTCACTCTGAATGCTCAAGAATTCAACAAAAGTCCAATTTCCTCAGGGAACACCCAAAATGAGTGTTTGAGATGCAAATTGGTTCATAAGTTCAGTTCCAGAAATCCACGAATTGATGAAAAACACAGTCTCTAAAGTCTATCCTGAATTAGGAAAAGTGATGTGTCTCTCCTAACGTTCGAAGACGAATAAGTTCAGTTTCTGTGTCTTTTAAAAAAAAAAAGTTCAAACGCACTGCTTTGAAAATGCCACAATAATGAGAGCACGGGGCGAGACTGAAAACACGATCTCACTGGATGCTTCAGAGAGTAAAACATAACGATATTGGATGCATTCTTGACCTTCCACATGCAATATCTATATAATTCTTTTATAAATAATTTGTTTATTTACAGCTATATATACTCTCTATCAGCATTTTTCATACTTTTAATCTGTTATTAAATTTTCATTCTGTTTCTGCAATTAACCACTGGTAACCAGAGTTACATACACATTAAAGTATAGAGGAATAACTGGATTATCATTACCATGGGTTTCTTAAAGTCATTTGGCTTGATGCAGCGAATGAAGTAAGGCTGGCATGCAGTCAGAGTTTTCATCAGGGAGTCCAGAGACTGACGAAACTGTCCACATAAAGTGGGCACTCGCTTCTTAGTGTCTGTCATTTGCTGAAAGGGTAATAACATTAGCACCAAAGCTTCTATCAATATGTTCATCCTCTTAACAGAAAACAAGATCAAACTTGATTTAAACTTACCCGCAAAGAGCTCATGGAGGTGATCATCATTTTGGGGTTGGCGCTGCTCTTCTCATTGATGGAGAGCTCATGGTGGAAGATCTGTTTGAGGAGCTTATTGGTAGAAGTTTCCACCAGCATGATGAGATCTGAACTAAGAGCATCCCTGTTCTTTTCCAGAAAACCTTACAAAAGAGCAGAATTAAATAATTCTTAATATTTCCTGCCAAAAATAAAGTAATTTTGCTCCAAAACAGCAAGAAATTGCATCCATTATTTGTAATGGATTACCCATTTCCATTTACCTTTTGAGTCATAAAAAACTGGCCCAGCAAAATGCTCAATTCCAAAATTCGTTTCATGACTGTTCTTAGGAGGGATGTAGACTTTGCTTTTATCATGAAACTTATGCATCTTTTGCAGCAAGGTTGAATCTGTGCCCTGGCAATAAAGAAAATCACACCAGTAAAGAATTTACATAGTACACATACACATTACACAAGATTTGCAAAGCAAACTCTGTTTAATGTCATTACATAACAATTAATTATACTGTATTTTATAGTTATACCACAGTGCTGTTTAATTCTTGAGTCTGATTGGTCAAAAGGTGTTTTAAAATTTTCAAAAACAGCAGCTCTGATAATAGCTCCATCTGTAATTCATATTGTGTTTCTATTAATGCACTCATTCTAATATGTTATAATTTCTATAGTAACTCATCCACAGGAACCTATTTGGCAGATAATAATAAATGGATCAAAAAATGTTATTTTTTGACAAAGAAAAACACATACTTGTTGATATGGTTAAGTTTTCTGCAAGAAGATTATTAGATTATTTAACATTAATGGTAGGGGACTCAGGTGTCAGTGCTATGTAGCAGCCTTTGTTTACAGCTGCTATAGTGTAAGTGATAACAGGAACTAAGTTGTCTCGCTGTAGCCACAACATTAAACAAATAAAACAGCATTAAATGCTTAAGAAGCATGACATGGTTTTATAATTTAAGTAAATTTTAAATTGTAATAACACTACATGCTTCTTGATCATTTAATGCTGTTTTATCTGTTTAATGTTTTGGCAACATGAAGAAACATGCCATGTTATTATAATTTAAATAAATTTTAAATTGTAATCATTGGCAAATTGCTGTGGTATAAGAAAAATAAAACACCTCAGGACATGCTGTTATAGGTAAATAGCTCACTTCAGGGTGGAAACATTAACTCTGATTCACATTGAGCCCCATCACAACACCCATTCATTATTTTCCTATAACAGCATGCCCCATCATGTTTTATTCCTTTCTTAACTGGCTGAATAATTAATGCCTAGATCAGAAGACAACGTCTGTATTGAAAACATCAAATGTATATTTGCACCTTAGGAAAGTGACTCTCCTCATCAATAAGTGAAAGAATGTTGAGAGGTTTGCTGGCCAGCACATCG
>CM075004.1:19103153-19116238 GCA_037576675.1 Pangasius sanitwongsei | reverse complement strand
GTGGAGGATGGCAGCAAGCAGCTTGTGAATTTCCCAGGAATCGTTCTCTGTGAATGTCAAGATCTTCATGGCTGAGCAGAAGCGGGCGTATTCCTTTATATCATCCCGCCCCTCACAGGAAGTGCACTTGCCCTGATTTAAAATCGCAGTGACTAGGTAAGCCATCATTCAAACCATTATCTTTGCAGTTAACCATTATTTTAAACAGTCATAATAGCACCATACCATGGTCAGGTAGTTGTACTTAACAGCATTACTCAGAGACAACATTTTCTTCTGTTCAGCCTGCATGCCCATCAGCATGTAGTAAAAGATGTGGTAGTTCCTCTCCTCTTGAGCCTGGACAGGTTTTCAAGTGTCATTTATGCATCTCCCCATTTAACAACAAAACAATTTCATTAATCCTGGTGTCAACTTGTCATAGTCTACCTGTCGACAGACACGTGATTTCTCCAGTAGGTACTGTTCAATACAGGCTCCTTCAATTGCTCCACCCTTACTGAACTGGATATCAATGTACTTCCCAAAGCGACTTGAGTTATCATTGCGAATTGTCTTTGCATTACCAAAGGCTAGACACACAAAACATCACACCAATATTGACACTGCATGATAAGAAAGCAGTAAATGATACATAATGTAGTTTTGCTAATCCAGTGTAAAGGGTTGACTGAACTACCTTCCAGTATGGGGTTAGCTTCAAGGACCTGCTGCTCTATCCATGATTGCTGTCCACTCACTGCTGCCAGGAATTGCAGCATCAGTTTGGTGCTCTCTGTCTTTCCTGCACCAGACTCCCCACTAACGTACACAAATACACAGAACACACTGATGATATGACACAAATTTACAAGATACAAGGCTGTTTTGTATGTATTATTTGCTCAGATTCAACCAGTTTATTTGTACAGCTTAAGCTGTTTATTTGAAAACTTGAAACTCTCTAACCTATTCACAACATACAGACAATTCTCAATAAACGCTCATTTTATTCAAGATTTTTTTAATTGCTTTTTGTTGAGCGGCTATGTGGCATTAAGATAACACACCTTGTTACCTGAAACTCAACACAGACACCCTAGCTAACTATTGAGGGTGACCTCGGACTAAGATCAGAGATACGAGTGTATTTGACTGACCTGATGATGCAGCACTGGTCTTGGCGGCTGCGGCGCATGTTAAAGAAGCAGCTGTCTGCAATGGCGAACACGTGTGGGGGCAGTTCACCTAGACGGCGGTTTGTGTACAGTTGCACCTGCTCTGGAGTGTAGATTGGCAGCAGCTGGTATGGGTTCACCGCCACCAGAATGGACCCTGTGTATGTCTGAGAAAAGAGAAAGTAAAGCCAATGTGTGATGAAATAACTGTCATATAGTCACTCAGTTACAGCTGCGGCTGGTATAAATGGGCCAGCAGAGCTAAGCCACTCTGTAGTACAAAGAGATATAAGGTTATATATTTTTAGCATTCAATAATATTTTTAGTATTTTAGTAATCAGATTATTTGCTGTTAACAAATAATTTTTAATGTTTTAAGGCAGATTATTATGGACGATTCTGGAACCAAGCACAGCAGCACCAACACAGATTGTAATGGTATGAAAAAAGCGATGCTAGGGCTGATTCCTTTCTAGCCCAGACTATAAATTCATGCAGTCTATCAGTGACAGTCATAATCACATCAGGTAAAAATGCCCCTAAAGTCGATCTCCTTTTGAGCTGATATTTTTCAGTCCACTTCCCTGACACATCCTTAACAGGTCAACAGCAGGTACATGTCAATTACAATTCTGTGTGCAATGAACATGAGCAGGGTGGATTTTTTTTTTCATCCATTTTTTTCCCAAAGTAGATAGAGTAAGCACACGCAGTCCAAGGAAAGTACAAATTACACAAACGCACAGGTCCAACTGTAAGTTTAGTTTTTTTTTTTTAAATGAAATGGTTACATCTTTTCCATGCTGCAGAGGAAAGGGCACCATAAACCCAGGTCATTACAGAATTGTAACACTTATAACAATTTGAAATCACAAATGCAGCTGCCTGCATTTGTGATTTTAAATTTTTTAAATTCATTTTTTTTTTTTAAATATTGTGTGTACCGTAATACTTGCCCCTTATCATTTTTATTATGCCGTCAATGAGACCTCATGATATATCACTTTGCTTAACCTTAAAAGTTTCCTTATCAAGCTATTGATACTGGATTTTAGCCCTCACATCTAAAGGCCAGCCATCACTGCCTTTAGACATTGTTTTTTTTTTTCTTTAAGTCTTTAATTTCATTATATTAGAACACACAGGGCAAAACATCTATGTATTTTTGCCAAAGTGTGTTTTAAGAACTCAGATTCTAAAGGCCTACTTTACTGGACATGGTGAATTGTGAATAAATTCAAGAATTTCCTCTGATAAGGAACTTTGACCGTGACACTCCGTCTTTATATAACAAAATAGGACTACATAGATATGATATTAACACAAATATTAACACATACTAACCACTGAGGGCAAAGTCTAAGCAAAGAGACATCTGGCCTCACACAGACAGATACGTTCATTCAATAATTCACTGAGCTCTATAATAAAGCTTGTGTACTGTTTTTTCTGCGGAGAAAAATATGTATATGTAACTATCAGAGTGACTCACATAGATGGTTCCCTCCCTGTGGCGAATCAGAAGGTTCCTGAGCAGGCCAGCTTCGTTGAGGTCGCCCAGCCGAATCATGTCGTCTACGCCATTAATGGATGAGGCGTGCATGTGCTTCAGGGAGCTGTCCTGTTTCTTGACTTTGTGCTCCTGAGATTTACATTACGACATAAAACATTCAACATCACACATCAAAAGACTGACATATTAAATCAGTAGTGCTCTGTTGGGTGTTATTACCTTTCCTTCATCATCTACGAGCTGAATTTGGCCTGATTGTGAGATTCTGACCTCAGCACCGATCGGCACACCAGTGCTAGAGTCCATCCACACATAATCGCCCTAAAGCAAAATTGAAAAAGAAAAGAAAAGAAAACGGGAAAAAAATCAACATATAAAGCTGCGTCAAATGCAAGGTTTTTTAAGCCATCTGGTCATTTTTTATAATTACCTGTCTTAAGACCACCATGGCTATGTCCTTTTCTCCCCCTGGCTGAGCAGCAAGCAAGAATAAATAACTTTAATGCTTAAAGTTAATGATTACATAGTATTACATAATATATATGCAAACAAAATAGTGAGGAAGCAGTCTAGACCAAATATCTATTAATTCTTACATGCAAGACCTGATTCAGAATCTAGTGCAAACTTACATCCTTATATTCAAAAGCTTAAAACCTAAAAAAAATATCTGCAACTTTTACCTGTATTTACTGACAGATTTTCCAAGGGTTAAAAAAAGCACAAGCCTCTGAACCTCACCTTTTTGTAGTCCCAGTGAGGATCAAGTGGTGAGTTTGTTTCCTTGCAAACAGCAGCCGTTTATGGCACTTTGACTTTGTTCTCTTTGCATAAAGCCAAGAGTGTTATCATTATGACGGCAAAGGATGGAAAGAAATCACCATCCTCTCAATAACATCACCATAAATCATAGTAGGATAGAAGTCAGTGATGTGCAGAAAAAAATTTAGAAATTGGGAAGTTCCCTATCTATAAAGTAAACTGTACTGTTGTGTTCTATACTATTTGTAATGCATTTATATTGGAAACTAAAATTCAAATTCAAATTTACTGGTCACATACACAACCATACACAGTAGGACGTGTAGTGAAATGCTTTTTTCTTTTTTTTTTTTGACTGTCCGTGACATAAAGATAGAATTTACTGCTATACAAGTAGGAAAGGAAAAATGTAAAAATATTAAAATATAAGGGATCAGTGAAAGATTGATGGCAGAAACAATACGACTGTAATTACGGCACAGGTGGCATAATGGAAAAAAATGATGAACCTTTGGACATCGGTTTGAGTGATGTAGATATTAATTATTACAGTGGAATTAAACCTATAGATAAGCAAGCTTGTGCGTCACAGCTACGTAGCTGTGGTGTCATGCTGGGTAATAATATGTACTGATTATTTTTTCAATAGAGTGAAAGCAACTTTAAACTGTCATACACCAGCATGTAATACTGTATGTGAAAAAGGAGGTCTGTCTTTAAATGACTCTTTCTCTAGTAAATAGAAGGCTGTAAGTTCAAACCTCAGGATTAAGCCTTAAACTTCAGCTACTCAGTTCTATGTTTGGATTAAACTTATTTCAAGTGGCACTGGATAGTAATGTCTGCCAAATGACCAAAGACAATTTTTCTTCCTTGTGCCAAAGATGAAACATCTATAAAACCCAACACATTACATTTCTTGTTAATAATTGTTTTTGGGTTTTTTTTGGTCTTCTCAATCTGTCCTATGGGAATGCAAACTTTTACACTTAGCTGTATGAAGGCTGTGAAAGGATACAACAGAATTTTGTAAATGCTACACAAATAAGGGCATCTGCCAAATACCATAAATGTAAATGTACTTGGTTTCTTGAGGTTTCCTTGACACTAATTGAGTAGAATGGTAAAATAATGCAATTACACAGAATAGTATAATTAACAGGTGAAATAAAAGCTTATTTTATACTGCAGTCACATGGCTAAGAATATACACTATATGGCCATCTAACTATAATATTAAAGTGTGTTTGTTGAACATCCCATGCCAGCTTTAGTCCCCCTTTGCTGTTAATAATAACCTCCACTCTTCTGGGAAGGCTTTCCACTAGATTTTGGAGCATGGCTGTGGGGATTTGTGCTGATTCAGCCACAAGAACATTAGTCGTGTCAGGCACTGATGTCGGGCGAGGAGGTCTTGAGTGCAGTTGGTGATCCAGTTCATCCCAAAGGTGTTCAGTGGGGTTGAAGTCAGGGCTCTGTGCAGGCCACTTAAGTTCTTCTACTTCAACCATTACAAACCATGTCTTTATAGAGCTTGCTTTGTGAACAGGGGCTGGAACAGGTTTGGGCCCCTTGTTTCCTATAGGAACCTATAGAATTGTGTGCTTCAATCTTTGTGGCAACAGCTTGGGGAAGACCCACATATGGGTGTGATGGTCAGGTGTCCACAAACCTTTGGCCACATAATGTAGCATCCTTGGCAAATTAAGCTTGCTCAAGGCTCCCTACTGCTTATAATGAAAGGATGTTAAAATGGCACATTCATACCTGTACCTCCTCCTCCTCCTCCTCCTGGCCACGCTGCATCTCCATAGCAGAGTCAGTACAGTCCTAAGACTAAGATCTGAGTAAACCTGATGACCTGCACTTTTTTTAAAAAACACCTAGAGAATAAGAGAAGAGTACTGAAGAACTCATATTTTGGGATTATCCATAGCTTTTACATAGTGAGAATACTCTGATTTGCAAAAAGTGAAAAAATGTAGGCAGGTCTTCCTGTAGACAGGCATTCTGGAAAAGTAGCATTAAAGCAAAGTTACCAAAACTTAAAAACATTACACAGCTAGAATTTTACATACAGTTTCTTTTACTGCGATAGCACATAGTATACAGATAACAAAAGAGAAAAACAAAATGTACAAAAGAGTCAAAATTATTCCTTAAACTAAGTTATAACCACAACATTCACTTTATATCTGTAAAAGAAGAGCCACATTAACAGGGCACAAAAACAGTCTTATCAAACACAAAAACAGACTTACAGTAAACAGCAAGTCAATCGTATTTATACAACTATCTTCTTCCGAGGTTGAAAATGTAAAATGATCCACACATTCTTATTACACAATTATACTGTTTCTTTCAAGTACATACACCTCTATGTGCCGTCCTCAACTGCTCTTCAGCATTTCAGATCTCTTTAGCGCATCCACTTACTCGATGATAAACAAAGTATTGAATAGATGCTCACAAATGGGGGACAGTGAGGCAGAAATATACTGCCGTATATGAAATTTGGGGTATTTTTTTTTAGAACTGATCTGAAAACGCTTCCTTGAGTGTGTTGAATGCAAACACAGACAAATTCCACAGTTACACTCATGATAGAAGGCACTGAAACTTGGATTGTATACACACTGTGCTCTAGTGTGTTTGTGTGTGCTGCATACCAAGCTTTATACCTGTACACACTTTCCTTCAGTCGGCTTAGTAAAGATTAAGAGGTACGTAGTCTAGGAGTCATGATTTTCACTTCATGACATGATGGATAAAATCTCCACCAAGCATGTGCGAGTTTCTAAAGCTCTCTATGACCAACACTATAACAACTCTACTATGACAAAAAAGAAAACGTAAGGCAACTTAATGTTCATTTTAAAACGCTAAACTAAGAGTATCCTGGGGGGGGGGGGGATGAAACAAAAATGTTAGTTGGGGTAACTGGGCCGTTTAATCCAGACCTAAAGAAACACAAATCCTCAATAAGCAGCAGTTCCTGTGTAGTTTGACTGGTTGGGACAGACAGAGGTTCCAGGGATGCAGAGGGTTTACAACCTGCTTTCTCTGCTCAGACTAATATAGATGGGGTGACATATATTTAGATCATGTGTGTGATTGTGCACAGCAACCTGAAAAACCATGACATGGTCCAAACACTGAACCAAAATATTTTCATTTGACCTTACAGGTGCATAAACAGAGATAAGAGAGAGATGTAGGAGAGAGATTGCTCCCATCTTGTCTAGGTCCGCTCTTTGCGCTTTAACTTGGAGCTCTTCTTGACTGTGCCGTTTTTGTTGAGTAACTTGAGGACTCTGTCTTTATGGTCCAGAACTTTCATCATGGTATCTCTTGCCTCAGTCACCTGATCCATCACTAGCTTACAGCGCTGCATGTTACCCTAGAGACAAGTCACACAGACATACAAATATAATCATATATAATGAATACCTGTGTTCAATTAGTGAACACAAACTGAGTCACATGTAATATCCCAATTCCCACCCACAAGTCTCCTCTGTTGCATTACAGTTACTGACACCTGGAGGACAAAGAGTGTTTCCTCCTCCTGTTCAGGAGCTTGAAAAGCACTAACTATGGCATTGAAAGAGTATGGTTAATACAGGGTGAGGATGGCCAAACTGAGTTCAGAAAGCAGTATCAGCGAGTACGGTCATTAAAAATGAGCACAAGGTGCCATGAATTGTCAGCACACAAAGGTATTCATGTGTGTATCTCGGTGCTCATGGAGTTAGAGTGGATGACATGAGGTAGAAACCTTCCTTCTGTAAGACACCGGATAGTGGGATTATAACTGAACCTAAAACTGCTCCATTTTGCATTTTGCCACAGCTTTGGATCTCTTTGGGACAAGTCCAACACTATTCACTTCACATGATTCAGTTCCGTTGGGCTGATATGGAACAATATCCAGTCTGGTACTGAAACAGTGGATAGGTGTTTAATGATGTTTCACTTCTTGTACTGACCTGGATGAGCTCGTTGATGCGGTGCAAGTCATCATCAGCTCCTGCTCTCTTCTTCGGGATGAGTCCCTCCTGCAGGGTGGTGAGGCGGCTGTACACATCATGCTCTAGGCTTGTCTACAGTCACACAAGGACAAATAACGATCAAACAAATGTAAGCAAGGGAAATGCCGATATGACCTGGTAACATTTCTCTGTACTTTCCTTTACTGTTCAGCACTGTACTTCCAGAAGGTTCCATATCTACTTATTTTATATTCTGCTTCACAATCATTATACTGTTTGTTATGATGATTTACAAATACATGTACATGTGTTTAATTTACACTTCTGTTGTCTACTTGAGTGTTATGCTGCTCCTGCTGTTCTGTGCATTTAAGTGTTCTGTGTTAATTGCTCTGTGATGCATTTGTCATTCTGGCTGTAAGCTGTGATTAAGCTTTTTCTTTTACACTCTTATGCTAAGCCTGCTCCTAAAGGTTATATAGAGCCTGAACTGCACTAATGCAAATGCTTCCAAATTATTTGGCAGTTTGGGAAAACCCGCTGAATTCTGGGATTTTGACCGAAATTTGTTTCATCTGCCTGTAACATACTTTGACTTCTCAAATTTATGAAACCATAAATATGTTTCAGCAAAATTACACGGAATTATTTTTTCCTTTGAATCCTGCCTAGGCTACCTTTCTGCTGGGAGCCAGTTTAACAAATGCACTGGTAAAAACAGTCGGTCTGCCTAAAGATGTCAAAAACCATTAACTGTGGGCATGTTTAAGGTGACTCACCAGCTGCTTAAGCTGCGCAGCACACAAGTGCACCTTCCAACCCTGGGCACGGCACGCAACCCCCCTCTGATTGGCCATGTCTTGGAGAGAATTCTTTTTCTCCTCTGCAAAAGGTAGCAAGAAACAAGTAATACAAGGGCCAAAGCAACATATGAAAAGTATATAAAGTATATGAAGCTGTATCATGTGCTTTTTTTTGAAAAGATGAAGTTACTACTGAAATGGGTTTACAGACAGGACAGGAAACTAGAAAAGGGTGCATCTGAGAATAAAACACTCGCTAGGGACAGGTAATGTGAATTTTTGTGAATTCTCTGAAACTGTTTTGTAAATACCAAACATGCTGAAATTTTATAATAGTAGACTGCAATATGATGGCAAATTATGATTTATATAAAATGTAGACATGCATCCTGTTTTCAAGAAGACAAGTGACATTTTGTGACCAGAACAGAAAGCACAATACAGTGTAACAGACAGTCGCATGTGTGCACTGACACAGTACACTGTGGCTGTTAGTCACGTCCATAAGGCACGTGGCATGGCAGAGTCAAACACTCAGCACTGGTACTACATCTCACATGACCACTAGTGTTAGATACTTCTTTATGTTCTGTACAGCTGCTTTGTGACTATCATTGTAAAGAGTTATATTTATTTGTGTGGAGGTCTGGGAAAATCTGTTGGATGCCACTGCAGATGAATTCTGGCAAATAGCCAGAATGGGACTTTTCACCTCTATTTTATGAAAACAAATATATTTCACCAAAATGTGGAAAAAATGTTTTTATTAACTGGCCAAGGCTTTCTACTGCACACACACACACACACACACTCACATACAATATATGCTTTGACCCTATTGTATCTGATTTGGTCTTACAATATACAACGAGTGTAGTCTTATCATCTGACTACTGCTCACACTGTACCACAAATCCCATGACAAAGGTGCTCAAAATGAATGACTCCTCATGATTCATGAATGTTGAAAGTTAAATGTTACTGATGCCACTTGTCACTTGAGGCTTTATGTAAAGAAACTCTAAAAGTAAGGATAAGCTTAAGTAATACAGACTTGGAGAAAGCTGTTGGTACTGTTCAATTAGTGCCTCATTACATGGGTGTTTTTGTGATCTTTTTTTCCCCCCTTAGTGAAACTCTAGTTTGCCATTGGATCCAAACTGTTGAAACAAGCTGGTTACTACTGCTTGTATTTATGGTTACTGAGCAGACTCACTACACTGATGACATCAAAGATATAGACATCAGACTGTAGCACTGCTCATACTATATGATCTCCAATTAAATTTTACCATTCAATTCACATGCTTTAGCAATGATTCACAGAATTTTTGGTGACTGCAAAATCAAGTATAAATTGCACAGGTGTAAGTCGGTTTTATCAAGAAAGCAATATGTAGGCAACAGCATTATCACTAACCTTTAACACGCATGTCGCTGTATCTCTGGAAGTGATGGTATGCAGCTTTCCAGGGGTTTCTGTAATGACGCAGGAGCGTGATTGGGGGTCTGGGGCGCACAGGCACGTACCGTACACCCTCTTCATCTGGAAGACACATTAAACAAAAGGTCAGAATTTCTAACTCTGCATATAATAAGTGTGCATATATGATAAGTGTAATAGAGCCTAAAAAAAATAAATTCAACCAAAGGTAACACCTCAATCATCCTTAAAGACGACTAAATCAGTTAAACAGACCACTAGGTCATGCTCTAGGGAATTCAGCATTTTAAAGAAAAAGATGTGCCTTTATGTTTACTTTGTGGCCTTTGGTCCAGGGAAAGCTACTCACCCACATATTCCCTGGGAGGTGACTCTGGTCTTTCCGCTTTGCTCCCTGGAGTTCTTCTGCTGGCCCTCTCTTCATCTGTGCTGTTGGTCTCCATCATCTCACCCTCCTCGTTGGAGATAACGTGCTGCTGTTTGCGTGGTTTCTTCCGTGGGGAGGCGCCAGGCAGAAGATCTCCAGGCTGAGGGGGCACCGTGAGGCCTGAGGCCTGGGAGGAGAAGACGGAGGCTGGGGCTGTCGATGAGGGGATGGAAAGAGCTGCAAGACAATTAGTGTACTGATTATATAAATACTCTTTTTCCCTTTCTTTTTTTAAAGATGTTATTGGTTCAATTTACTAGGCATGTACAGTAACGATGAAAACCTTGTTTTGCATAGGGCTTTTCAGTAACTTAAATACACATACTGTACGATTAAACAAAATTACCCAGATATGAAACTGATCAAAATGGGGGGGAAAATTTAAAGCTAGCTTTCTATTCATTTTATGACTTCTTAGACAGATTCTCTGATACTGTGAACTGTAATGGATGAACAGAACTTTATAGATGTGATTTTATTACTATTATAATGATGAAACATGAATTAGAAGCATATTTAAATACCATTCCAGAGAGTGAGACAGACAGAAAGGTAAGTCTATTGACCTGGCTGTGATGTGTCCATAGACTCCGCCTCCTGCTTTACTTTGATCTCAGGAAGGGCAGAGCTAAGTGCTGCTGTGCTACTGGCTGCTGGCTGAGTGGGGGAGGAGACGGCATTAGCCATAGAGGCAGGAACAGGAGGCGTTACGGCCATGGCTGCAGGGAGGGCAGACAGAACTGCAGCAGGCTGAGAGGGAGGTGGGGGAATAGGTGGGGCCAGAAGAGCAGGAATGGCCTGTGACAGGTGCTGAGCTGGAGCTGAGAGGGGCTGCTGTTCTCCACCATGAGTGGGCAGGGCCTCCACAGTGGCCATCACCGGAGGCGTCATGGCAACATGAATGTCAGGTTTGGGCTTCACTCTAACCACATAAACAAATAATTATATTAAATGTCAACTTTTTTCAAATTTTCAAATCAAATTTTCAAAGGCCAGTCAAGGGCTCTAAGAGCATCATACAAATGAAAATGAAGACAATAACGTTTGGGAACAATAATTAGTCAAGTGTCCTTTCATATTAATCTAGATGAAGGAGGGTCAGTCTGCGCTTACCCCGCTGGTCGTGGGGATCCAGCCAGTCGCACGCCACTATCCACTCTTGCAGAACTTGGCTCGCTCGGCTGCGCTGGGACCAAAGTTTTACGCACAGCCCTGGAAATACACACCAAAAAGACCAGATTGACACTCAATCCCAGAAATACATCCCAAAACTTTATGGTTTTTAGTGGAAACTTTGGTTCAATGATACTGATAAGTTGTCTCACTCTGGGATATGCCCTGCTGCATATCCCTCTGCTAGTGCTTAAGTGTATCCCACAGTGAAATACACCAGCATCTGAGCAGGTTCGGGTGATTGTATGTAAGTCACAGAAAAACCAATAGAATGTCTTATAAATGTTTGTATGATGCCCAACATCCAGGGAAAATATGATAAAACCTTTCTCAAAAATCAGCTGAAACCACAAATCGAACCAATCAGAGAATTGTTAGGGTGTGGCCTAACATTCTAATGTACATGTTTAATTGACATCCCGCTGTCCAAGACTCCCAGGCTGTTCTGACACTCAAGCAGAACTAAACAATGATAAAAGTGGGGAAAAATAATCAGGAAGTAATCAAATCGATATATATACAAACCTACCAAATTATATTATTACAGAAGGCTATCTGCTATGGTAGACTGAAAAGAGACCATTCAAGTGGGAATGCAGTTTTGGAAAACATCAGGTGTACCATGTAATTTATGAGAGAAAAGCTTACACTAGCTACACCTAATTTACAAAAAGGGAGGAATTCTGGGAAACTACATGTAGACACTGCACTACTTTATAGAGCATATTGTGTGCCCATAAGACCAACACTGAGCCAGTCAGAATGCAATTCTGATTTAGATTTTGGGACTTCAACACTGAGCCAGCTCAGGTACTCGTCTACTTGTGGCTGTCTGATACTCACTTGAAAATCACAAGTTTGGTATCAAATAGAGTGAAATTGATAATAGAGGTCATGTTTCTGCTCAAACTGATTTGAGCACAGCCCACTTACCCCTCATTCACAGGTTTCTTGCGGAGGATGCTGGGTCTGGGTGAAGAGACTAGTGTGGGTGCACCTGTGCTCGTCCCCTGGGGGTGCGTCTGAACTACAGTGGTGACAGGCTGCGTAGCACTGAATGTACTGCCAATTGGGTTGGTCACAAACGCAGTGCTCTCAGCCAGAACCACACCTGCTGAACAAAAAACAGCAATTTATTTCAACAGTTTAAAACCCGAACTTCTGAGAATTCAGGAAAAATTGTTTATTTATTTATTATTACCCGATGGTTTTGCCTCTGGCTGTGGCTGTTGTGTGGCGACTGGTGCCTGCTGAATTCCCTGTGTACTGATTGGTGCAGTGGCATGCAGGCCCTGTACTCCGATTTGTGTAGGTTGAATGCCCTGGGCAGCCATGGAAGCTGGCTGGATATTTTGAGTACTGATTTGAGCTGATTGCAGGCCAATGCGATCCACAGCCATCAGCTGCATTGGGTTTAAATGCACAGTGGTGGCCACGCCTACACCAGCCTGAGCAGGAATTGCAGAGCTTGGAGCCTGTGCTGTGACTAGACAAAAGAGATACAATTAATTAAATAAATAAATAAATACAAATATGATTTTTGTAGTCTCTAGATCTCTACTTGGGTGAAGCATGAATTCCAATTCAGAAAGCTACAAATAAAACAAAGACGTACCAGCGTGTACAAATACAATGTAAAAAGCAAAGCAAATATGGCTATTCTATGAACTATTGCCACATACAGTCAGGTCCGTTAGTACTTGGACAATGACAGTTTTTGTGATTTTGCCTTTATACACCACAATGGATTTGAAATAAAACAATCAACATGTGATCGAAGTGTAGACTTTCAGCTTTATTTTAAGAGGTTCCA
>CM075004.1:19053738-19090070 GCA_037576675.1 Pangasius sanitwongsei | reverse complement strand
AAAAAAAAATTCATTTTTTTTTTAACCCTTCTTCCATACCAACATTTCATCTCTTTTGCCCTTTTTTTTTTTAAAAATTGTAATTTTTTTTTTTATTACTTTAAAAAAAAAAAAAAAAAAAAAAAAAAAAAAGCAATAACACAGATTTGATGAATGCCAGATTTGCCTACAGGAATTCTCCTTTGCCCTACATTCGCAGACGGCAATTTATCTATGAATGAATTACTTTCCAGGCTTGAGAGTGGGAGTGTTGCTGAACATTAAGTGTTTTTGCGCAATGCTATGCTGCATGTTGGAATTCCTGGCAGCTCCACTAGGAGAAATCATCAAACCAGAGTGTCACTAATGATTAAAGATCTGACACTGTCCTGTCAATGTAACTGATAAAAGCAAGACATCAATGTGCAGGTGCTCCAAGGCAGAGGCCTGGAATTATTGGAAAGAGGAGGAGGACGCCGCTTTAGAAGCTGCTTTGTATGCGCTTTGAGGTTTTGCTGAGTTTACAGTGTTATCCCAAGGCAAGAGGATATTCATGTTTTCCACAACTTAAAAAACAACCATAAAATGAATTTTCTTGAGTTTTAGCGTGGCTTAAGTGACCAGTTTTTTTTTCTTTCTGTCTTTTACTGTCTTTCTGTTTCTGCTTAGTTATTGCCAAAAATGCATGGCATAAGTTAAAAAAAAAAAATCTCATGGGTTTAGTATGTTTTTATCCAAAATAATTTGCAGTAGGCCTCCGCTAAGATAGAAATATGTGTGTGTTGTGGGCTATATTTTGAATCAGCGTTCCAGTGTTCAAATCACACAATTATCAGAATTCATTTCAAAATGAATCATGCTAAATATTCATTGATTCATCTTCAGTAAACAGTTTATTCTGGTCAGGGTCATGGTGGAGCTGGAGTAACACTGGATATAAGGCAAAAAATTTCACCCGGTCCATCTTAGTGCACCATGCACACACACATTCACACACTCATTCGCAACTGTGGGAAATCTGTCTACCTGCATGTCTTTGCATGGTGGGAGGAAACCGGAAAACCTGTGGCAAACTCATGCGAACCAAGGGATAACATGCAAAACTCCACATGAACAGTAATGAGGGACCCTGGAGCTGTGACATGGCAATGCTACCCACTGTGTCGCCATGTCACCCATGCTCAACATACTAACATTCAATTGTTAGAGTTTTTCTCCACTTGGTTGGACAGCCAGACAAGACAGGATTTTTTTTTTTTTGGTTAAGAATTCTTCTTGACTATTCATAAAGTGCAGCAACTCAGCACACTTATGATATTTACGGGACATACTTGTTAAAAGCTTTTCTTCCTCAAAACAAGTAATGAAATTAAATGAAAAAATAACTACAACTAGCATGTGGCAAGCTTTTTAAGTGGTTCTTGGACCAATCATTTTGAGGATGTGTGCTATAGGCTATGCATGATAAAATGGACACAAACTCCGGGAATAAACTCACATATTATGCATAACAGTTTAAACCAAAGAAAAAGCTGTCTATAGGTAAATTGAACGGTTGTATCTTCAGACATTCGGGTTACTTAAGGAAACCTTTTCAGGCAATGAACATTTTCATTTTAATGCAATAAACTGATTTTGAAGATACCCAGCAGAGTTCTGTCTGAAACTAGGGGGTCTCACCCTGGAATTTAAACACAGCATTTTCAGTATTAATGAGAAAATACAACAGCTGAAGAAGTTGTACTCTTCAACAGGGAAAAAAAAAACATTCCATATGAGATAAACAATGATGGAAATGTAACCTTTATGGCCTTTTGTGCTTAATGCTGCAAAATATTTCAGATTCTTCAAGGGGTTCAGGAAGTTTAAGGTGTGCTTTGCTGGAAGACACATAAATATCCATCAGCGTCTGGTGAGGTTCGTCACCCCGCAAGTAAAATGCACGTGCACATACCGTTCATGCCTCTGTCCCACACATAGGCCTTTGTCCATATGAGGTCTGCATGTCTCTCTTAAAGCTACAGCACTGATGTTATATGAAAGCTGCCTCTTCTGTCCCTCAACCCTACCCTGCTACCAAATGCAAAAAGTGTGACCACAAACCCTAAATATGTGGCAGCATGCCTATGCTCACCTGTTAGTCTGTGGCTCTAACAGAGCTCTTGTGAAAGAGACATAGGGAACGTTCCTGTGTGGAGCCAAATTCCTTACCAGCTTATATCTGTGCTCATAAAATAGAAGGTGCAAATGAATAAGTCTCAAAAAGAAACAAAGCTTGGAATGGGTTACTTGATATAGATATTTAGGCTACATGATATATTGTTATTGGCCTTTGTAATATGGGAATGGCAGAAGGCTGCATTATACATATGAGCCTCCTAAGCTATCAGTAAATGTTTTATTGTATGCTGTGAGCATTTTGACCAATCTCAGACAGTCCAGATGAATCAGACACCAGCACAACCTGCTGTGCCAATGTACAGCCCCTAATGTCTGTACAGGCTAGTATTATGACCACATAGCCCTATTATACATATTATACATAACATATAAAACATAATTTTTCTACACATTATCTGCCTACCTCAGATGGCCTAACTCAGATTGTTTACATTTATACTTTGACTACATTTACACTTTGCTCATTATCTGCCTACCTCAGATTGTCTACACTTATCTATATTGTTCTGTTTTTATCATATTTAATAACTCACTGGCACTTTATTACCTTGACACTTCATTCCACATGATGCTGGATGCATCTACCCTACTTATTGATTTACAGATTAGTGTGTCTTGTTAGTATTTGGTGTCTGTAATGTCATATGTAATGTCTGTAATTTTCTGCTGCTGTGACAAAATTTCCCATAGGGATCAATAAAGTATCTATCTATCTATCTATCTATCTATCTAGCTATCTAGCTATCTACAGTGTCTATACACTATAGTATACGGCCAAAGGTTTGTGGACACCTGACATCACAGCCATATATGGTTCTTCCCCAAATTGTTACCACAAGATTGGAAGCACAGAATTGTCTAGAATGTCTTTATATGCTATAACATTAAGACTTCCCTTCAGTGGAACTAAGAGAGTTAGCCCAAATCTGTTCCAATATGAAAATGCCCCTGTGCACAAAGCGAGGTCCATAAAGACATGCTTGGGCAAGGTTAGAGTGGAAAAACAAAGTCAACCCCACTGAACACTTTTGGGATGACCTGGAACACAGATGGACATCAGTGCCTGACGTCATTAATGCTCTTGTGGCTCATCAAATCACCACAGTCATGCTCCAAAATCTAGTGGAAAGCCTTCCCAGAAGACTGGAGGTTATTATAACAGCAAAGGGGGACTAAATCTGGAATGGGATGTTCAACAAGGGTGATGGGTGATTGTTCAGGTGTACACTGGTATCAGTGCCACACACCCTACCATGTTAGTCACAATTTCTGGTCAATAGTGGTCCTAATGTGGTCCTTTTCAATAAATTCTTTTTCTACAGTCAATTAATCTCCTACACAATGTACCTGTATAGTAGGTGTACATGATAAAATAGCAAACAAGAGTGATTTACATTATATATTCGTTTTAAAAAGGTTTACTAACTGGCAGAAGATTCAAAAATAAAACATTTTCTAACTGTGAATAATGCTAATAGGAGAGTGTTTCCCACGGAAATTGGGGGGGAAGATTGAGTATATAAACCACTGTAATTGTACACCTGGTTTTGTGGTTTTGTGTCTCATTGCTTCACCAATACATGGTGAAGCGTGACTCACAATCTGGCTCAGCTACACACTGCTAAAATGTGAGACTCAGCTTCAACTCACCTAGATGTAACAGCTCAGGTAGGCTTGTAGAACATCTACATTGCCAATTCCTTTTTTTTTTTAATGAATCTCTCTGTGTGGTGGAACAGTTTGACTCAGAGATGCCACGCCATACCACTGGGATGTGTAGTTTGGGAGCGAAAGAAATGTATTTCAAGGGATACATGACGCACAGCGATCTTCAGATTTTCCAAGAACAAGCAAAAAAATGCAGAAAGGGGTTTTGGCAGTTTGGTTGTCTATGCAGCATTTGTTTGCGTAGTAAAATTAAAAGTAGAAGGTAATAAGATTTAATGTTTGTCTGACAGATAGAGAGAGATACAGACAATAGGTTGAGGCCAAATGACAGAGGAAGGGGAATTTTTCAGCAGGAGCAGGAAGAGGAGGAGGGGGCAGATGCATTCCATGCACAGACCAAGCAGGAAGTTTTGGAATCTCCATGGCAATCAAAGCAAAACACAGAACTCAACTGAGCTATTTTGCCAAATATTTCTGGCAGAAAACTTGGACAAAATGTATGTGCAAAGGTCAATGTCTCAAGCCAAGGCTCTGCTTGTTTCAGCGTGTTACTGACGCTAATTTAGTGAAACAGTGTAATAAAATTCATTAATATAGTATTTTTCTACTTGAATATGGAAAGTACACCATTTGATACTATTTTTATTACCAGATTCTGGTCTGAAACATTGATAGTTCAACTTAAGATTCCTTTAAACAGAAGCACACTGAGCTCTTTCAGTGCGAAAGAAGGCAATTTCTCTTTAATGAATGTTTTTCCCTGGAAAACTACAGGAATTTTTGGTATGCATTTCTGGTGCACGGCCATTTTGCAGACATTTAAAGGAAAAACTCTTGAAAAGTGCCAGAAATTAGGTTCCACACAGCAAAGGATCACACAATTCTTGCACCAAGTTGGTGAATATCTTTTTAACAAAAGAATGCAAAAAGAAGATGCCGAAGATTCAAATGCAGTGGTTGTTATACTGGGTGTCTTAGTTCTTAAATACAACAGACAATAACTGAGTACTTTACTGAAAACAGCGAGAAGGTGACCTTGAAGTATGCTGAGACCACCTTGTTCTTCTCAGTGAAGACAGAGTGTGACATTCCTCAAGTGGCTTTGCTTCAGTCTCCCCTTTCTGAGCTGAGTAAAGTCACACCCTTATGCCACAAATAAACACACTACCCAAGAAACCTGCAAAACATTTAAGGAATGCCACATTACACCTATCAAGAGAAGCACAGCAGAAAACTAAGGCTTTCGTGTGAAAATCAAGACATACTGTACATTGAACTCTTCAGAATAGTCCACTGAGTAACATCTTATTCATAACGCACGCAAGGCCTCAAACATGAAGAACCGTATGCTCTTTACACATCTCAAAATCAGCCATCCAGACACACATAAACGAAGCTCATCTACTGCCTTGTGAATCAACTGTCTGAATTTTTGAGGTAACTATTTCAAAAATGTGCCGAATGCCTAGAGTGAAGAGTTCTTGAGAGATTAACACTATAGAAAGAAGCCAAAAAGGGAGGGGAGGTGAAACCATTCCAGACAGATTGTCATCATTAATCACTGGAGTGGTTTCAACCATCATAAAAAACACATGAAGTAGTGCTCTCACAGTGCTGCCTGAGGGAGCAGTTACAAGCACTAAAACAATAATAAAATAAACCTTAACACTGTGGGCTCACTTGGTTACTAACCTCAGTTTTCCCCTTTTTGCAGTGGAATATTTGAACATTTTGCTGTATCAAGATAAGTTTAAGTCCCAGATATTCATCTGTCACTCAGCTAAAGATCATTTATCATTGTGTTAAGTACAAAATGCTTTGTTTTACCACTACAGAGTGTGAGTAATTCTTTTCCAGCACAAGCTGAGCTGTGCTGTAGTGGGCCAGTTAAAGGAAAACACCCTGAAACATGTGAAATACGTTTATTTTGAAATATTTATGGAGTGCTTAGCAATTCTGGTGCTAATTGTTGGTTGGTGCTGTATTATCATTATTCCTGTGAGAAGTTAGTGGTTGGCTGTCCCGCTTACATCACAGGGAGACATGGCTAGCACAGTTACAACAGTGTTTCACCCTCCTATTATCCTCAAAATTATGAACATCTTTTATCCTTGGGGTCAGCAATTTAAACCTCCAGAATATTTAATACAGATTTTTACCCAAGTTTGTGTGTCAAGTACTTTATGTTTATACATCCAGAATACCTATTGCGTGACTATGGAAAAATACGCAAATCACCATAAAACCCCACTAATTGACCTACAATTGGAAAGAAAGATCTTTTTGGTGTTTTAAAGGCTTTATATTATTTCTAAGTACAGATTTTTGGAAAGAAGAACAATTACTGTTGTCAAGGATAATAACATGTATTATGTTCGGGGTCAGAAAAAACAAACACAATTTCAAACATTTAGAACATTTTTATTTGTAAGACAGAAGGGGTCAAAGGGCAGTCATGCATCAGCAGCTGTAGGTGGCTGTGACCTTGTCCAGATTATCAACCCCTCCCTTTGTCTTATTGTAGTCCAAGACCATTTGTGGTTTTCTCTCTTCTCTGGTGCTCAGGACAGCATCTTTGTTCATGGTGCTCATCAGCAGGACATGTTTCCCTTTCTTGGGGCAATAGGAGACAACAGTGGCTCTGTCAGTAAAGGCAAACATTGAAGATGTTACCTTCTTGTTCTTCATCGCACGAAGCTTAGAGGGAAGCTCCAGCTCGTTTTTTCTCATTGTCCTGTACATGGTAACCTTCCTTTTCAGCAGTTCCTCACCCAGGGCATACGATGTGAAAAAATTATCACATGTAATGCTATGACCATTCAGTCCTTCAGCCATGTCTAATACCACCCTCAGCGTATCTGGTGGGGCTGGGACCATTTTGATGACGTTAGCAGCACTAAGTCTACACTGCCGTTCAAGTGGGGAAAGGGACCATAATAATTTTGCATTTTGGAAGGTAATGTGTCTGCTGGTGGCTGAGAGGCAACAGGAGGGTCAACACTAAGAGTATCATTCTCATCAGAGGAGGATGCCTCATAATCAGGGTCCTCCTCAACATTATCCTCTGTCTCAGACACATTCTCCTCTATGTCACTTTCACTGTCAAAGAACTGTGACAAAACTTCATTGACAGAAAACCTTTGCTAACAGGTCATTTTCGATTCATTTTCAATCTTGATTTTTTTTTTTCATAAAAAGAGAGCCCAAGAGAACCAAGACAAATTTTAGAGAAGGCTGCTGTGGAAGCTTTTATATGTTTGCTCCTCCCCTATGTTGGGTGAACTATCAATGTCCTCATGAGAATTATGTTTTCCCCTTCCCCATGTCCTGTGAACTATGAGTGGTTCTCGCAATACTACACATATGGTTATGTTAGGTTAGGGCCCTAAAGCAGAGGGAAGTTTTTTGAAGATTATAAAATTGCATGTTATAGTGACCCACAATATCATCCAAAACAAACGTGTGTAAAATTTTGATATTTCTTATATGTTTTATACAGATAAAACAGCCTGGGGTCAAATTGACCCCAAAGAACACTGATGCTACAAAATGTGTACAGGACATTGAAAACATATCATCATGTAAATTTTATGTTTATCCCGTTGTCCTCTTTAAATTAGGAAAAGTCATTAAATAAGAAGCAAAAAAAAAAAAGATGTCAATCATGTATTTAGAGACGTTAAACATTGAATGGGGTCAAACTGACCCCAAAGATAATAGGAGGGTTCTAATAGGTGAAAAAAAAATTCAACAATACCAAGCATGGCGGATAGCAGGCAGGTTTCCTTGTTAGCGCCTCAGATTTGAAGTGCCTGCATTTTTAATTAAATAAAGTTATAATAAAATAATTTCAATTAATCGTTATTCTTTATGTGTCACCTCCCTTATCAGTCACTATTAGTCACATATCATTATTATGGTGGGAAAAAAAGGCAGCTGAATTTGCTGTCATTTTTTATTTGGATTTCTAAAGGACACAGAACTGCCACAGATGAGTAGAACAAATTGCGACATTGGGAGGAGACTGCAAATGCAAAAAAAAAAAAGCAAGCTAAGAAAGTCTTTTTTCATTGATATCAGTATTCATGTTGTTATATTCATATTATATTTGATGTTAATGACTTGACATTTGAATATGTGTATATTATGAATCTCAATAATTAATTTGTTTATCAGGGGAGTATATGGAACATAAACACCAATAATCTTAAGTACTGTTATTAATACATTTTATACTTGATGCAAAGTCCAATCTGTTTTAGATTAGAGAAGTTGAACGGTTCAAATACTTTGCATTTGTGAAAATCTTCCCAACAAGTCAAGCATTTTCTTTGTTTCATGCAAACTCTCCAAAAATGTCCAGAGTCCCATCAGCAGCATGAGAGCCCCTTTGTGTGAACATTCTTGCTAAAGAAGAGCAGCATGGTGACTATAGGGGCATGAGTGTGAAGCTGGAGTGATGGACATATTCGCAATGCAGGTTTGCCCACTAGCACTCAAGCAGGTGGCAGAATTGTTTTCCCATAGCGAGGCTGCTTTCTTCTGTGCTATGAAAGATACCATTCATGCCAATGAAGGGACTCAGATTAGAGAAGTTTGTACAGACTTGCACTGGTAAAAAAAAATGTCAGTGGGTCAGAGCACAACAACCCTCCTTCTTCCCCTGAGTACATTCCAAGCAAGTAAAAGAGAGAGAGAGAGAGAGAGAGAGAGAGAGAGAGAAAACACAACAGGCAACAGAAAGTTTTTGAAAATATATATATTAAAGTTTTATTCAATTAATGAAATGTTAATGGCATACAAAAAATCCCATTCCAGAAGTTCACAGCAACATCTAAGTATGGGTCAACCAGTTTGAGCAAGGTGCCTACACTTGACCTTACTAGTTCTAATACTCTTATTATATAACTTATTTGTAATGCAAATCTTTGGCATTATGTTCATATCACTAGATACTATAAAGGCGTAATAATATACAAAATATATTAACATCTTTTCTTTTCCAAACAGCCCTTTCTGTAAACAGTCCAAGTAGAGAGTAAAACATCAGGACTCCCACTACAAATCATTTGCCAGCAAATAATTTGTGTTGGAGACAGGGTAAGGGAGAAAAGTAGCATTCAGTGACAGTATAGGACATGATACAATACTGATTACTCACATTTCCAGTCTAGAGTGAGAATGGCTTTCCACATAGGACAAATATGCATCTACCCTTATTTTACCATCAAATCTTACACAGGCTTACTAGTCTTACTAGAAAAGTCACGTCACACACTCAACACACGCAGTCACTTTGACCATAGAAATGCAAGTTAAGACAGTAACAATTTTATAATACCATATCGACTACCATTTTAGCTGCATTCCATATATAAAAAGGTATGGTTTGTTATTATTAGTTCTATAACAACCAAGCTAATGAAACATGGTCAAATATGAAGATGTTGATGTATGTAACCATGTTATGTTTTAAGTGTTCATGGTAGAACCAGCTACCGTAGCGCTGAGGAAATAAATAGACCCAGAAAGAGAATAGTAGCGTGAATGCCAGTCATTTCACACAGGCCAGAGGTCAGGCAGCAGAGAGCCTTTTTCACCAAGCAGAAACATTCCGGCATGTGAGACTGTAGCTCCAGCTTGTCAGTGAAGGACAGGGGCATGCTGGGTAGATGCTGTTAGAGGCCCAAAATGATAATCTGGCATTTAAAACATCAGCCTCCCCTCTGCGCCTCAGACGAGTGACATCTCTTAAGTGTCACTAAAAGAGACAAGTACGTGCCCAGCAGCCTAAGTCCACAAAAGGAGGCTTCTCATTCCACTGCTTAAAACAGGGTGAGAGAAGCCCACTGGCAGCCAATTATAATAAGAACACCAACTGTAATGTTAATTTAGTCAAAGGGAGTGTCAGAGTTCAGTCAATCGGTATTTACTCAACTATTCTGGTAAATGGTGTAACCCTAGGCCTGCCGGTTTACGCTATACTTGGCTTCCCGCAAAACCTTATCATTCTTTTTTTGGGACATTTAATGGTCAGAATGACCAAAGTGACTGTGTGTTTTATCCAGGAATGCAGGATATAGTCTTACACAGAAAGCTATACTAAGATGTTTCAGAAACACTGCCCTTGGATAATGCTTCAGTGGAAACTGGGCATGACAAAACAGTTGGGTGTCAAAAACAGACATTCAAAAAAGTTGTCTTACTAAAGTTGTTCCTACTCATATACAACACTCTTTAAAGAAACCTCACACATAGTTCAGCAGCAAATATCATAAATAAAAATACATGGCAAAAAAGCTCACAGATATACTGTTTTATATGTTCTTATGCCATTTCACAGCAGCCTCTTGGAGTTCTGCAGAGTCCTGTACAAGTACCTCGGATTCAGAGGTGAGCCAGGAGAGATTTCCCAGCATTGTCCGATTTGTTTTAAGAAAAGGGAGCTCAGCTCTCCTCTCTGCACTGGGCAGAAATCTGGGGTTCCTCTCTCTCTTTTAGCTCCTTTAGTCTGTCACAAAGCAGACTGGCTTCTCAAGCACCATTAAAGATGAGAAGATCTTGCTTGGCAATTCTCACTCGATTTTCACAGATTCAGACACTGTTGAGCTGAATGCCTTCTCGTGTACGTGAAGCAGAATCAGACTGGATTGAGTTAAAGTTCCTTTCCAAGGTCTTTAGATAAGAATCTCCACCACTTCACTCTCGACACTCTTGGCAGCGCTGACAGGAGTTTGGGTCTGAGGCTTTTCTGTGGTAACATCTGCAAAGAGACACAGGTGAAAATGTACATTACAGTCAGCTGACATACATATTTCTCAAAAGGTTTGAGTGTGTGCAGTCAGAGTCCACTCTAATCAACCCCCTGTACAGTGCTCTACAGGTTACTTTTTAACTTCACTGTGTTCAAAAGGGAACACATGCGCTATCTTTGTTGGCAGTAGGAGCCACTAACCAAATAACCAAAAATTACTCATATTGTTAGTAAATGCTGTTCTGACTGAATCTCAGAGAGTAGAGTATTGCCAGGTACACACCAGAGCTGAGTGCAGGTGTGTGTTCGGAGGCATTTGTTGAAATGGCAGGCTCTGTCTGTTCATCGCACTGGGTGCTGCAGTCTCGGCTCGGGGCCTTAGCAAGCGAATGATGTGCAGAAGGCATCATCACGGCTGCCGTCTGGTCATCCGAGAGGCTCTTCCCTGTCAACACAGACAGAAAAAGGAAGCAGTTTAATTGCTGGCTCCCACACACAAGTGCTCCTCCACCCTTCCCTTACACACATCTGCTCCCCTGTAGACATCCCTATCTATTCTGGCAAGTCTGTTCCAGAATGGGGAGTTGAAAATGCATTCCGATTCACAAGACCAGGCCTATTTGAGGCGCATCGACGGCAGCCTCTGCAACATTATTTTGGATAAGCACATTCTTTCCAGGGCAACTTTACATAGCTGTCTACTGAAGAAGCTACCAGTTGTCAGGATAAAAGTACACACTGTATCACTTAGGCATTTCTAAGCCTGGCTTGCTAACCTCTGACCCTCTCACCTTTGGGCCGTGCGGTGGTTGTGGTGGTGACGGTGCTGATGGAGGGGACGGATCGGGCTGGGCGAAGGCCTGCTAGTTCAGGACGAGCCTGCTCCCGCCGTGAGCGCTCCTGCAGGACCTTAATCATGGCGTCCTTCTCCAGAAGCTTGGCGTACAGGGCTCGGATTCTGGTAAAGACAATACAATGGATTTAATGGTCATGGTCATGACCCTAAACTTGTCTGTCACTCAACTGTGAATTAATAGAAAAATACCTGTTCTCCATCTCCTGATGTCTGTGGTCAGACGATGGCAAGATTCCATTGAAGCTGTTATTGGGCGAGTGCCGGGGAGAATGGTTAATAATGGTTGTATCCCTGTAATAAAGAAGTAAAATACATTACAATCATGCACAGAAGGTCAAAATAGCTTCCTGCAAAGGCATTTTTTACCATCACTCACCTCTGGGCAGCGGCAGTGGCTGCAGCATCCATGGCAAACTGACGCATTGTGCTCTCCTCCAGATACTTCTGCTCCCAACGGGTGATGTCGGCCTCCAGAGCCAGGATGCGCTCCTCTCTCTCCCTTAGCCGCTGCTGCAAAGAGGTGACATTCAGACTGGACGTGGAAGTGCTGATTGCCTGCTGGCCTTGAGACTGCCACTGAAAATAGAAAAGACAAATGATTAGTAAAAAAAAAAAACAAAAAACACCCAGCCAGTTCATCAAGTGCAAAAGACAAGTGAGGATTTACCTGCTGTGCCCTGAGACTCTTCAGCTCCTGCTCCAGTCGGGTGCGAAGCTTCATCTCCAGAGCCTCCCTTTTCTCACATGCGGCCTGAAGCTGGGCCAAGGCACTTTGCAGCCTCTCCACCTTCTCCACATACGCCCTCTTCTTACGCAGCTCTTCCTCCAGCTGTCTGTTCCGGGTCTGAGCAGACACCAAAGCCTGTTCTAGCACCTCGCGACGCCGACACCACTCCTCTCCAGAAACTCTCAGACACTGCAGCTCACGCTCAAGCTGCTCCCGTTCTCGCTGATGCTCCTCATCTAATCATACAAAGAGAAAGAGACAGAGAATATGAGAGTTGTTTCTATTCCATAACTGGTCCCTCTATTTTTTTTTTTTTTAACAATACTACTACAGATGTACTACAGAAGCATTTTTGGCATGTGTCCTCTTGTTCTCAACTTGAAATGAACTGCGTCACTGTAGCAGAGACACTGAGCATAGTTGTTAAGAGGGCCACAAAATGAATAGTAACACTTAAGTTCTAGGGTGTGCCTACAGCATTCCCCAGGCCTCGGCTTCATTCTAACGGATCCTTATGAGACAACCTTCCCACAGGAGCCTGGAACAAAAGACGACTGCCTGATTTACGCACGCCTGTCTGGACTGTCCTCTGCCCTAGCATTCCAGATATCCGGCAAAATTCCCAGACTACCAACTAAACTACAATATAGTGCACCAAATTCAGCCATCCCAATTAGCACTAAACATCTCTTAGCATTGAGAGAACACAGCTTCACCTCCACTGGCTTGTTTTTTGGGCTTGAATATGTTGCAATTAAGAAAAAACAAAAGAGCGCATTAGTTATTCAGCTATCCAGTACTCAAGCCTTGATTATATGACCCGAACTGCTGGACAAGAATGGAATGCAGACTTCCTCTTATCCACTTACTCACACAGGCACGTCTTTATATCCAGTGGGACTCTGGAATGCCTTTGGTCATGTGGTAAACAAGTAAAAGAAAAAGCTCCTCAAGGTCACAGGAGTATTATCGTATGCATTGCTTCAAGATATGAGACGCTGAATCACCTCCTCTCTTGAGCTAATAGTAGATTCTGAAAGTAGATATCAGAATCTGCCATGTTGAAAAATGTCAACACTTGCACATTAGTATTTATATAAGTAGCCATGGTGCCTTTAAGACAAATATCTTAGTACTTGATGGAAAGCATTTCCATTATATAACTAAGGATCACTTTGAGCAGATTACTTTCCAGCTCAAGGTCCAAATTAACATTCTTGCGAAAGGGCTGTAATTCACAAAGGGTCAAATCAAACAGCTTGGCCCGAGCAGTGGGGGAGAGTGACATACCAGAACATACCAGAACCCCTTCAGAGATGCCAGTGCCATCAGCAACTGAATACCTCGCTCAGCGTTGCACAATACCTGTTTACTCCATGCCTGTTTCTGCATTCTTTAACACCACTATGCCCAAACAAGGAAAGAAAGTAAGCCAGGTCTTGCTTAAATCTGGACTGGGTATCTTAGGCTTCCACAGAAGGGTGATCTGGGCCTCTTCCACTGAGCCAAGGGGGTGGGAGGCATTCCAGGAGCATGGAATAGCCCAAAATACCTGAAAATATTTCTGGAATCCAGGCCACATTTACTGATGCTGTTAATAATGGCTGGCTCTCAAGTTCTGAGAGAAGCTCTCTCTCAGTTGGATGAGAGCATGTTCCCCCTTCTGCTGGGCCTCAGCTACCACAAACGAGCCACAACTCAACATGCCACTATAATTTGTCACAGGAGAGCTGGCCTTTGCAGTGCTAATGGGCGCGTAATCTTGGAATGTGATTTGTCAAAACAAAAGCTTTCTCAGGAATTACAGCTATCATAAACATGTGGAGGAGTGTTGCTGAAGGAATGTTAAGGTATGTACAAGTAATGACAAAAAGCCTAAACTGCTACAGCATCCCAGGGTTGAACAACAAATTAAAAGGACAATCATTTGAACTGAATTTTTTACGTACTTTGTTCAGCCAGTTTGGCATAGACATGCTGGCTATGGTCTTGATCTTCCATGGCTGCTCTCTGTTTATTAGCCGTTTCCAGGCGGTCTAAAATAAGACACAGATGTAGTGTAAATTCATATTTGGCAGAAATCAGGCTATAGCCAATGGCACAATGTAAAACAATATGTTGTAACCCTAAACAGGATTTACTGATGTATGAGAAACATCTTCCAAACAGAACTTACCCCGAAGGTCTCTGTTGAAGTCATGAAGTCTCTTGATTTCACATTCAAGCTTGTTCCTCATGGTTTTCTCAAGGGTCTCTCTCTTTGCCGATCCCTTCATAAGTGTCTCATACGCTTCGGATATCCTCTGAATCTCCTGCTCCAGCTGGGAGGAGGGAAAGAAAAGAAGCCTTCAGTCAAATATTTTCTTTTTACATTTGATCACAGGAATACCTCCGTGGCCACCTGAATAAGATTAAATGAAGCTCTTTATGTGTTACACCTAAAGGTAATTGAGCTGAGATCAGTGAAAATGAGAGAAAAGGGAGTAAGTGTTCAGCTCCAATGCTCATTGTGTATTCCCACAAGTGAATCACTCTCAGGCTATTTGGGGACTGGGAATTGAATCAACATTCCAGAAAGAGCACTTATGGGTCCCAGGTGTTTGCACACTCATCTCTTCTGCATGACATGGCAAGTCAAAGGAACAAAGGAACAGGATGCATTAAAGACATGCCATTCTTTTTACATGTACTACATGTACTAAAGAGACCAATCACATGTATAGAACAGAAATGCTGCTTTGCTTGCTTGCTTTACAAACACAGCAAAAACGTGAGAGGTTTCCATGTGGGGTCATGCTTTTGGGGGTGAAAGTGAAAGAGGCCATTCAGTCTGGGAATCCACAGCTGTGAGTTTCAGCTGGTCAGCTGCAGGCTGCCCAGAATCCCCTCTGCACTCACAGGGACACTGGGATGAGCTCAGACATCTGCTCCAACTGGCAGACAAAAGAAACCTCAGAACAGCTCAGCAAAGCCCCTCCTTCTTTCAGTTTATGGCCTATTGATCCAGAGGAGCATGGTCTGCTCTATAGATCTCTCTATGGTCTGCATGATTATAGACAGCCCACTTTTGGGGCAACAGCAAAATGGTAGACGAGGTAAATTACTTTTTTCTCCCTTGATTTACCACAACATTCTCGCATTTGGTGCTGGCATTATCGTATTACAGGAAAATGCTGGGAATTTCAGTCATGAGTAAATTCATTATGCCTTTGGATACTAAACAAAATTCTAGAATATAATCACTCCGTTACTGAGAATGAAGGTGTTTTGAACTAAATTAAACGTGTCTCCTGCCCTGGACACATTCCTAAAGGGCTAATCTCTATGGAACGCAGAATGCCAGTTAAGTTCCATTTATAAAGCAATTTCCCAACACTCAAAGTCGCTGTACACACATGCAGAAAAACCTAGCAAAAAGACTAGTTGGAGGAAGGAAGGTAAATGTTTAGGAGAAAAGGTATGTTTAAAGATGCCAGGTTAGGACACAACCAAACAATTACCTTTTGCAGTCTTGCTGCTTTCTCACTGTAACTCTCCACTTCCCTCTTCAGCCTCTCATTTTCTTTAATCAGCTGCTCCATTTGAGGATTGGGAGCAGGGATACTATAGCCTCCGACTATGACCTCCTGGCCAGCAGGGGTCAGTGTAGGCAGGGCATTTTGTCGAGCCACTTGTGCTTGGGCCTGAACGTACCTAGTACAAACACAGAGGCAGATCTGATTAATTGTTGATGAATACATTGTGAAATGTGTAGTATTGTAGGGTGGCTGCATGCTGGCACATTTACCTGTGATGCTGAGAGTAGAAAGCAGGAGGCTCCCTGTAATAGAGTCCATTCTCCTGAGAATGGCTCAGCATATATCCAGGGGCTTTGACCATAAATGGGTACTCTGGGGGTGGCCCACGGTGATCAGGCCCATCATGCATGCCAGCAGCAGCACTACTGGACAGCTGGGGGTAGCTGTGTGACGAGCTCATGGGCACCTGGTCATGGGCCCCATTCCTCTCCAGCGACAGCTGCATGAGGCGCTCGCTCAGTGATCGAGCATGCTCCCGTTTCAGATCCCACGTGTTCTGGTCCTGTTCAAGTCCTGAATCTGGGCTGAGCATCTCTGGACCAGTCTGCTGAAGGCCAGTCTGACCCCTCTGGGCAGCCAAGTACTGTGAGTGAGCCTTGGCCTCCTCGTAGGTGGGCAACTCCTCTGTGTGGAGCTGGTAGAGATGGCACGCCGAGCTCTCGGAGTGCTGGTAGTCACTCTGGTGCTCTTGTCCTTGTGGCTCCTGACGCATGGACGTCTGGAGGAAGTGCGACTCCTCCTGTGTGAGGCTCTCCAGAGATGAGCGTGGGCTCCCAGCGCCTCCACCACTACTGCTGCTACCCCCACGAAGAGCCTGCTGCTGGATGGCCAGGAGAGCGCGTGTGTCCGTAGGGTTCCCGTAGCGCAACTGCTCCTGGATGAGCCGGTGCAGCACCGTGCCTGACGACTCCTCTGCAGTTCTCATCTCAGTCAGTTTGGTGCTCAATAGCAAAAAAATACACTTTATGTATAAGTAATTCCCTGTTTTGCCTGGTCAATCTGGAATTGCATAGGAAAAACATCTAGTTAGCCCTACACAAGAAATAAAATAGTTTGCATTGTGTACAGTTGGAAGTCTGAAAATATCCAAAACAAACAAATGTATATTATATACCATGGTCCTATTACGCAATAATTCAGTTTCAAAGTATCCAGCAGACTGATGGACCTCAGGACATTACATTTCTGCACCAGTCATTGCGTCAGTTGTTTCCTGCTGCAAACGTTTGCGAATTCTTTTCCATTGCCTCACCTTCTACTACACCTCCCGGATTAATGTGAAAAAAAGTGACTAATTAGAAAAAAAAACACATAATGGTAATAAAAACGCTTTATAATGATAATCCAAAGGCTGTAGAGTACACAAAGTCGGCACTTGCCTCACGTTTGAAAGCCATTAGACTACAACTTATATTCAAAGAGAACATTGCAAAAAATTTAGGAAAATACACAGGCCTACTATTAAAGCGCCACCAGTGAACATCTGGGGGAAAAATCCATTATGAACCACTTCAGATCTTTTAGTTTGCATTTTTATTCAGCAAGGTTTATAATCAACAATCAAACAAACAGCATGTTCATCCAGATGTTGCACCACAGCCTCTGCAGTTAGTTTATTCTGAAACATCAGTAACTAGAACGCTTAAGTTAAGTTCATTGATAAGATCACACGCTTTGGCTTTTGTGAAGCAAAACAAAAATGAAAACTATCTGCTGGAGTTTGAGCGACGGGTTCCATTTTTTTTAAAAAAAAAAAAAAAAAAAAGAAAGAAGGGAAAGAAAGCTTTAAACTCACCGAAATTTATCGCATCACGGATCAAAATAGAGTTGAGGACGGAGTTATACCTCGTAGTTTTTCTGAAGAATATAATCCTAAATGAAGAGTAAAGGAAGAGAATATATTTCCATTGGTGTTCCCCTGTTGAGCTCCTCTGCTAGAATGAGGCACGGCGAGCTGCGCCACTAATAAAGCGCGAGGCGCGATTGTTCGCCGCGTCTGGAATGATTGGAATGCGGAGCTGCGCGCGCCCCCACCGGTCCAACACGCGGCCGCGAGAGCGCAGAGAGGAGGGGGGAGGGGCGGAGCGCGCGCACAAAGGGGCCTACTGCAAATCTGTACTTACAACCTTCCCTGGGTATAGGCTATAATAATAATAATAATAATAAGTCGAAACTATCCAGAATTGCTGTAATCATAAGTTGAATGTGTGTTTAGTGATTTTAAATTTCATGCATCCATTTAAAGTTTGTTTCCTAATTTTCTATCTGCTCACAACAACAACAAAAAAAAAGCTTACTGACTGTACAATATGTAAAATAATTGTGATATGGTTTTATGCATAAGACATAATACAAAGCGCTCCTGATTAAAAGCTTATCCTCTGCTGTGAACTGGTGTTTTCATGTTCTCTTTCACTGTTCTGTCAACTAATAACTATTACTTCTTATGTTAAATACCTAAAATATGTCACAGTTGTTTTACATACAGTCAAGCAGCTTTTCTTTTCTTGTTTTGTCATTCTGTTAGGAGAGCGAAATAATAATGAATGAATGAATGAATGAATGCCAGTAAGCCCCTATGAAAGGCAATGGGCAGACTTTAAATGGCTGCAAAGATTTAGAAATCAGTAAATGCACATTCGACTTTTTCTCACAGGTTATACTCAGTCAGTAAGACTTGTTTCCACTATTCTATTGTTACTAGAGAGTATGGTATAGTATGTTACTAGAGAAATAATGGGCGCTGAACCAGACTCCAGAACTGGAGATATTAGATTTCGAATGGAAGCATGACGTCTGTGGTGTCCTGTGCAGTAAATGACAAACCTGATAAAGAATAGATTTTAAGTTCTTCTGTTTGCTGGTGAATATTTAAATCCTGCTCTGTGCCAGTTAATTGCTGAGTGTGTGTCTGAGTGGACAGTGAGGGACGAGAGAGACAGAGCGTGTGTGTGTGTGTGTGCATGTGTGTGTAGTGTGTGCGTTTGAGGCATGCTGCCTGCCAGCTGTCCATATAGTGAAATAGCCCACCCCCTTAATAAGCTTTCAGAGAGACGTATTGTTATCCCCATGGCAGACACTACAGCGAGAGGTCTACCATCTGCTCCTGAACGGTCCAACCCCCCATTACACCCTGATACAATTTACACATGCATGCACCCACAGCTCCATCGTTCACATATATGCACATATGTACTGGGGAAAAGCCTGTTAAAATGCATATATACACACCAACATTCACCACCAGTATACACCACCACTTATGTGAGCTCTTTCTCATAATACTGAATGTTACCGAATGAGCGTTGTTATGGTTGATGAGTCTGATCTCATCTCAGTTATACAGAACATGACTGAAGGACAGCAAACTCTACCAACAACCACATGGCACGAGCAGGTTCAAATACTGAATGAAAGCACATAGTTTGTGCCCAGCAGCTATGTAGAAAGTTCTCACTTGTTCTTGTGTGCAGTTAGTTTCCTGAATGTGTAGATACACACTGATCAAAAGATCTGTCTATGGATCTGTTTCCAGTCAGCGTGCAAAGCTCGACTATAACCTGGATCAAACACACATACCTCACTGGAAAAAGGTGGTGAATTTTTGTATCAGGTTGAAAATGAAGCAAAAATAAAGTTTAGAATAAAGGCTATATCTGTGTTTTTAAGAGCTGTTGTATATAATGAATGCTTACAATATAATAATCAGAACTAGCCCTATAAACACACTTGTGGTGGATTGTTAAGTGATAGCCAAAGCTCAAAAGAAGCTATTTTCAAATTGTTCTATGAAGGTGGCATAACATATCGCTCCACAGTTCAGGAAAAAAAAAAAAACTCAAATGTAGTAGTCAGCCAATATTTTGGTGTCTGAAGTATGCCTCTTTAGTTTTGTGCTGGAGCTAAAAGGCTAATGTTGCTAACAAGTAGGGGAAGGTTATAGCTACCAGGTTAGCATTGTGTGTAAAATCACACACTTGCTTCAAAATACACCCTTTTTTATTTTAAAAAGCAGATTTCATAAAAAAAGATATATATTTCAAACTGAAATTACATTATCACTTGTAGAACTTCAAACTTTGAGCCATAGCGCGTTCCTGATACTTTTGCCAAGTGAAACAAAACTATATGGTGGAAAACAATGGGATTCTTGCTGGGGTTTTTTTTGTTGTTGTTGTTGTTGTTTTGTGAAATACATTTTGTCCTTTTATTAGGTGTGTGTGATGATTTAGCCACAATGCGAAAATGGCAGCTATAAGCCTGATGTCTATGTTAGCCCTTGAAGCTCCAGTTTAAACTAAAGAAGCAAACCAAACGAATGTTGGCTGATTGACTATATTAGATGTAAAGGGAAAATTTAGAGGTAAGCTATTACCTGTAGAACGTATTCAGTTTTTTTTTTTTTTTCCAAAAGCTAACACATTAAAGTGTGTGTTCAGACACAAGCACATTCCGTCCAATTTTACAGTCTTTTGAATTACAGTTGTCCAGTTGTTGTTGTTAATGATTAACCATCAGTAAGTGTGAATCACTCCACAAGCCTGTGAAATGAGCCAATACTCACAGTTTATCTAATATATCTAGCAATTAAAATCGTTACTGGATATAGATTCCATTTCTTCAGTACTTGAGCAGTTGGCTGGTAATGATGATGATGCTCTCACTTACTGAAGAAACTGGCTATAGTTCTATAATGGTAATAGTAATGCTAAGGACATACTGCTAATATGAACAGTGACACACAAGACATCGTTTGTCCAGCAAAGATAGGTCAGAGGTGAGAGAAAGATGGACCCGACTGCCTCGATCTTGACTCTCTTTGTCTTCCTCCACAGGGAGGAAATGGCTGCATTCCACACATTAGCATGAGCAAAGGGGGCTGGCGTGGCTGCTATTATGGCCAGGAGAAGTGGGGGTGAGGAGGGGTGCTCACATTTTCTACTTAATTAGGCTTTTCTCGACAAACAACACTTCTGCACGCTTGAATGCCTGAGCTGCTACATGTACACCACACAATAGCAGCAGCAGTGTGTGTGTGTGTATCCATATCCATATGGGATAGAGATTACATAACAACAGGATTTACTCCTTTCTTATGCATTAAATTATACCTAATGGATAGCATTTGCATTTCCATTTCTTTTAAAGCCATTAATACTATTTAAAATCTGACTAAGATGTATTTGAAATGTCATGTTCCATTAGCCAAATAGAATAAAAAATATATAAATATAGATAGATATTGATTATACAGCGGTAATATTATAATAGTTCATGTAGTTCATCCCTAATATTAACATTTTTTATGAATTAGCTATTTGTTATACAAGACATCGGAGTCAGAGGACATTTCTGTACACATACTTTATTTTTCACAATATGTCACAGTGCAGTAGTTGGCTGGCGAACTCTTGTGCCCAAGTGTAAGCCATTAAAGATGTAGATAAGCACCTTTTAAAGTTATATAACACAATACTGGAATTTTATGGTCATGCTCAAAAGATAAACACATTCCTGTAACGAATGAGCAGGGAATAAAACATAAGATAAATTAGTACCAGTTTTTGTATGAAAAATTTCCCCAGTGCTAATTTGATTTCTATTTTTTTTGTTTTATTTCTTTTTTATTTTTTTTGTGTGTGTTATATTTTTATATATATATATATATATATATATATATATATATATATATATATATATATATAAAGTACATTTTAACACAGCAATTACGGTAAGTAGGATGGTTATAAATAAGAAATAGATAAAAGATTAACTGATCTAAAACAGTTAAATACAAGGGTAAACATGTTTTGAGTACAGTAAATGTTTTCAAGAGTCTGATGAATGGCAGAAGTAGGGCGTTGTTGACTTTCTTAAATGAACACAGAGCTCTTACTCTGTGCAAGGGCTGTAACAGACAAACAGCAAACACCAGAATGGCGCGAGGAGTGTGTTAAACAACTGGTCTTAAACTGTATTTACACGAGCGTTTGCTGTTGAATAGACTCGAAGTGCACCTGCCTACAGCATGAATTCCTCACCAGAGCACTGACGACAAACAGATCATCCACTGAAAGCTGTTCAAGCATTAGTGGTGTTAATGACCACCACTTCCATGAGAAACACATAGTGCTTTTTGTATCTATATTGACTTTATTTGTTAACTCAACAAGTGAACACCAAATCAAACACACTCATCCACTTAACAGAACCTCTCTGCTTCTGAGATATTCTATAGTATGCAAAAAAACTCTTCAAGCTCATTCAAACTTATAAAACAGCCACTGTTTGGATTTGCATATTTCCCCTCAATGTCACATCCAGTCATTAGTGCTTATCAGAAAAGAGCTGTGCACCGAGCCACTGCACCCAGAGGTCAAAACTTATCAGGGGTCAGAGTGCAGCTGCTAGAGGAGAGAAGATCCTTATCAGCCATATTTCCCCTAGCCCATTGACCTCTCATTTGCCTAACCAAATTCATCATTGCCAGAGGGCCACTGTGGCCCACTAATGGCCCACCGAGCCCCCACCCCCACACGCACATCCACACAAACACGACAGCTGCATGCGTCCTTGAGTCCTTCTTAGAAAATTGAAATTGTCTGTGATCATTCTCATCACTGCCCTGCATTGTCCTTGCCCCTCTCTGGGTCATATAGATGGTTTTCTCAGCTGTCACTCAGGTTTCCATGTCATGCTCCACATATGTCAGTTTTATGCATATCACAGGTCTGTATGTTAATATTTTGAGCAGGTAGCACTGGTTTATAAGTAAGCAGTGGTTGTAATACAGAACCTATAATACCTCTAAAAAGTGTTAATCCCCATAAGTGGTAGCATTTCTCATGTGAAAAACAAGCACAAAAAACAGAGAGTGATTTTTTTCACTCATTTTTATAAACTAGGCAGGAGAAACTAGCTGTTCGCTATTATGTCTGAGACTGATAACTGATACCATTGTCACTAGCTTTCCCTGATTTGTGAGGCTGAGACAATCCTCGATGAAACACAGCAATAACTATAACTAATAAATCAGCATTGAACTGCTAATTGAGCTGCTTGTCATACATCATTGAAATGTGGGTGCTGATCTGGACCTGAACCATAAATACCAGTATCAGTTCTCCAGGTGTGTACCCAAAATAAGGTTCATTTCCTGCTCTCTGTGACACACATGTGACGTCTGCTCTTTCAGATCTTAATTGGACCCAAATGTTCCACTGACAGCCGCCTTCAAAGGCAGGTTACAACTTTCTCCTGCACCATAAAAAGAGTACAAAGGCAGCTTTGGCCTGCACCTCAGAGTCCACACAAAGAACAAAGGAGCAGTATATGTTTGGGACTGAAGACAGCAGCTCTGATCAGTATGACTTTCTCCCTGACATTTACTAAAAAAGCACAGACCAGTCCTAATTGGCATCTAATTCCACTTTTCATTAAACACCTTACAAGTAAGGAGAGATTGTACGTCTATGTTAAGTACAACCTGCAATGCAGTGTGGATGCGTTGCATTACATAGTGGGTTGTGCTGACAGATTGTGTTTTCTTTTTTACTGTTCTACTTCAAGGTGAAGAAAAAAGTTAACCTTTGTGTTATTGGTACAACAACGGAACAGCACGAAAGCTGAATATTGAAAAATGAGTCATGTTGGAACTTGCCCTTACGTTAACTGCATATTCCATGATATCAGTGTCACATAAAAGTATTCCAGTACTCCGAGAGCTCTTGTTTGTATCATAAACACAAGCTTTTTAAGTTGGGACAAGATTCCATTTTTTATGATGATGTTTGAGGACAAAGCTAATCCATCATAAGGCAGTGTTTAGTACACACAGGGTCAATTCTTGGCTATAAAAGCATGCAATTCATGTTTTAACTCATCAGTATGTAAGCCTACCAACATTATCACGTTATAAATGTTTTTCAGTGACACAGGTGTTCCATTTAAGAAAAAACAGACTTAAAATATAATATGTCAGGCCGACACAGAAAGCGCAAGTTAATGCTTTTGTAGAATGATTCTTTAAGAGCTCTTTCAATGTCTTTTCAAAGACACTGGCATATTTGTGGAGATGATTGGTGAGTGGCTTTGGATGTGGGATTGGTGGGTGCTGCTGTTTTTGTGTAAACAAAGCGAGAGGAAGTTGAGCCCGCAGCCTTAACAGGAGCTGCACCTGTCCATCCTCCAGCACCATATGGCGTGTGTGAGGACAGCATGTAACATCGCTTTCTCTGAAATTTTCGAATACAGGAAAAACACTACACGTGTACACGTTATTCAGTTACACATTTAAACTATTGACAAATTCAGCTTATACTAAATTTGGTGTAACGACAATCCACATGAAGAAAGTGTACAAAAACAATGTATACACAGACTGAAACTTTAATGTAACTTCACAACACATCAGAAGGTTCTGCGCTGTAAAGAATTGTATATCAAACAGATCCCCATCTCCTGGCAGACTTATTGCTGCTTTAAACTCGACTCCTTTAACGTGTTTACCAACGGTTCTCATCCCCACCCCCCGACCCCCCTCCACAGCCAGGCCCCGAACAAAGCTGCAGCACCTGTCCTCCTCTGAGCAGCTTTATCAATGAGAGGTATTCTCTCACTTTCGCTCCACATTCCTCACGCCTATTAGAGCAGAAGCAGGTGGGAGATCAGCATGGTCTGATGTGCCTTGCAGCCTCTCTGCTGTCTCACAACATAAGGAGCTGTTGTGACGGAGGCAGTCTATATGGAAATGCACTTTATTCAACCAGGCACAATGAGAATAGTGCTGCATTTAAGTCAGTGGCATTGATGGGTTTATTTAGGTGGTGACTGATGTATATCATCAGTTATTATTTCTTGTTTACACCCAACCTCCTCACCTTAATTGCTGTACTTTGTAACCTTTGGTAAAATGTGTAATTATTAGCAGTATATTTTTATTACTATATTAAATTATTCAAACAGGCTGTGAATAAGGCCTGTTTGAATAAGGATTTACGGAATGTGAAGTTTTCATTTCTGCTAAAGGAAAGTGTTCCATATAAGCTTCTATCTATGTCAATCATATTTAAAGTCTTACATTTGGGCATATACATAAGTTTGCCAGGAAATTTTTAATTTAAAATAAAACATGTAGAGAGGAATGGGAGAGAAATTGGTTAGAATGCCCTCTGCTTCTCAAAGCTTAAGGACAAAAAAGCAAATTTATGTTTTAAATGTCCATCATACATATTTTACATTTATTAAATATTATTTAATAAATATTTATATTACAGTTTCTTGCACATTTCCATAACATCCAAGTGCACTGTTTACAGAGTTTGCTTATATATTTTTGCATATTTTTTTGTACACAGATAAGCTCCCTCCCCTCCTCAATAGATGTTTTTGATTAGATTTTTGACTAGATTATTGTTTTTTGTTTTTTTTTGCACTGTGCTTCTTTATTTTATTTTATATTGTATTTATGTTATCTGAGAATGTTTGTTTTTACAACAACTGTACATATACAGTATCTTGGGTACATATAAATCCCATATAAATATCCTACTCTATAAGACAAAATATAATGATGGCTTACAATCTAAACATGTTGTTTATCTAAACACAGTTGTGTGTATAGAGCCCCTGCACTGTTTTGAATGTTGCTTGCACGTACAGTATGTGATCCCATGTGAACGAGACGTGAAAGTGAATTTCAACCTGTTATGCCCTGAAATTGCACAGGCGAACTCACGTAAACACATGACATCATGTGAATAATATGTGAAAGAACGTGAGAACATCACACCTGAAAAATGAAACCACATGTGAAAAACAAACATGTAAAATAATAAATGAATAGTGTGAGGTGAGAAATCAAGTGGGAATAAAACCCCATGCCATACATGTGGAAAATTGTAAATTATGTATGTGAAAATAAATGAAAAATGAAACACAACATGTGGAGTGTCTACAAATTTGATTGATTTGAAATGATTGTTCTTTGGTTGTAGCTCTAGAGGAACCCTTAAAAGTTGTATGTAGAACCCTACAACAGTGTATTTCCCTATCATAAACATTTTTTCTAAAATTGGATGTTGTCCCACTGTACATGTGGGATTAAGATGGGATAACAGTAAAACTGGAAACTAGATTTGAATTTTGGAAATCCAGAAAATAATCCAGAAAGAAATCCAAAAAGAAAGAAAGCAATCCAGAAAGAAAGAAAGAAAGAAAGAAAGAAAGAAAGAGAGAAAGAAATCCAGAAAGAAAGAAAGGAAGAAATATATTTAAAGAAAACCAAGAAAGAAACCGGAGAATAACTTAAAATTTTATATATGATGTGACGTTCACTGAATAAAACCATGTTCTGTCACCAAACGCACATTCTGTTCTTGTCCTGCAGCAACATGATCATATAGCATGAGCGGAAGTGACTCTAAACCCGTCTTTTGAATTATTATGCCTAGCTTTGTCTTTAATAGAAGATCGATAACAGAAGGGATCAGCTTTCGTCTCTCTGCAGATCCATCTACGAGCAGATGGTCTGCTAAACGATCACTTCCAGGGCAGATAAAGTTGTCTCCCAAGGCCATACGGTCCAGAGAGCCTCAGGCCACTCATCAACGGATGAAATGAGATGGATGCTTTTAAGCTTGTAGCCTAGTGACAGTATACACACACACAGGCCAGGTGGTGGGGATGGGCAGTGTGTCACAGCACCCAGCTGCTGAATGTAATCTCTTTGTATTGTGCAGAATGCTTACAGCACCTGGCATTTACAGCATATGCATTATACAAGGGGCATTTACTTATTAGCTGATATGAATCTGACTTTCGCTGGATCATTAGTAAACTGAAACATATGAAATATATAGTCAAGTCTGCAATGTGCTTGATTCATGCTAAAATCTGATATGATCAGAGGTTCAATGATGCGTAAAGGGTGAGCAGCTGTTTTAGCTGACTTAGATATGGCACATTTAATGAGTATAGATTTCACTGGTCTTTTATTTAACAGTATGCTATTTTTCGGATTTAGGAGGTGAGCACTAGTTCTTTCATGTAGGAACAGTACAGTTTGTGTTGCTGTGTGGAGTTCTCAACATTGACCTCATGGGAACGTGCTTAAGACAAGTTTTTATATATATCTATGCTGGATGTCCAGACCTTCAGCTTTCAGTTTTCCTTGTTTGTCAGTTTGGGTGTCAAAATATCTTCTTTCCTGGTAAAGATATAGTAAAGTCTTTAAACTAGCTGATCAGTAACCAGTTGCATATAAGCAGCACTTTACATTACTTATGTAATCATCATAATTATTACTATTGTGTGATGCTGTAATTGCCATCAAATTACAGTAAGAAAACTCAGCTGTACTTTCCATTTATCAAAACCAAAGGTAAAACTGCAAAGGCATCCAGACAACAATTACAGATTTTTTTTCTGGCATTTCAAAGTTGTTTTCCAGCGCACCATCCAAGCAAGCACTTTTAACTGCACGGATTATACATTTTTGTATTTCTGGTTTTTTTTGTTTTTTTTTTTGGACAAAATGATCATTGTTTGTAGAAACATAAGTTCACATATGTTACTGAATAAAAAATAAATAAATAAATTAAAATAAATAAATTTAAAAAATAAAAATAAATAAATAAACTGGGTTGCCCTAAATGGCATCAATTTATAATTTTAGGTTATGGTGTAAATGTGTTTTGAAATTTAACGTGTTCTTAAGCTCATTTAAGGTAAAGAAACTTCACTACAGACAATTCACTAGTCCATTTGCAATAGCCACTGCATGCTTTACAAGCTGTTCTTATTTAATTTAAGTCAAGACTTAAAAGAAGTGAATGTTAGAGAATTGAAGGGTTTTCCACACTGCAATAATGAAAACAAAATGTACTGATTTTTTTGATACTTCATGAAACACTACTTTACAACTAAACTCATATCAATGATCAGCAAATTGGGTCTATCAAAAAAAAAAAAGAAAACAAGTGCAAGAAAACTTCATACCCACAAGTAAATGACACAACACAAAATTCTGAGTGCCATGTGTCCCACTAATACATTACGTTTACAACTATGTATAAAAAGTAAATCTAAAAGACATTTTAACCGTAGGTAAAGTGCCCTTCAGAATGTTCAGATTTCAACTTAAAACATTTTGCCTGTCCCAGGCCACTATAACTATACTTTATCTCAAAATATAATTATTAAAATACTTCAAAAATCTTATTTTTGCATTAATATGTGAATCCATTTAACATCTCATGCTTGAAATATCCTTTTCAATGAGTCGTCCATTACAAGCTCTGGAAAAAATGTACATTTTAGTGCACATTCACCCTTGTTAAATATTTGGAATGATCCACAATTCACACATTCAGCAGGAAGTTGCAACATCCAAAATTCCTGAAGATCATCAGAGGAAAAAAAAGTTATGGCACATGCTTTCAGAAATTTCACATGCTTTCATATGCTATTAACCTGGATGCTAGTTAACCACGTTTCTGTGTACTTGACTCAACCATCCTACTCATTTGAAGGCAAAATGTAGCCATTGTCAGCAAACCTTGTGAAAATAAGCCTGTTGCCTGAGATATGTTTGTGAATAGTTAAATATGTGTTTTATTAGGAGTTATGAATTATACCAATCATGGAATCACCCATGACAAACCACTTGGTTGTCATTTTTTTAGACAGTTATTTGACCTTGTGATAACTGCTATGAATATTCTTTCTGCCCAAATCAATGAGTTCAGTGCAATTTAATTTCTATATCCGTGGTATAAAGATTTGATCCTGAAGGTAACTTAGCGTCTAGCGATTGTTGTCCATTGTGAGTAGTCCAGCCTGGCTGCTGTTCTGAGTGGACTGCTGGAAGAGGAATAATGGCTCTGACTCTACAGCCCCCTCCACCTCGAGCCGTCTGTCTGCCTACGTGTTTCTGCCACTCTGCTCCCATTGTTCCCCACTTCCTGATAGGAGGCACTCGGGTCGGGAGGCTCACTCAACTGCAAAGGAATGTGGACAAAAATTACGGACATTTCCTGAGATTTCAGAGCGCAATTCCTGTCGTTTTCTAGCTCGCTGTCTGGAGCGAGCACTTCCGGCTATACACACATTCAATGCAAGTCACACACACACACACACACCTAAAATCTTGTGGTCATGAAAGTGACCCACACATAGCATGTGAGACAAATATGCACCCAGGGAGTAAGTGGATGAGTGTAAAAAGGCTTTTGTAAGTAACGAATGTTCATTAATGAATAACGCCCCGTGAAATATCTTGCATAACTGTCTCACAAACACATCTCGTGGAATTTCACTGGAAGAATTTCAGTTGAATCTGTTCTTTTGCAGGCTTTACTGTATCGGAAATTCAACTGTGGCCTGTTGAATGCCAGTTATAAGTATTTCTCACCCAGTCTAGGCTGCAATGTAAAGAGAGAATAACATCCTAGACATCCAGACCCCATGAAACTCACCTTTATTTCCTATAATTACTCTGGTGGTGTTGTGTTTCTCATCAAAAGTCAACTCACCTTTTAACATTAGGACAATTAGCATTTCAGTGGGCAGGAGGAAATGGGGCTGCAGAGCCGCAGGCCGAGTGAGCACAAAGGAATCTCAGGGATAGTAGAATGCTTTTGACACCAACCGACTCACCAACCTTGGTGTCAATGTCTCAAGCAGACTGTCTTTCTTACGGAAGTTACCTGAGACCAAAATATTCTCACCCCTGAAACCCTTCCCAACCCCCAGGCAAGTGAAAAAGGAGAGACAGGGAACCAGAAAAAAGATATTTTAGATAGAAGGAGAGAAGTATGGCTAACGACTTTTAAACATCCACTTGTGCAAAAAGAGAGTATTTCAGTGGCTGTAAATCCTTTCTGAATGTTCTGAATGCTAATCATAATGAAGAACACTTTTCAATTTAGACAAACCAACAAAATGGGTTTTATTGCATTTTATTATTTAATTCAGAAAACATTTCTTTATATTGTACATTAAAGCTGATATTTCTTTAAACGGATTCATCTTTGAATCGAGATAACTGCTCCTTAGTCACATTATCTTTCAAAATGTAAGCTACGCTAAAGCAAACTTTAAGATAGACAAACACAGAGGGGAAGAGAGACATTCTGCCACTGAAAACTGAATGTCCAATTTTCACCTGAGTTACTGTGCATTCTGAATAGTGTAAAAAAAAAAAAAATCTCTAAAAGTATACAATAAGGATTTCAGAGACATTTAATCTGGCAAAAGACCATGGGCTTTTTCATCATACCTAGCTTAGGACAAAAAATAGTAAATACTAAAAAACATGACTGTTCTCATGATTGCCTTTGTCTTTTTGTGCCCCAGATTTATCCTCTATCTGTGAAATACGCAGCAAGACCCAAACAATGCACTTTCCTCATGTTTTATAATCAAGCCCCTGTAGTGTATTTTCAGAATTACAAAAACCCAGTCATATGAAACCATGATGCAATGCAGCACTGTCCTCAGGTTAAAGTGTGTATGAATAATCAAAGTGTTATAATGTGTTCAGAAAGCCCTGGAAGGTATGTGAAATAGTATGAGAGGGTCACATGTTCAGCCAGGATCGCAAATTCATGTGTCACCTAGCAGGACGTTCCACTAGCTGAGAAATAATGGTACCTCCAGTATGTGTGTTTAGGGTGAAACACAGATATATGTTAATCAGTGAAGTGACAGTTGCAGTCGGTAGTAAAGAATGTGACATGGCAGAGGAGAATCCCACCAGTACTAGGATTGTATAAACCTCCTTGCTTTTACTTAATTTTACTTAAAGCAATCTGAAAATAAAATTACCTTTATGCAATTTTGGGCAGTAGCTAGCTACAAGTAGGGACACTACTAACTTGACTACAATTTTAGTAGTGTGGTACTAGCTAACCTATTTTCACATAACCACTTCAGCATTATGGTTTTAATCGAAATATTGCAGTGTGCAAACTAGTATAACCGGCAGGAACCAAGTTCAATACTTAGAGAATAACAGGATCGTGCTACAGCTACACATGAAGAAAACAAGTCTGTCAAACATTCATGTCCATATTTATTAGTGTTTATGAGTGTGAAAGATTCACATGGCAACAGACACATGTTTGTAACCTATGCAAACAGGAAATAAAAATACTGTTGACATCTAAAACACAGAAAGGTGGGTGACTTTCTTGCTATTGTTGTTCATTACGTAGGTTAAGAGGGTGATCAGTATTTGCTGTTCACTTAACGTGATGACGCAATGAATTGTCAAAATAGCTAACTGTTTCAACTAGTAGCTAGCATTGGAAATTATGAAATAACAAGCAATAATGAGAACTATTATTAACCATGTTGCAGCAAATGTTCAACCATAAGTATTTATGGTTGAACATTTGCTGCAATATGGTTTATGATAACCAGCAGGCTAGATATTTCCAGAAACAAAGTAAACCAAACGTAGTGGACTGAGCCCTCTCTATAAATGTTGCTTTTTTTCAATGATTATTGTTTTACAGATAGGTTATTAACTGTTTCTCACTAAGAGTGGTTTATGACTAAAAAGGTAAAAATCTCTGTTATGGCATACCCAAACCAAAGCATGTCTTCAGTTTGACAAAGTAGCTTCAGTGTAGTTTGCTATTTTTTTTTTTTTTTTAATAGCATATGAGGTTAGTTAGCTCATCAGAAAGGTAGTTTAGCTGTAGCTTAGCTAATTTAAATCATGAGCTTCTATAATACTGGCACTAGGGCAATGAGACTGCTAACAACTAAGGGAAGCTATAGTCACTGGTTTAGCATTGTACAAGCTACAATGTCTAAGCTGTGTTCTATCTGTGACCTCAGATAGACATGCTTATGTGGTTTCTGACACTATATGACATACTAAATTATGGACAAAATCACGTCACATAGATAGAATCAGTAATAGCAGCCATTCTGAAGCCAGAATTTACTTCTTCCTCAGCATGTGCTGTGTTAAAATGGGATCATGTTCATCACGTTTATGAGGATATTTCATATAAGCAGCCCACTTTTGTGGTATTCACCACTTCTCTTAGCTCATGTGACACGGTATTGATGTTTCTCAATATGGTGCAGCCGATAGTTTGGTTAGCAGTCAAAGCTAACTGTAATTAGAGTGTAATTTTAGCTGTATGCTGGCTTTCTTTAGTAATTTATCAACACTTCTGAGGAAAATATTGATAATCCTGACAGTTCTGTTTCTTTTCCACTGTAGTTCTGCATTTACACTGTCCATATAAAAGAATACGGACAGTGTATCTACATGCTAGCTAGCTAAATCATTAGCCTTGGTAATGCTTGGAATCCATATTTCTCAGCTGTCTAGCAACAGTTTACACACAACCGCTATAAGCACGTGGCAGAAGTATCATGTGTTCACCACCTCATATCACAAGCACAAATCCACGAGTTCCATTTGAAAGCACTATTAGTTTGGTGTCAATCTGCACAACTCATGGGATGAGGTGTGGCCCAGTATTTAAAGGTGACCCTGTATGTTTTGGATTCAAGCAATCCTGTTTGACTTCTAGATTTATTTTTAAAACTTGCGCTATTATGAAACTGTGCAAATGAAAACGTACAAATAGTTTTACTTACATAAATAGCTTACAATGTCCTGTTAGCTACATTAGCCTCAGCCTCAGTAGAAAACTAAATTTGTACACTAAAACCTCTTCACTGATTGACTACATATTGGATAAGGGATAATTTTTCCCCATTTCCATATTTGGCCAAGCTGTCCCTTTAACAACTTTTAAGACTTTGTCCAATATTTAAGACTTTGTCCAATATGGCTTTTTTTTAAATAAATGTAAGTACCACAAATTGCATGATCTAGGAAAATGCAGAAATGTTATTCTAAGAAAAAGATGAGAATGCCTGTTGAGGCATGAAAATCACTATACTGTGAAAAATACAATTTCCAGCTTATTTCCTTAAATGTGGACAAGGTGCTAGGGGATTTGGCTGACAATGTATGAAGATTACACAATCATGCATGGCAACGTTTAGTGGTACAAAGTTGAGGACAGTCATAATGTAAAATTCCATGTGAAGTAAAGCATCATTCCTCTCATAACATATAAGCTGGCTTTCAAAATGTTTTTTATCTGTGTTCTTGTCAGCATGATGCGTATATGAAACTCCCCTTACTGAGGGTGAGTTTTCTCCACATTAAACCTGAATTTCCACATTCTTCTCTCACTTTGTTGAGCAAAGGACGAGCAGAAACTGGTCTCATATGTCTCCGCTGTGTGTTTTTGAGTGTGCGCTTGTGTGTGATTTCAGAGATAAGACTTGTTGGTATGAGTATGTACCGTTAATGTGTGTGTAAACAGCACATGCAGATTTTGGACATTCTACACTCATGTACTATAAATGTCAATGTACTTTTATTCTACTGCTGTATTCGTACCACATACTGAAAATTACTGATGCTTGTGTATTATTTCAGTGCACATTTTCGTGCAGTAATATGCGGGATTTGAACAGTGCTGGACTAAGAAAACCACTTCTTACACTAGGGTTCTCAAAGATGCTGAGACACAGTAACAGCAGCCGAATTTATCACTGCCCATGAACAAGCCTCTGTCAGGTGACGAGGGGAGCTTTCTTCTCAAACTATTCTGGCTGTATGCTAATTACGTCGGCTTATTTCTCAGCATTCCAGTGATGTAGCATGGAGTCTAAAAGGGGGAAGTGAAGGAGACTGGAACCGGAGACATGGGGACAGCATGTTTACCGTTCCGCAGTGGTCTCCATTCCAGGGCCTTCCACCGTGTGCTACTTTTGGCAGGAGGCTTACATGACCGACATTCCTGTTCAGAGCCACATGGACACTCACGCAAGCACACGTTTACAGCCAATAACAAGTACTCAGGGACAGAGCTAATATGACTCATTCGAGCAAATAAACTGAGCAAACATTACCCTGACTTAAAAATGCCTTTCTTAATACACGTTGGATATAGCCACAACTGTATACATTTTCATAGGCTTGAAAAATTAGAGAAAGATTAGTCTCATACTGACAAATATCTGTATCAAGATTTATTTATATACACCAAAAGGAGTTTCATTATTCACAAATATTTCTGAACTTATGCCTTGTACATTGTAAAGCAATGTGCCATGATTTGTACAAATAGACACACATTTGTGAATAATTGTGCTTCCTTCTGTACAAATATTTGAAATTGTACATGGGTCAAAAACAAACAAGGCTGTACAAACCAGGGAAATATAAATACATGAATGAATGAACTAATGAATGAATGGACAAACAAACAAATTGCCACAGAGGTGTTAGCTTAAAAAAACAAACAAACTTAAAATTATGTTTAGAACTGTATTGTGCACTATTACAGTACAAATTTGCACACCTTTCTCTTTCTCTGTTAATATACAGTATAATAGAGAAGAAGAGAGTAATAAGGGTGGAATAGTAAATAATATTTAGGCATACTGATAACCTTTTTTTTTCAATAAGACAAACATCAAACCAGTTTGTGAAGTTTCTGGATGTGACATGCAGGTATTTGATGCCTTAAATACTTTTGTTACTTTTGGTTTTAAGTCTTCCTCTTGATACTTTTTTCAATGCACACTTGATCGAGATACTTGCTGAACATTCCTCCCTCAAGCACAACCAATGAGATAATGGCTTCATAAAACATTAGCAAGTTTACGACAGTTATAGCCATGATATCTAACAAGTTAGGAATCTTTGACATGTGAGACTATCATACTAAAATTGCATTGGGTAACAGATAATGACCACAATATGAAGCTTGGCCTGTTTAGAATGGAAGAATTTGAAAACATAAATAGATGAAAGTTTGCTTCACAGAAAGTATCCCAGATAGCAACAAAATCTGGGCGAGATCTGGCTTACTTTAGGCCCTTCTGGATTAATTCTGGCACAGTTTTTTTTTTTCACAGTCTTGTGTGAAACAGCATTAGGCTGAGCTCTGGCATGAGTTTGCAGCTTAAGGACCATTCGAAGGGAGTAGGCCGTTGTGGTATGTGGGCCTAAATTCAACCAGATAAGGCCCACAACCAATTTTGCTACATGGCAGCGTTCAATGTTCTAGACGAAAAAGAGGATAATGGTTGGAGAAAGTTGGAGAAAGGCGGCGCTTGTAAAGTCCCAGCATTATCAGACTCTCTGTATCGAGCTGTTTCCCCCTCATGAAGCATGTGTGACCCTCACAGCTACAGAGCTCGGCCTGAGAAAACACTGTGGGCCAACTGAGCAAACATCGTATGGTTGTCCATGGGAATGCTCCTGCTGACCCTTCATTAGTCCAAAATCACCGGAGCCAGGGAGGAGAAAGAGGGGAGAAATGAGGGGGTCGATGACAGGAATGAGAAAACATACAAACACACACGTGCACACACATACACTCAATTGGCGGTAATAAGTTAAGAAAGTTCTACCTGATCGAATGATGAGGTTGGACCTGTGACATCTTTTTTTTGTGCTTTTTTTTGCGCGTGTGTGTGTGTGTGTGTATTTGTTGTGTGATTGGGACACTGGTATTTTGGGAGTAGGAGAAGAAGGAGGAAGGAGAAGTGACTACGACCGACTGATAGCCCTCGCAGGCGGCCGATGGAGCGGCTGATGTCATGCACAGGCCTGGAAATTTCTCAGGCAGCGCATCAGCAGGCGGCAGATAAGACTTGCTCTCAGTACCCCTGCCATCTGTCCATCACACAGAAGACATATCAGTAATAAGAAGGCCGTGGGAAAGGGCCCAAGCCTGTTAAAAACACACCTCTGCTTCTCCCGTTTTCCATCCAACACAACCAAACAAGAAACACATAATGCTTGGCTGTAACTGCATATTTACAGCCTTCCTTGTGCATGCTGTGTACATGATTATGTAACTTTTAGAACGACTTGGAAAAGTGTGTATACGTATAAATGTGTCCACCATCCATCTGTTTGAACAACATAAAGATCAAAGTTAACAGCTGTCCTATTGACCATTAACTCAGTAGGAGTTTGCAGGCTTTATGCGAGCACACATTAGCATTTTCACTACTATTGTATGCTATCCTGCTGGGGATCTGCATTCCTTACATTCCTCTGGCTCACCCTACAGACTCTCAGAAGCAATGTGCCATGATTTCCTGCTCACAGATGGATGGGACAGGACTGTATGTGTCCTTCCTATGCAGATGCCATTTTCTCCATTAAAGGAATATTGCAGCATTTTTCATCCTACGCTCTATCAGTTATATCTGTAGCATATGGGAGATTGCCACTGAAAATAATTTCATTAAATTTCCATGTAACTAGGAAAAAAACCACAGAAAACCAGTTTACTCAAAAATCAGTCTAAGGTCAGTTGTTGGCATTGATCATGCTGAGAGTGCTGGCATTTCTACCTCTGGGTATTTTCCAGTGTTTCACTATGAATACAGATACAGCATTAAACAGGTAGAGATACAGACAGTGGCATTCTGTTACACCCTATTAAGCACATACACTATATTACCAAAAGTATTTGGTCACCTGCCTTGACTCACATATGAACTTAAGTGCCATCCCATTCCTAA
>CM075004.1:19041662-19053638 GCA_037576675.1 Pangasius sanitwongsei | reverse complement strand
GGCCAAGTGATTAGGACACCTGATTCTGATCATTTGGATGGGTGACCGAATACTTTTGGTAATATAGTGTATTTCAAATGTTTGTTTACAGAATGCAACAACTGCCCATAGACTTCCATTATAAAAGCGTTTTAACGTTTTCTGCTATTGTTGTTGGTAAGTGATAATCATCCATATATAGATGAACACTGAGCTATACAAGTATTCATTCAGGTATGAAAATATTTGGTATGTGAGAATGTTAAGTACATTCTAGAGCCATACGATTTACGTCACTTGGATTTATATACAGCTAGGCTGGCATTGGGTGCAGCATTTAGATGTCAAACAACCATTTACACTCAACCACATTACAACCAGATTACAACTATTTTACAGAATGGCAACATTATTCTGATTTTTTCCCCCTCAGAAAACATGCCTGGGAAAGTGAGTGCATGCCCGAGATGGACAGTCTGAGCTGAGAGTGATCAGAGAAGCCATGCTGATTTATGGCAGAGTTCCTCACTGGAGTTTCCCCTGCAGGTGACTAAACTCTGCTCTCTCATCTTCTCCACGAATCACCACTTTATGATAGGCATAATGAAGGCTTTACTGTGCTATTAGGCCAGAATGGACATGAGCGTAAAACACCCAGAGAATCACTGGTATGCTTTTGTTACATTACACTGCTTAAGAGGAATGTAAAGGGAGGGCTAAAAGTCAAATGAAGTAAAAGATGTGACAGTTCCAAGAAAGAAACACAGACATAAGGCTTAAGCACAAGCTCCTCACTCATGACCATGATATTGCACTGTTCTTTCTGAAAGGGTCTAGAAAGCGCAAAATTATTAGCATTTGCGTCAGTCCAAGCAGAAATGTAAACAGGCAATGGCTCTCACCATTACAGGCCTCTCTGAATGTGCAGAAAGATTAGATGTGTACACTGTGTGTACATTGCTCATATTTTACCCTTGCCAGCCTGGCACACCCTCTTATAGTGCTTTTCACATTCCAATACACAATCAAACTTCCTTTCCATGGTTATGCTGGAGAGCAAACAAGTATGCAACACAGGATCAGCAACACTTGAGAGAGGAATGTGCACTAGGTATTACCTTATTAAGATAAGGCTGAGGTCATGCAGCATTAAACAGTTGCATAACCTAACTCTGAATTATAGGCGATGTTCCACTTTGAGCAACCCTATCTGAGTTACAATGACTTGCACTAACAATATTGGTTCGTATAGCATGTTAAAGCCTGCTACATATACCACACATATAAGGACCTGGTACGGCTGCAAAGCTGTTCACTATTAAAAAGGAATCTGTGGCGCAAGGATTTAGGAATGATGACTATTTCCTCTTTCCCTTCCAAAAGACACGTCCCTGCATCTCAAATCCTCAGTGATTTCTGCATGTTAAATTTTGCAATTTATTTCTGACAGATGTGTGCAAAGTAAAACGAGGACACGGTGAGCTGTACTGAGGAATTTACTGCTAGTGTAATGGGTAGAAAAGCTAAAAACAGCAGTTATCAGGTGGCTTGAATATGAATAGCAGCCTGTAGCTCGGACCTGAGCAGCTGGCATTGATTAACAAATGAGCACATTCACATGTTTAACTGTTCCTTCAGTCTTAGCTCAAAACAATGCAAACCAAAGGGGCAGCATTCCTCTTCACGCATTAAGTCTAATCACTTCAAACCCCAACAAACTCATCCACATGCTATTTAGCATGCATGTTTTTGCTTGTTAGCGTTACAGTACAACACAAAAAACACAGGCATTTTTTGCTGAACAGGTTGCATAAGGTTTAGTGAGTTAGAGATATAACCCAAGTACAGAGCGATGGTGTGCTAGCAAGGTTAGCATGCAAGAGTTCACAAGGCATTCCAATGTAATTAAGGCCAGTTTCCAAATGGTCGCCTTAATTAGTGGTCAAAAGGAGAGACACACAATACACTTTTACATAACAGAGGATGCTGCCAAGCATTACTAAGGGTTTGTACTTGAATCCGCATGCCACAGGATATTTCTAAAGATGACCTGAGGGGAGAAACATAACTTTGTGAAATAATGAGGAACAGTGCATGACACTTACACTTAAAGAAAACTCTAGCCAATTTCATGAAAACTGTAAGAAATCACAACTTTAAACTGAATTGTCCTGAGCTAGGGGCATTGGGCCTATTTCGACACACTTGTGAATCCAACACTTGTGAGAAATAAAAAAAAAAAAATCAGACATCATAAATATACTGCCATAGAGGGCCAGGTAGTGATGGGAGGTTTAAATGAGAAACCAAAGAAACCATCAGAGATCATTAAAGCCAGCTGATGTCTTTACACAACTTGTTGCAGAACTGCTGTATGTTAGGCTGTGGGTTTGGAATTTTTTAATGCTTTTTTTTTTTTTTTTTCATGGTCTTCCAATTGTTTACTTTTTTTTTCTTAATTTGGCAAACAGAACCTGGAAGTGTGTAGTATGCTTCAGCATTGTGTATAAAATTCCTTCACACACATTTGACACAAGAGTCCAGTACCAAAAAAAGAGCCATAATCTTCCATTACTGTGCATTGAAGGCTTTTTAATTAATACTGCCTGTGAATCAAATGAATGTATTCATTCAGTGTGTGTGGAGATTCAATTCTGTGCATGTTTTCCCACCACGATTGAGTACATGTTATTATTTAGATCATTAGAAATAGAAATTAGTCCCATCAAATACATTTTATCAGGCCAACAAAGTAGGTGTGGTGTGTGTCTAGTTTGAAAAAAGCTTCTATTTATGTGGTGCCATCATCACTTCAATGGGAACTCCATGACAGTGCTCAGGCATCATGAACAGAAAACACAGGATGTCTTACACAACAAACAGCCAAATATTCACTTTTGCTTTAAAAGTCGATTGCCCCTTATGAATTAAAATACTCAAACTGTGAAAATGACCAAAATGCATATCTTTAGCTTCTCCCATCAGGAAAGTACAATAAGAGTCCTTCCTATGACTGATTCACCGGTGATTACATCAGGGTATCCAGTGACCACTGACACAAAAGGCATTTGACCTGAGGGATGTCATGAGAACAGGAATACATGCTGTTGGAGTTGCTCTTTAAACTGAAACACAACTGAAACACCACAGCAGCACTAGATGGCACTGTGCAAATCTGCATAGTCACTGAGAAAATCCACGGTGTGTGTTTGGTAGTCTTGGAAATTTTCTCCAGGCTCACAGATACACATCTGTGCCATCTTTTTCACATTACTAACAGGCGCCAAAGTAATCTCCTCATTTCTCCTTCACACACACACACACACCACCACCACTACACATGCCATTCCATGGCCCGCTTCCCATAACTACTGCTATCTTCCAGCATGATGCAGATTGGCATCAATCACCTATCTGATTTTCAAGGAGGCCTGTTTCCTATCTAGATACCAACAGAACACAGTTCAGCCCATTACATTTTTATTGTAAGACACACTCCAAGTGTTTGCAGGAGGACTGCTGTGGATATTAAACCATTAGTCAGTCACATACCAAATACACCTCTTCTATCTAGGCTATGTGTAAGACTCAGATAAGAGGCGACTACAAATGGTGCTTACTGATGCTTGAACAGCCTCCCCCTGGACTAAGAGATAAGAAAATGGAATCATAATGGGGTCAAAAGGGACTAGACAAGAGAGGAATGACCACAGCACTGGAGAGGGTGTATATGTGTGTGTGTGAGAAAGTGTGGAAGAGGTCGTTGCCAGATCTTTACTTCTGAGAATCGCTGGCGTCTCCTCACACACAAACATACTCTCTTTGAATCGTGCTGATAAGACACCCACCCTTCTGTCTCTGGAACTCTGTGAATGTCCTGTTGGGGGTGTGTGGAGTACACAATATTCAGCAGGGATAAACAATAAAAGCACAAACATGCAAACACGCACAACTGGAACCGGGCCAGGGATACAAGGCCATGCCAGGTTGGGAGATGAATGAGAAAGGCACGAGCGCCGGATGTGCAGCAGCAGACAATCCTGGGAAAAAGCTATCGCTTCAGCTCTTATCTCTCTGAGGAATGTCAGACAGTCATCCTAGAGCAGAAATATGCCACAACGCTTCCACTACATCAGTGACACTGAATGGGTATGTGAAACATGCGTAAAGCAACTCAAATTGAGTGAAAATCATTTGTTGGTTTAATACTTAAGCCAGATTTAGTTAGGAAAGTAAAGCACACCAAGATAAAAACAGCACCACAGTGTCCTTCCGCAAAGATCTAGGGCAAAATAAAGTCTGTTTGGCCCTGCACTAGCTCCCACCTAGTGCAAGGGTAAACAGATTTTATTTTAACCTAGATCTTTGCTGAAGGACACTGTGGGTACTAACACTATCTTTTTTGTGTGTTATACGTCACTCACAGTCTAGCTGTACATTTTTTTTCATTTGGCTGTTGCTTTTACCTAAAGAGACTTATAACTGAGGCAGAATCCAATAAAGAAATGAGCTGGATTAGGAGCATTCCTGGGAACACTGAGCGTGAGGTGCGGATTCACAGTAGATGGGACACCATTCCATCGCAGGCCACCTTTCACACATACCTTTACACCTAAGAATTTAGCGTAGCCAACCCACCTACCAGCATGTTTTTGGCCAGTGGGAGGAAAATCACACAAACACGGGGAGAACAGGTGAGACTTCACAAAGACAGTAACTAGAGTTCATGATCGAACCAGGTACCGTGGAGCTTTGAGGCGACGATGCAAACCACTGCGCCAGTGTGCCGCCCACAGTACAGGAACTGCAGAATTACAGTAAATCTCTGCTGAATGATTAGAAGCATGCAGAATATAGCTGAATGAAGAACAGAGAGAGACACAGCCATATACAAGCACTGGAGTGCTACACACACTAGTCATAACCACAGCCAAAATATATACATATAGATTCTTAACCTCCTGGCAGAAACAACCAGATTTTTGTCTTAAATCTATAGTTTAAATATCTATCTACACTCAGTACTCCAAAAATACCAATATTGGAGTGAAGAAAGTAACTGGGAAACAGGTTTGTACCTAAAAGGAGAACACACCAAAACAGATGTCTGAACCTTGCCAAACATCACTGGAATTACAATTGGAATCATGTGTTGTGGTCAGCTGAGACCAAAATCAAAGTTTTTGGCCATGAAGACCATTGGCCTGTTTGGTGAAAATAAAATGAGGACTGCACCTGATATCCATTATACAATATGGTGGTGGATTATTGATGCTTTGGTCCAAGAATTCAAATGTAGATTGATGGCATCATGAATTCTGCTAATCTTCATACTAGGATATTTAATAAGACCCAGAAATAGTTACAGGAACACAAAACCAATGTTTTGATGATTATCTGAGTCTGTGGTCTGCATCAAAGAGGGTCTACATACACAAAGCTAATGATATAAGATAAAACACTTTACTGATTTCTGGATAATAATATGAAGAATATAAAGGAGCATGAAATGTTTTGCATGGATGGATGGTCCAAAATTCCAATACAAATCTTATCCAATCCTTTCAAATATTACAAGAAGAGATTGCTGTTGGTGTCTGCAAGGGAGGCTTTGCCAAATATTAACTGTGGGGGTCCCAATAATTTCACAATGTGTTTATAAGTTAAAAAAAAAAAAAAAAAAAAAAAAAAAATGCACTACTTCTGCCAATACTTTTGGAGTAGATTGAAGTACCACATGGTGGTGATATCCCCAGGCACCATTCACTCACAGAAACATTGGCCATGGTGTACAACTCCATGTGAACTCAATTACTCTGTCAGACTTGAGTAATCAGTGAATTGCGATAAAGAAATACCGTGCATGTTTTGCAGACACACTTCCTTCTCCATTCAGGGTTTTCAGAGGTAACTCAGCCTTGATAGGATAGTGCAGCCCAAGGCCTTGGAGAGAAGATGCTGTGGCTAAAAATATAACCAGTAAAGCACTTGCAACATGCCATTAGCAGCCAATAACCATATTTACAATGATACTATCGAGAAACAGACTTCTGTTAAGCGGCTTTGCAAACTGTGAATTTATGGAATGAGGAAAACCCGGGGAGAAAAACGACCCAGCACGCCACAACGAGCAAAGATGCGGCAGGCATCTGGTTTGAGATATGACCCTGTTTGCTTTGGCTGAAGTCCTCCAATGTCCCACTGAACCTCAGAATTCTCTTCCCTTCCCAACTCTGCACATTTTACAAAATGCTTGGACTTTCCAAGCTCACCTTGCCAATTCACCAGATCATCAGTGCCTTTCTGTTGTGTTTATGCATGCTGTGAGGGACCAGCTCTTTGCAAAACTTTGTCATAGCTATATCTAATTTCTGGATAGACACAGGTCTTTTTTTTTTAAAGATCAGGATATTAGCAAATAGCTGGAATGCTTACATCCTTCTGCAAGCCATGTGATGAGAGAGAAAGGCCAGTGCTACAAACTATTCTCATAGGAGCAACGTTTCATCTAGGACTCTAGCTGTTATCCTCCGTGATTAACTGTGCTTGGGTGATTAGTTAAGTACGCGGCGTTTTGCACAACACAATTTGCTTCACAAGGCAGTATTGTATGCTGGTATGCAGCTTTTATTGCTTCTTGAAAACTTCTTCATTCCTCAGTTTGGCAAAGTATGCCCTGTACAAACATTTCCACACATTCAAATCACATCCGATTTGCGAATGTGTGTTTTGGAATGTGTTCAGTATCAGCATCTGCACTTGTTTTTGAACGCAGGGTAACCACAGGCAAGTGTGGCAAGTGTGTGTATGTGCAACTGCATGTGTGACTGCACATGCAGAGATTAAAAAGGATTGTTGTTATTTGGCAGAATCAGTGTTTCGGCATTGCAAGGAAGGGAGTTGACACCAGGAGCCGAAACAATGGACTTGCGCAGTGCACAATAATGCACACTGGAACATGTTCGTCTGTACAGCCGAGGAGACAGATGTGAATATTCTTAATCCAGCTGTGCTCTGACAACGCCTTAGACATGTTTAGTTAAAAGAATGAAGGTCAAATGAAGCACACATGATTCAGCACTGATGAGTGTGAAGCACATCTGTTGTAAACATTACTCACTGTCACACTTCTCATTTTGCTACTGACATTTCTGGCTTTAACTGACTTTAACAGTCCAGTTACAGTTTCTTGTTTACAAAGGTCTGGATATGCAACTAACATGACAGAATGGTGATAACAGCCTAGTGTTAATGATTAGCTTATGGCCATAAATAAGACAATCGAAGTCTTTATGTTTTGTTTCATAGAGGCACTTGATCACTTGATTAACATGATCATTAACACTTTTGCCTAGTGCCATAGACTCATGGTGAGTATTTACTTCTTACATACATTGTTCATTGGTACATACTTCTACATTTGTACAATCCATACTTCTTTGTTCATTTGTCTTTAAACATTAAGATTTGGTCATCTACTATTTTAAACAGATAAGATTCTTTTATTGTCATTACACAGGCAACAAAATTTACAGTTAAATTTGCAGTTACAAAATGATGCCGCATGTATTACGGAAGAAAATCAGAATAGAATATACTATATAATAGGAAAGAAGAAATGGTATAGTATACACCTCTTAGTGCAAAACAATCAGTGTGAAAACCATGTAGTCAGTATGATGTAAATAAAGATGTAAATAAAGTGAAAAATCTCTGTGAAACTCTTTCTGAAACACATACCCAGTTTCTGACTTAATATCTCAACTATGTAGTTAGTGTCTGGTCTGATGAACTGCCTTCAGGTAAACAATTTATATAAAATTTATGTGGTTGGATAAACCACAACATCTGCTACAGAAGCCACAAAGGCTCATGATTAAAAAACCAGAGTCAGTGAAGTATAGCCAGTTTTTTCATACACTGATTAGCCCTGATATAGTATTTTTTAGTACTCAGTTCGGTCTGCTGAAATACTTTGCTGGGACTGCATGTGGACCACAGTCCACCGGTTGATGACCCCTGGATTAGAGGCTTGCTTTGTGTTACAACAGTACATTCCTGCTCCCACTAAAACACAGCTGTCTGTAGGTTCATGCTAATCTTTGTCACTATAAACTGCAGAACATAAATGAAGAGTTCTTCAGAATCAGAATCACCTTTATTGCCAAGTACCATGGGTTTACATGTACAAGGAATTTGTCTTGGTGTACTGGTGCTTACTGGTGCTTTCTTCAGTCAAAGTATTTGATCTACACATATTCATTACTTAGTGCATTACATATGCAGTACTTAGTGAGAGTGTTAGCAACTGGTGATTTAGGGTAAAGTAACTGCATGAGAAGTTATAGTCATCATCCTGGCGCCCTCTATTGGGGGAACAGTAAAGATCTCAAAGTTAAAGTCTGATTTTTCATATATGGCCCATTTAATGTACACCATCTAAAACTTCACAATCCAAAAGAACAGGCCACAGAATTTTGACCCGAATGTGTGTCTGGAAAGCAGGCCTAGAAAATTTGTCGTCATAAATTTGTCTGAATTTGAAAACAGATGGTATTTATTACAAACAATTTTCCAAACATTCCTTAAATAAAGCAGCAGAAACTCCACGGCACTAAAGATTAATCCTGATAGGATCCATTCTTGGTCAGCTCTTCATTCCGATGTCACATAAGTATCTGCGCAACTCATTATGTCTTTAAAATAATGCTGCAAATCAAAAACGTTTCACTTTCTGCTTGAGAGACAGAGTCAACGGCTATGCTGCCAAATTCCTCAGCATTGTTTGTTGGGCCTCGTGGCTGTGGTAGCCTGGGTTACCAAATACCATTCGGAAAAGTATTGGACTAAAGCCTAGCTAAACATACTTCCAGCACTTGGTAATCTTAGGAAATGAAGACTGAAGCAACAAAAAAGGGGGGAAAAAAATCCCCACACATTCCACCACAAATCAGATCTTGATAATTTTACCCCTCTTCACTTGTACCTCATTATGGCTAAAGGAGAGTTTCTCTTAAAATGCCTGTCATGCATCACTGCTTCAATAAATATGACTCTTTACCCTGTGCATCACATCAGTAATGGTCTTTCTGGCCCCACCACAAGTGCACAATCCCACATGGATGCCATTAACATACCCTAACTGGTCTCATGATGTATGGTATTGTTTGGGGCAACAAGACAGCTCTGGCATGGCTAGTGCATTCTTAGAGTGAAGCTTGGTTAAATGACTAAGATTACATAGTTTAGCAGGACTGCTGAGGGACAGAAAGGACATAAAACAGAGGTAGAGGTCTGTGACGTGCACTATCGACGTGTGACACACAATTGTACACATGCCTGTTTTCAGTGAAGCACAGCAGCGTGTATTTATTACAACACAGCAGCAAGTATTAAAGGCCATTCAAATGAAACTGACATTTACCACATTATAAGTGGAGACTGCAATTACATGTTCAGCTGTAAACATAGATATTATAGAGTACACGGTGTAATGCCCACTCCAACCGTAAGACATCTCTTGATAGATTTCCAGGTTCCCAAAAGCGTTCCTGTTTACGTTCAGTTATATTTTTTTAAAAGTCTTGAAAATGTGCACATCATGAAAAGGAAAGAAAGGCTGTATTTAGTATTATAATTTATAACCTTAGTATGTTACTTTGACAACAGAATATCCACAGTGTTTCCAGAATGCCTTCAGATGTGGAAAGAAATGGCTTGCACTTTGTACTTTGGCCAAGTGTTTTGGCCACCAGTATACCTTTAAAAGATTTGGGAAAATTTTCTCTTCTTCTTTTTTTCCCCCTTTACAGGGAAAGTGCTTTGTCCTGCCTTTTGTACTTTTTCCAAGGACAAAATGTTTGAGTTATTGTAATTCCTACTACAGACTTTATTTTATTTAGTAGCTAGCTGACCTCTAATGGTATAACCCAGTAGTAAATTGTTATTATGATTTATTTCAGAGAATGAATTTGGCCCACAGATTTCTAGTATATCTACAGGCTGTCCCATAATCCCAGCATCACATGGTTAATGTACACTTTTATATTTTACATGCGATGACGTATCCGAGCAAATCCAGATAATTCTACTCATAGGGAAACAAAGTCAAAGAGAACATATCGAGCACGGTCTATAAGTAAAAGCTTTTATTTTGCTACTTTTACATTTTTCTCCACTGACCCACATGCTACACAAAGAACAACAGTTACAATTATTTTTAATTGTTGTTTTTGCTCTTTGTATGATACCCTGTGTTGCTCAGAATGATTGAGACAACAGCATGTGCGAGCGTGTGTATTTGACATCACCTGGACGCCTCTGCTTTACAGCACTGCCCAATGATGCGGCCCCTGAGTACACATGTAATAGTTCATGTGCAGACCACGTTTCTCCCAAAAGCACACCGTGAAAAAAAGCCCCCATAAACACATCCACTCCTATAAACACACTGTCAAAACAAGCTCATTTAATTCAGTCGCTCCATCAGGCTCTTCACTAAATCAGAAAATTCAAAAACATGCTTCACATAAATTTGTCAATCGTACACATAAATACAGACTATATCAAACGGGGGGAGAAAGAGAGAGAGAGAGAGAGAGAATGATAAGGTAATAAAGAAAGGCATGGAAAATCATTCTAAAGTGCTAAATAATAAAAGGACAGACTACAGTCAGGATACGAAACCTGGTATATCAGTGGTCAGAGGTTAAAGGTCACAATGGAGGTCCACGTGCAGGTCATTCACTAGTGCAATAGCTACAGAGGTATTGTAAGCTTCAGTGCTGTGTGTGACTGGACAAGTTACCAAACATCCAGCAGTCAAAATGCGGTCCCAATCAGTTTGGCAATTTTTTTTCTTTTTTTGGCAATAATTATATTTACTGACAATGATTTTCACCTCCATGCCAATGAATACAAAAAAATTCCTATGCTGAATCTTAAAAGGCACTTTCTCTGTGTGTGTGTGTGTGTGTGTGTGTGTGAGAGAGAGAGAGAGAGTCAGTGTGGGTTGCGGGGGCTGCTGTCTTTGGCTAGGTACTTGCGGACAGTCTTGGCATTCTCTTGCCTCATGCTATGGATGTGGAAGTCCAGTCGCTGCAGCAACTCCTGAGAACGCTGTGTCTCTTCTTCCACAAAACGAGAAGTCACAGAGCCTACTGGAGAACCTGCACAATGCTCCTGCTCAAAAGAGAGAGAAAGAGAGAGACATTTACCAAATCTTCCACACTCACACACATATGCGCATTACAGTTTATGTGTAAGTCTTCATCTCTGTAGCAGAGCATCACTGTCTGTGATTTACCAAAGGCAGTGGGACTCCAGCAGAACCCGAGCCCTGTGTTCTCTCCTCTTCAGCTGCAGCACTCAGCAGAGCTACTATCTTTCGGGTTTTACTGGCTGAGGAAGATGAGGATCTGGAAGAGGAAGCGGAGGGTGTTGGTGAGGCGGTAGGTCTGCTCTCCTGTGATTGGCCATCGGGTCGGTGGGGGGAGGAGGAGGATGACAGGTCCTCCAGTTGCTTGAGGAGTGTCTGGATCTGAAGTTCATAGTGCGAGGAGCTCTCCTGCAAGCGGCTCTTCATGGCCTTCAGTTCCTCCTCACACCTGTAACACAGAACAGCTGGAGGAAGTGATACTAATACACTGAACAGAGGACTGGAAAAAGGCTACAGGCCAATGTGTGGAGATAATTGGTTGTATTATAAACTGTATCACCATGGTGAGATCCAAAGAGCTCTCTGAGGCTTTCAGAAAGAAGATTGTTGATGCTTATGAGTCCGGTAAGGTATATAAAAGATCTCAAAAGAATTTGTAATCAACCATTCCACTGTCCCGAAAATCATTTACAAGAGGAGAACATTTAAAACAACTGCCAACATGGCCAGGTCAGGCCGTCCAAGCAAATTCACCCCAAGAACAGACCGCAAGATGCTTAAAGAAGTCTCCAAAAACCCTAAAATATCATCACAGGACCTACAGCAAGCTCTTGCTACAG
>CM075004.1:19008010-19029201 GCA_037576675.1 Pangasius sanitwongsei | reverse complement strand
TGTTCCCAGGCTAGTTTAAAGGCTCCACCTGTGGCTCAACCAGGCTAGACATTTTTACAGCTGACATTTTAGCTTGTACAGGAAACAACACTGAGTCATCATGTTGTTAGAACATAAATATGAAAATATTACATATAAATTATTTCACTCATTCACTCACTGTTTTCTCAACGCTGCTCCTTAATTATCACTCTCTAGCTCAATCAGCCACAGCTCTCTCATTGTCTCATTCAGTCATGCTATCAGTTTGTTCGCTCTCTCTCTCTCTCTCTCTCTCTCTCTGTCTGCCAACAACAAAGCCCAAGTTTGTTTTTATCACTATCCTCCAGTCATTCAAAAGATTCTTGGTGCCCTAGGAAACTTCCTGAGGTGGAAATGCCCTAACAGTAGGGAAAACACAAGTGTATACTTTGCACTAGGACAAGCCTCGTTTTGTTTTTCACATTTACATTACAATTGTTGTTTTCTTTCTCACTTAGATGCTGCGACAAAAAGCAGCCGATCCACAGCATCCGATGTGGAAGCTTCAGTTAAAACGTGGCTCCGCAATGCTAGAGACCGGGATGGTGAAAGGAGCAGAGGGACCAGAAGATAGATAGCAGATGTCCACTGGTGTCCCTGAGGGGATTGAGTCATACTGTGTTCTAATGTGGTTCTGTGTTTGTTCTGTTTTATAAAAAGTGGTTGTTACGCATGCATGTAGCCCACTGGTGATATGTTATGTTATGATATGTTGATCCAAATATGTTGAGCAAAATCTGCAGAAACATTACACATTGGCTGAAGAAATGATTAGAGTGCAAGGGGGAACAATTAGAGCATATGTTGTAAATAATAAATACAAAATTAAGTAGATGTAGTTTTACTCTCATTGGTGCCTGACTTTTTGGCGACTCTGTAGATACTGTCTTGTGGATATTTTAAAAAGGTATCGATGACTTTACAATGACTGTAGTGTAGAGATTTTGCATTAATCGGTTCTTTAATTGTGCAGCTTTTTAAGAGTGTTGCAAAACATCTTTTAGCCTAATCAAATTAATTAAAAGTGTAACTTTCTTATACAGTGCTTGATGTCATCCATGATGTTGGTAATGTTTTATAAATTATTTACATGCATATCCAAATTTTTGATAAATTATTATTTATATTCATTTCCACTTGTAAACTTTATCTACTAAGAGTAATCTACTGAGTGAACTTTGTAAGAAAAACCGAACCCATTTTCACTGACAGGTACATAGACTAGGCTATGTAGTATACAGGCTAAGACTTGTAGCCTAGTTGATATGACTACATGTAGAAATGTAGAAATTGGATTATAGAGTGGGAAAAAAGTATTTGAACTATTGAACTGTTTCCTAAAATCTAAAACCGTCAATACATTGAATTAAATCACCTTTCTATTAATGCTACATTATTTACTATCTCTATTAGCATAATAGCATATTCATTTCCCAGTAAAATCCACAATGCAAACATGATTTTTCATTCTGCCTCATGTGTTCATTATACAGAGACAGGTGAAATTCTGCTAGGACCTGAGAAATTCTCAAATTTATGCAAATGAAAGTGAATAGCATCGATTTTTCCCTAAAATTTAGTTAATAAAAGTAATTAACAATAACTTTTACCAAAAAAAAGCAAACAAACAATTAAATAAAATAACCATATACATTTATCATTTTCCAAAACCTTGATAATCCTGATGAACATGCTGAGACATCCTACTTCTGTTCCTCCCCACTATGGGATAGAACCTGGTGATCCTCTATGCAGGCCAGGTAAGACACCTGAGATCGTTGAGTCTGGCTCAAATCACAGCAAAGACTTTCAAATTAGGGGATACATGATTAGGGGATACACAATGATTTCTTGCTATGTATACATAATAACAAGAGAATTAAAAAACAGACAGCCAGATAGACACTTCATAGACAACAGACAGTAGATGAGCAAAAAAAGTGACTCCTGGTCCTGTCCTGGTGTGTTTATACTGATTTTGTCCAGGTGATGCGTGTTGAGTTTGTCTTTAGGCTGTTGTGTTGTGGTTAGGTTGCAATCTCGTCATTGTAATCATGTCTTTCTGAGCCTTGGTTTCCTGTTTTTTCCCCTAATTCTCTTGTTTTGAATTCCTGCTTTGACTGTCTGGTGTTGCCCCATGCCTGTTTGCTCGATTCTGCTTGTGGATGCAACACTGATTGACAGGTTTCTGTGCAAGGCATGGGAAATGCAAATGCAAAGAGAAGTGTGGTTGTATTTGAATTTTGGCAGGCTCCATAGAAAACGGGGTAACTGCTATTGCTATTTTGATATGACAGGGTCATAACTCCTAAGACATGGGAAATGCAATTGCAAGTGGGCTTTGCTTTTCCATGTGAACTTTGGCAGACATTGTACGTTCCTGTAAAAGAAAATACAAACGATAATACACGATTTGCATTTTAATTGTGTCACAGTTTATGCGTGCACAAATAGAACACGCAATTACAAATGCAATTTGCCGTTACTTTTGAAATTTGTCCGGAATACTTCCATAAATACCCACAACACCACACTGTATTCGGAACTGGAGAAGTCGTGTGAGCGGCCTCTGTCTTTTTGAGGTAGTGCTGCACGCGAACAGCGGACGCTCGTGAACGCTTCCTCCAGAGGGTCGTCTGACGTACCGTGACGTCATTTAGGGAACCGTAACAACAAACCGTCCAGAGGACCTTCGAGGTGTTGGTTCCGGGGACGTCCCCGAGACGTATTTTTATTAGCTGTGAACTGTTATTGTTAAGATGCGAAACTTGGAATAGAAATGAGAAAATGTTGTGAATTTATCATCTGACGGAATGTTTGCATGCAGTGATACGGAAGAAACAGTGTACAGCAACAGAGACCATATAATTGAGCACGCACAATATAGCTTTCACGAGCGGCTCGTTGGTCTAGGGGTATGATTCTCGCTTTGGGTGCGAGAGGTCCCGGGTTCAAATCCCGGACGAGCCCTACCTTTTCTAATAAATTTTGTTTGTTTGTTTATTTATTTACACAAGAAATCACAGCAAATCTATGCGTTCTATAGCTGTGGTTTTAATCCTGTATATTCCCTATGGCCTTCACTGAAAACCCTTCTACAAAATAACTTACTAACAAGTAGCTTATATACAGTATAAGTAAGTATCTTTTGTATAAGAATCCTACAGCTTCATAAGCACTTTGCTTACACCTAACCTTCCTTAAAGTTGGTTCATTAGATTTAGTGAAACAACAAAATTGTTTGTGTCAACTAATCCGAAAATAGACATTAGAGGGCAGCACAGGCCATACTGCTGGCTCATTCCTTACAGCTTGAGGTTACACTACAAATTCCACTGAGAGAGGAAAAGATTGTTTTCTGAAACTGCATAGTGCGTTCTATATCATGTCGAAATGAAGAAATGAGGAAATGTACTTTAGGACACTTTCAGGATCACTATGACCTGTGAGGTGATATAGATCAGCTTCCTCTGATCATGTCTTTCGATGGATGGAGCTTGGGGAAAGGAACATAGTACAAATGTATTCACACATTTAAATAGTTATACTTCAAAGAGAAATCAGCCTAGGAAATTTGTTTGCATTAGGGAATTTTGTTTTACACATGAACATAACTACAGTAATAATAGTGCACTGTGCGTTGTCTTTTAAACCATCATGGCTGATTTTTGAGTTGTTATTTGCAAAATGATTTGAAAGCTTTATAGATCATGTTGACTGGTATGTTATAGCACTATGCAGTATTATAGCAGTATGGAAGATTTTTCCATACTGTAGGTTGAGTAATATTCGAGGTTATTTTTAATGAGTGAATATGTCCTGAAGCTGGAAGCGTCACTCCTACTTCTGAACAACACCCTAAAAAAAGAGGAAACAAAACCGAGAAACATGCAGCACATCCTGTTTACGCATGATGCACTACACTGCCAGTTAAAAGCTTTTTACTTCCCTATATTTCAGCATTTTGGTTAAATCCTATGGAACTGACTCATTTGGAATGCAATGGAAGAAAGGTTAGGTCTAAGACTAATGTTTTAGACTTTTGAATTGGAAAAAAAAAAACATGATTTTGAACTCTCTAATTAGGAATCATATATGTATATTACAGCTGATAAAAGCACTTCCATGTATTCCATGAGAAGCTGCTTTTAATTTAGAGTCTCATTAGGATCTGAGAGCAGCTAGTTATTAATTCCTTAAATAGGCTATGCACATTAAGGTTTTCGGTGGAACACTTGTATTTGTTAATTAATTTTGGGCTTTTTTTTTTTTCTGCATTGCTATAAATCATATGGAACCCCCAGTGTTAAAAAAGTTTCATTGTCAAAATCCCACTACCAGGTGTCACCCAGAAGAGGATGGTTCCCTTTTGAATTTCGTTCCTCTTAAAGTTTATATATACATATAGATATATATACAGTAGGTTACGGGTTGCTGCTATTTTGTGTTTGCGTACTTGTCCTGTACAGTACTTGTCCTGCACTGTCTCGTGTTGTCTGTTCTGCACTGTTTTGTTTTGCACTGTTTGCACTAGGTTGCACACGATGCACTTTATGTGGCTAGGACAACTTAGTCTAGTCCTCAGCTCTGTGTTTTGTCACTCTATGTTGTGTGAGGTGACTATGTTGTTTTATGTAGCACCAAGGTTCTGGAGAAACGTTGTCTCATTTCAGTGTGTCAGCTATATATAGTTGAAATGACAATAAAAGCATCTTGACTTGACTTGACTTGACTTGACTTGAAGTTTCTTCCTCATGTTGTCTTAGAGTTTCTCCTCACATATCCAGCTTGTATAATAAGTCTAGACAGTGTCAATTAAAAACACTACACAATTAAAATTGAATTGAATTAAATAGATCAATTTATACCACAGCAACGTTGAATGCTCAGTTTTGATTGGTCAGAAGGTGTTAATTATTTAACAGCAACTCTGATAATACTGTTAGCTGCAATTCAAATCACAGGTTTCTAATAAAGCATTCGTTCAAATGTGTTATCATTTCTGTAGTAAAAAGGGACTTGTATAGCGGATGTGCCAATAACATGTAATTATTGATATGGTGTATAAGTTATGGTGTAAGCTTTCTGTGTGGAGATGTTAATTTAGAATTTTTGGAAGGAGTCTCCAGAGTCAGTGTTTTGTACCACTAAGAGGTAAAGATGTTCCTTTAAGTTTTCCAGGAAAGTCTTCCGTAAAGATGGCTTTGCGGTTTCTTAGTAAATTGACAACATGCATTTTATGGTGACGTGCATTTGTTTTGTCTTATTAACTTCACAGGAGGGGTGGCACCGTGACAAGGTAGCATTGCTGCCGCACAGTTCCAGGGTCCTGGATTTGCTCTTGAGCTCAGGTTACTGTCTTTGCATAGTTTTGCATGTTCTCTGTGAGTTTGCATTGGGTTTCCTCCAGGTTCTTGGGTTTTTAATCCACTGTCCAAAAAACATGCAGGTAGGCAGATTGGCTACACTATTGCCTCTGGCTGTGAATAATTCTAGTAATTAGAAACTTGTTTAAATTTAGTATAAGCAATGAAATCACTTTTCGATGAAAAAATTAATATTTTTATTTTAACTATACGGAAGATATTCTCTGACCAACCACATATTCCATTTTTTTAGTGTAGACCTATACAAAAGATCATCTTGGACTAATGTGTTGTCAGTGGAAACTTCAGGAGTAAAATGCTTTATGGCTCCAATTAATAACCAGAATATTAATGCACACACATGAAATTTAAATAGTTGGATTATGTTCATTCAAAAATCTGTATTGAAGGGGTCCATTTCACAGTTAAAGGGGTCCCCTGGCTTTTGAAAACATCTGTTGTTATACTGTATGTTGTTATATTTTGTCTGATGGTACATTGCGCCTGTGTCGAGGAGAAAAAAATGTTAAACACTACTACAGAAAATGTAAGTTCCATCTACTATTGTAACTATTAATACAGGCTGCAAAATTCTCTCCAAGTCTTTAACACCTTAACATGATATCATTTTAATTGTGTCTCGGTCAGTGCATCCCAACCCCCCAATTCCAAACATACAAACGCTCCCCCAACACACTCTCCACCTGCTCCTGTGTGAACAAAGACAGTTGCTGGTTACTGGGAAAGAGACCTCCCCTTCTACGTTTCATCTGAACCAGGCCGCCACAAGGTCATCTCCTGCTCCGCTGTGCCACTCTGTATGTCATGCAAGAGATCATCACCCCTCCCACTACTCCACGCAGCCTTTAAAAACACACACCAGGCAGTTGCACAGACAGCAGAACGGGTTCTTCCTCTCTCACTCACACACTGTCAGTCACTCGATTGAGCAAAAGGCTGCAAAGGAGAAAGAACAACAAGCACCTGACAGACAGCTGGTATAACAACACCATCTCGACTGTAAGTAATGTACTATCCTCAGTCTCCTTTTATCCTTTTTTTTTTTAACTTTAATGATACCTTTCTGTTTGTGGTTGAGTTTGGGCTTTTGAAGGCAGGACAATAAGGTGAGATGAAGCATCCTTGCACTAGAAACCTAGATGGAAATTGGGTCTCCATGTTATTACACTCTTCAAAAAAAAAGCTTAAATCTAGAAGCTTAGACAGTTTTTTGTTTGGGTTATCCATTTTTGAAAGCCTAAAAAGGTACTATATAGAATATTACAGCAGAGGTTTACTCTATAATAGAGAACTCCTTTAGGAGTCAAAGAACTAAAGAAGTCTTAACCATCCAAAGAGCTTGTGAAGAATTATTTTTTCTAAGAGTGTACATGTTTAATTAATGTGAAAATAAGATTTACACAGATGATCTAGTAAACCTGTCCAAATGTATCATTACTACAAGCCTAATTATATTGTTAAACAATGTTTTTCTGCAGTAGAGAACATAACAAATCACAGCACACTGATATTTTCCGCCTGAAAGACCACATCAGGTCAAAGGTTTCCTCCACGGGGTCAAAATCAAATGAATAATTCTGGACTAACAGGTGGCCAACAGCTCCTGGGTAGAATAAAGTATTGTGATGGTAAACACTCTGTAGGACTGGCTGTAGGACATGCCATCTGCTCCTGAATTTTAATTATGATTTTACTGACATTTAATACAGAGCAGATTGTAAGACAAACTCAATATAAGGCACAAAGGACAACTGTAATCTGTAATAACATACTGTTAATCATATTTATATCCATCTCCAACAACTGTGTTACTCCTAACACAGTACAACCCATACAGAATTAATCAGTGTTATTATTTAGAGATTTAATTGCTGTGTATTATGTAGAGGGGTTTAAGAATATTATACACATTTATACTGGGGTACCATAATCCAGTGGGCTATGTAGTTTTGACATTTGTGTTGATTTGGCTTTATACTGCAGCATGTTGAATTAGAAATGAAACAGTGACTGAGCTTAAAGTGGTTGTATGGAGAATAAATGTACACAAGTATAATTGACCAACCCAAAAAAAAGCCCACAAAAAAGCTGTAAGTTGTGCTACAATAGCATTATTACAAACATGTCTGGTGTGAATGTATGTATGTATATGTGTGTGTGTGTGTGTGTGTGTATGTGTGCGTGGTGCCCTGCAATGTAGTGGTGTCACACCCAGGGTGTATTTCCACCTCACACCCAGTGTTCCGGCAACTCTGACCAGGAAAAAGTGGTTACTGATGATGAATAAATGTTTTTGTGTAAATGTAATTTTTGGATTGTTTGTTTGAGGTGTGACAAAAAAATAACAACTGCTATGTTTTGTTTGTTCTTTGACAGAGAGGAAGACAAGTAAAATAGACACACCATTGCACCTGTAAAAAAAAAAATCAGACCACAATTCTAATTAATCACTGACTAGGACCTACATAACCAACAACAACATTCTTTATTGTGGGACATATTCCAACTGGACCCTCATTCAATTCCTATCCTGCACTTATTGACTTCTCTTGCTGGGCTGGTGACATCCTTGAAGGATCTGAATAACCCATTCATATACACTCCTCACACATTCTCTCTCGGTGACTGCCTCTCGTGCTCTGTGCCATGGTACTGATTGAAGATCATGAGTGTGGTGTGTGCTATGAGCGCTACTCCCGAAGCAAGCATGTTCCACGAGTGCTCTTCTGCAACCACACGTTTTGCGGCCCTTGCCTGGAGACCATGGCCAAACAGCGGGGTGGCATGCTGAGTGTAAGGTGCCCGCTGTGCCGCCAAGTGTCCTGCGTGCGCCATGGTCTCACGCTGGAGGAGGCACTGTGGGTCGACAGCCGCCTGTGGGACCGCATACCAGAGGATCAAGAGCTGGAAGTAAAGGAGGAGGATTTGGAAGAAGAAGAAAACTGTGAGGAAGAGAAGAGAAGAGGCGCTGGTGCAGAGACAGCATTTCCAATCCAATGGTGAGCAACTACAGACTACAAGTCAAGGGGTCAGATAAAGGGACACATGGGACAAAATAGAAATACATTGAAACAGTCCAGTAGTAGATCCAGTAGTCTCTAGGGCACAATTTCTAGTTTGAATACTGGAAAACCTCCTCTTGATGATGCATTCTGAAGGTTTTAAGACAATATGTCAGTGGGACTAGTTAATCATGGTGGGGATTCCCATTGGTTCTATAATGTATTTGAGTAATGCATGTTGGGTACTGAAGTGACAGGGCACTGAAGGGAGAAAAGAAACAATATAGTAAATATTACTTAATATTATTCATCTTTCTGCAGGCTGAGGCCATCATCTCAGCATGACCGACTCAGACTACGACTACCAGGGTTCCTGAGGAGAATGATTGTCCCCAGGCAGTCGCAGGAAAGGATAGTCCCTGGATATAATGTGTGAGTAGTTCTCTTAATGCTTCAGCTGATATTTTGTAACATTACGAAACAGTGATCAGTATTCATTTGTCCACTGGGTACTTCAGCACTGCAGTCCTATACCTGTTTACTCCAGTAATGTGAAAAAAACATCCATCTATTGGCATTGTAAATGACTCACACTCACATTTATCCTTGACCAAACACAGCATTAAGGGATTATATTGATACTGTTGTGCAAAGTCAGGCTGTGCATTTTATTCTACACTAGACTACAGATCATAACCTTTTGATTGTTTTCTTTTGAATGTAATGACAGTGTAGTATTGAGTAGTGGTCAGGTTCAAAAGGAGAAATAAGCAGATGTGTGAAAAAGCTGCGTAAACACATATTACAAAGCGACAACTGACAAAACAGCAACAGCCAAATCATGTCAGAGTTATTTTAATCCCTCAATTTGTGAAGCATGAGTCAGGCTGCGAAACTCCCATCCATCAACAGGAAATTAAATTCAGCTCAAACATCTGCTGCTCTGTTGACGAAATGCTAACGCTCTCTCTTACATCACAGGCGAATGAAATCGTGGCGAAGACTGTTGGGGGAGGAAATGGCTTGAACTAGGTTACGCCAGACTGACCTCGCCAGTCTGCATGATGAACTGTCACTCTTGTTTTGCCATTGTCATTGAAGACATCGTGCCACAGGCGTAGTCAGTAGTCCTGGATTACTAAAAGATCAGGAGCCTCAGCATGTGACACTGAGCAGGAGTGAAAAGCTGCAACATTCTCCTGACTGTGTTTCTTGAAATGTGATTTCCGCATGAAGGCTTTGACCAGTCTATCTGCGGGGATCTTCTCATTATCCATTCCATCCATAATCCTCTACAGCTGCCGCGACGGGATCCGTTTCAGCTGTTCCAACACAGACAGGGGGCAAAGTAGAAAAAGAGTGAGAGTCCCAGATTGCAATATGAGGTGGACCAGATGGCATCATGAGACAGACCCAATTCCTTTCAAAAACTGCACCCCAACAACTCCACACAAACCCTTTAACTTATTATTACTGTTCCTATTTATGTAATTTCTAAATTATTTTCAATTAAATATTCTTTTCAGTGGATGTGTTAGTGTCTTCCTGTGTGCTTCCCCTGGCCTTCTGGAGTTGCTTCAACTGTGTTTGTAGGGGTTGAATACTTTATATTTGCCCTGCTGCTGTCTGTTTGGTTAGCTTAAATTAATGATGGAGTGTTTATGCCATCTGTGAGGCTTTCTTGGGCCAAACCAGCCCTCCAGAGATGCTGTGTAATGCCAGTGAAATGGAAAGTGTTCAGCCAAACCCACAGAGCTCCAGATCCACTGGCACTTAACTTCCAGTTAAGATTTAATTTGTGCCTCGCTGCTCTCTTTTGGCATGGCACACGATCTCAACAGAATCATACAAAGTAAATGTCACAGGCCTCTTATCAGAAAGAGTCTGCTTTCATATTCACCAGCCTGGCATTAATCATGGCAAACATCAGCATATGCTGTCTACCATTTAAAGAAGAGTTCATTCACACTTGGCTGCACTTCAAGCGTGACTTTATGACTTCTCCATTATTGATTCAATACAAAAACATTTTAGAATTCCAAATATTAGTTTTCCAGCACAAAATTAAATGTTACAGAAAAATGTTTGTATGTCAGTAAAGAAAGCAGCATAGTACATAAGAGACCACTTTTCAGACAAAAAAACATAATCAAGGCTGCTGGGTTTTACTTCAAAAATAAGAAGCAAGTGTGACAAAGTCTCCAGAAGAGCTGTGGCTGCTTCTGCAAGATGCTCAGTAACACTTACAGCTCATTTCCTTATAAAACTACACACATTGTACCTGAGACTACTATGTTGTTTTGTTTTTTTTAAAGTGATGGATCAGCACACCAAATATTCACTTTATTCATTTATTACTGTTTACTGCTCTTTATAGTATTTTTTTTTAAATGTAGAAACATTTAGTTTCATTTTTGAAGGCATCTTTGCTCTACAGCATTTCTTTGCATGTGACTATGACTTTTGCACAGTACTGTATATATATATATACACACACACCATGATTAAGAACACATGGGTAAGTACACATTTGTACTGAGAACAAAACAGAAAACCATTGTACTCAAAACTGACTTACAATATAAGTCTAGGGGCAGGTTTTGAATTCAATTTTTTTCAATTTACAATTTTGTTGTAAACAAATAATTCCTCATCTCGTCTCAGGGAGTTTTTCCTTGCCACCGTCGCCTCTGGCTTGCTCATTAGGGATAAATTCACATATTTACAATATATTTTTTGTGAATCCATTTATTTCTGTAAAGCTGCTTTGTGACAATATCCATTATTAAAAGCGCTATACAAATAAAATTGAATTGAATAGAAATAATTAAATTATGTGACTATGTAATACAAGTTCAAGACTACCACTGTTTCAGTTTAACAATAAGGGCCCTAGCATAGGACAGACATGACAGTAAGTCTTATCAAAGCTGTATACAGTAAAAAAAAAAAAAAATTACATTTTTCCAAGTGGTATTTGTGGTATCAAAAACAAACAAACAAAAAAAAAACAAACAGAAAAATCAGTATCACAGTCTTCTTAAAAAAAATAGACCCACCTTTAAAAGGATGAATATAATTATATATAACATAATTTACAAATACTGCTGCCTGAAGCAAAGGAGCTCAGACTTTTTCTTTCTTTTCTTTCTTTCTTTCTTACTTAGTTACTTACCATGGACCTTTAACCATAAAAGAAATTTTACAGAACCCTTCAGTACAAATTATTCTACAAAATCAAAGTATTTAAATATCAGGCTCTTTATTCAAATGTGTAGAGCAATATTTTAGCTATTTATAGGAGCCATAGAGCCTTTGAGTGTGAAACAAGATCACCATCATGCACGTGCATGATGTATTGACATTCCATAATCCCGCTTTCCATCTTCTACATCTAGAAAGGCAACCAGATTAGTATGTCAAGAGAATTTAAAATGCATGCAGTAGTGAATGAGGACCACAAGTTTATGATGTGTATACAGGTCAGTTTCCCTGATTGGACATACTTAGACACAAAAAAGCTTAATCTAACAATTAGAATTTTACCCAAAAACACTTTCTAATAATATGCACACATATTTCCTGCTATACTCTCACAGATAAACCATCTCTTTTCATGTTACCTGATTACTCTTGGCGTCAGCTGCATCATAGGTGCTGTAAGCAGCTTTATAGAGGGGCTTAAGACACCAAACACTACATAAAAGCATTTAGCCAAACCATACAGGTAAGCAATAAGATGAAAAGGTGAGGCTTTGAGCATAAACTGTTTTTGTTTTTGGGAAGTGCAGCTCTATATTATTAAATTGAACAGATCTACAGGTGAGTGCAAATGTTGGCATGTTCTAAGGATAATTGTATTTATTTTAGCCAGTTGAGTGTGTTAGGTTTCACAGATGTTTCTTCATTATCACAAATAACAACAAAGGTCAAATAGTGTGTGATAAGATATAAATAAATATTGGAAAACAGCTCATAATGTCAGTTTAGAAGTTGAAATCTACCATTAAAAATAATAAAGAAAGAAAGAAAAATCTCATATAATAACTTGTATACCAACGCTTAGGCTTCAGTCTGTTCTAACTGACAGATAACCAGTGACCAGTGCACCTCTAGTTAATGTTAAAGCTAGTTATCTAGCTAAAATTAGATCCATAGACACAATATTAATAGCTAACTAGGATAATGTCTTTTGACACAAGTAAAATGTTTTCCATTTAAACTGTTTTGAAAAGTCAAAAACAAAGCATAAAATATAAATTAACAGTGAGTCAGCGCCAGCTAGCTAGATAGTTACACATAGTTTCTAACTGTCAGATAGCTACTAACATTTACCAGTTTCTAATTAAGTCAGCTAGCTAGCTACTTTCACTTGCCAGTTTTTAATCATCAGCTATCTAGCTGCTTATGAGTACAGTTAACCATGTCAGCTAGCTAGCTACATACACTTGCAATTTCCAGCTGACAGCTAGGTTGCTAGCTACACTTGCGGTTTCTAATTAAATCAGCTAGCTAAATACTTACACTTACAGCACATGTCAACACCTAAGGGTCTGAGGCAAAACTATTCTGTTTTACCCTCCAATAAAAACCCAAATGTTGGTAAGGACATTTAAGCTATCGTGAGAACTGTTAGCAATCACCAAACAAATCAACACCTATGGTTCAGCTGTCATAGCTTGGAGCTTTATTTGTATCAGTATTAGCCACCTCACCTCGCTCCCATGAAGTAGTGTGACAGGGCCTAAAAATCAATCAGTAGAGAAGATGCATGCGCTCTTAGGAAAGACCCAAAATGCATGCCTTGTGTCTGCTAGAGACACGTACAAAGCATCAAATTTGCAACAAATCTTGAAACCTAAACAAGTGGTAGCAAACTGGTTTGCTTTTTTCAGTCTGCTTTGTGCAGTGGGTTCAATGCCAAGTTTGTTTTTTTTTTAACAATTGAATCCTCATGAAATATGTTAAAATACTTTCTCACCATACTATAAATGACACTACTAGGAAGTCCTTTGTGTGTTAGAAAACCAGAAACAACACAACACAAAGGAACCTGCTGGATAAATGGATAAGAGCTGTTTTAATTAGACACAAGTCATCTGAAAATATGTCAGCCATTTGAGAATTAATTGTGAGACTCTATTAGGCCTTTCTGCTGTGCTACATGCTCATATGGCCTTACAGTATATACCATTTACAGTATATACCATATACCATTATACCACATACACATACCATACCATTTTACCTATAAACTACTTAGATATAGTCAAGAAACGCTAACATTTATAATCATTTTAACCTGTAAATAAAGCAGAAAGCTGTATTTAGACATGCATAATAGTCAAAGAGAAAAATGATTCTAGAGATTTTAGAGATTCTAAGAAAAGGAATTTCCTTTGTAGATGTTTCATGTCCATGTTTCACATAACACAATCAGGAAGCACTGGGGAAAAACAACACTATGTCACAGTTTCAGTTAGAAACTTGTCAAACCAGTGAAGTTCACATTACTCAGTGTTGTTTTAGAGGGAAACATGCTGTGGCATGTTTACGAGACTTATTACAAACTCTTTGTCTACTTCTGAATAACTCCATGCCCTGCTTTAATGACTTATTTTGAAAAAGGAAGTCAATGTAGTTATGGTAATGGTTACATTATGGTTAACACTATTTACCACATTCATTCACATTAAAAAATATTACATCTAGCATTAATAAAACACAAGTAATGTTAACAAAGAAACAACATAAGCTAATACGTATTAATTTGTTTAAATGTTTGTTTAAGTGTTAACAAAATACACCTGCAGTGACTACTTATAAAGTTCTATCTGACCTATTTATTTATTTTTTCAAAAGTAATGCTATAAATATGTTATTGACATACCACTGGATCAGGGATGAAACCGAATAATTTAGGCTACTAGTTTCTTTATATTTTGGTAAATAGTTCCAACTAAATTTTTTTTTTAAATATCGGGGGCAGGTACAAATAAAAATGATACCATTCACAGACCATTTACTGTTCATATTTAATAATAATAAAAAAACACTTCAGGCTTAAATCTGAACACAGATACAGACATTTGGAGCACTAATTCAATTGGAGCAGACAGATACAGATAGTGGCACTGCACTGCAACCCTACACTAGATACACCAATTTACACCAGTGTCACACCAATTTATTCATTAAATATACAAAGAAAGGAGAAAGTTATAAAGATCCACTTTGACCTATTTGATGATTAATACTTTATGAATCAGTATCTTCACAGATCAGTAACATTCCAGCTTTGTCAGATAATTAACCAAATTAAAAGCAACAGAAGGCAGGTAGGTAATAAGTCTTATTTTTTATTGTTTTTATTGATTTTTATTGGTTCAGACAGACATGCTAGATCTCTGTACAGTGTGAATGGAGAGTGAGCTCTGAATCAATCAGACTCAAGTTGAAACATTTACACTAGGAATGGCCTCACTCTCCAAAGCAGGACCCAACATACACACAGACGTTTTTTTTTTGTTTGTTTTTTTGTTTTTGGCCAAGAATGGTGTGTATTACTGTGCCAACAGAAGAATGAACAAATCACAGATTCACTGTTGTTTTGGTACACACCTTATAAGGGCTAGACTATATATACATCCTGTTCATGCCTAATGATATAGTCGACTCTATCTACACAATGGTGAAAGAACAAATGAGGTGATAGGTGATACAGAGAGTAAACAAAATGTAAACAAATGTCACAAGGTGCCAAAGTAAACGGTTAAACAATCAACCAATAAATACCCTCAGTTTCACTCTCTACCGTATGTGTACCGCCGGGCTGTCAGTGTCCGTGCCTTTCAAACAATCAGTGAAGGCATCAGGAAAATAACGCAGAGGGCAAAATTAATGAATTAGTGCACAATTGATGCTTGTTTTGCTTCTTCCATGTAGCAGGAGTCCTACAAGACAGTCAGGCAGGTGAGTGAAAGCATACAGTGATACAGAGCACAGACAATCCAGTCAGAAAGCACATATCTCAACTAGAATTAGCAAGAAGTGGATATGATCTTGTTGCTGCAGGTAGATAAGAACAGAATCTACAACCCTCTTCTGCAGATTTCACTGGAAACCCTTATTCATACACAACTTGTGGTATACACAACTATATGGAATAACATTTTCAAATCTCGTCTTGTCTGCTCTGCTTTACAAAGATTATATTCCCCAGAACCCTTGGGTCACATTAGTTTTTGTCTCATAAAAAAAGACAAATGTGAGTCATTTAGTCCTAACTGTGAATAGATGTAGCAATATTAAAGAGGAGTCATTTGGATAATAATGACTGGCGAGATATTCTCTACGTCAACCTTGAAACATTTATATCTTTCTTTCAAAAGTGCATTAAGGATTGAAATAAAAGTAGTCTATACTACCGCTCTGTCTGACCTCACGACGCAGGAGCGGACCTCAAAGTCCTCGAGCGATGCGAATTTATAAAGCACCTACAGTAGATCTCTGCATAACCACTAACTCTCAGTAGTCATCTAATGCTGTGTTTGGAGGAATACTACATATTCATCAATCCCAAAGCATTATTTACAATGAAGCATGACTATACTATATCAATATGAAAAAGCTTACATGTTCCTGCTTGTTTTTTAATAGGAATGTCAAAGTGATCAGAGTTTTGTGAAATCATCTCTTCAGCTCTTCAGTCTATGTTACAAACTGGAGAGTCAAATGTGTCTTACTGAACAGATGATTATTTTGTTTCTATAAATCATCCTCTTGTTTCAATGTCTAAAATATGAGAAGTATGAGAGAAGCTTGTGAAGAGAAGTCTGTATGGTAATGAAAAATAAACCAGTACATTTCTCCAGGATGGGATTCAAAGTGTCTAAACTGATGTGGTTGAGCCTCAGTCTTCTACACTGGCGCTCTCTCTGAAGTACATTAAAACACTCACAAACCTTAGAACAATGTGAAGTTTGGATACAGTGCATAAAGTCACATGTGTGCGTAAGCGTTTACATGGACATATTCAAAGTCGTGTACACATATGCCAGCTGACAGCACTGAGTGGAATTATAAAATTCTAAACCAGTGAAGAAAAAAGGTCTTGCATGCACACTTGCTTTGTATTTTCATCCAGTAATTATTGTTCGGGTTCCCTTCAGACTATACTGGCTGTCTGATGAATCTTCCTCATACAAGTAGCAGTTGTAAACCTACTCTCTCTCTCTCTCTTTCTTTCTTTCTTTCTTTTTTTTTTTTTTTTTAGAGATTTTCCTTGAGTGTACAAAAATAAAAAGCAAAAGCAAAAAAATAATCCACGACTGGACTTTTGTTGTTGTTGTTTTTTTCCTGTCCCTTTCAAATTTTTAAGACTTTTTGGCAATTTTGTTAATAAAGTATACTATTTCACAACTGAAATTGACTTAACACTGTTTTCAACCAGTGACCTTGTGGTCTTACATGAGTGCCAAATATCCAATCTCGAAAACTCGAAAAACTCAACTGGAACTTAACCAACAGAAAGCAACACAACAAGCATGTGGTGTAAATGAAGTGGCCTGGTTAGCAGTGGGCTATTAACAGGAGCATCCGCCTTCAGTGGTAGTCGGCTCTTGCGGTTTGTCCAGCTTGATGTCAATCACTGAGGAATGTTGTTAAGAAAGAAACATTATTACTTATTATTACATTACATTATCTACAGTATTTTACTGTCTCTTCATTCATTTAAACTGTTCAGCCTAGAAATCCTGATATAAAGCAATCCATCCTGTATTTACAGATTGCATACAGGATTTATTTCAAGGTAATACAAAATATTTGCATTACTAGTCTACTGGTCCAGTAAAGCAGAAGTGTCAAACTCAGGTCCTAGAGGGCTGAAATGAGTGTTATTTCCTCATTCTAACACACTGAATTCAGCTCGATAATTAGCTGATGAAGTTAAATCAGGCGTATTAAATGAGGTGTGCAGTGCTGTGGGCCTCCAGGCTTGCAGCTTGAGACCCCTGCATTAAGGAACAATGTCAGGCAAACTGGCCATAAAATATGGAGCATTATTGACCCCTGGAGGTAGAATGACAATGTGCAGGCTGCAGTACTCTCTCTTACGCTCAAGGAGGCACTGCATTCACAAACACAACTACACATCCCCAATGATGCCATGTGCACTGGTATATAGCTAATGTAGTGCAGTGTCAGCACTGCTGTTTGACTAGTATGATGGATTTGTCTTATGTCTTAAGTGGTGATTTTACTTAACATATTACCTCATCACCTCTGACATCAATCACACAGACTGACAATTCCAAATGCTGCTGTCACTTTTCTTATTTGTAGGAAAAGTAAGTAAATGTAGATATTATTTTTGACAGTATTAGACTGTTTCACACACTGTTTAAAATGTCGCCTTCTTTGTACTCGTTTTCCTTTCCAAAATGAGTAATATCATCTTCTGTCTTCTGTCAAGGATGCGTTAGTCATCGCCCAATATCCATGTAACGTCCCATCACTCAGTTCTGCTATATAGCAGATATCATTATTGTGTCATGTGTCTGTCACAGAGAAAGGCTTTCTTTCCTTAATCTATAGAATAAAAGTAAATTACTGGCATTTATTATGTCATAGACTGTTAAGATAGTTAAAAAGCAGCTTGCTGTACTTTATCTAATGAAAAATATTATTGTGTCAAGACATATTTGGTGTCTGAAGTTTTGCACTGGAGCTATCTCACCTAAAATGCTGACCAAAAGATATGTTGTATTGATCATTCTAAAGTGAAACTACGTATATTATCATTCGCATAACCTCCAACTTTCTGGTAGAATTCTACCTTTAAGCATCAGAATGCCTCAGGGTGAAAGTCTGTGTGCCATTATTTAAGAACCGGATGCAGTTTGAGGAAGATGTTGATGAAAAGGTTTTGGGTAAAATGTTATCTACATTTGCCTTAGAGGTCCATTACAAAACTAAAGATCAGCTGAAGGACCCTCTTTGGAGTCTAGATGACATACGGGGTTTGGTTATTTTCACAGTTAAAATTTAAGGCAAATTTATTCTACCTAAATTGCAAACTGGTCTTCAAAAATAGGTCACAGAGGTTCAAACAGGGGTAAGACAGGGACAACTTCCTGTTTTTCTCTCATTAACATGCACGCACACACACACACACACACAATTTAAATACACACCATGTAACACTGAAGAAACTGAGCCACTCCAGTGTTATGGAGTGTGATGGAGGGATGAAACTGATTTGCAATATGATCAATAAACATTCAGTAGAGATACACAAAACTAATCCTTTAAATGTGCCAGTTCTGCTTCACACGTAAACTGCCTTTTAATTATGTTGATTTGTCTTCCGTGATGTGTGTTTTGAAAGATTGTGCATATGTGTGTGTGTTTGTGTGAGTGAGAGAGAGAGAGAGAGAGGGAGAGAGAGAGGGAGAGAGAGAGCTGCTGTCAGAGTGCATGGTTTAACTCAAATGTAAATGAGGGAAGCAAGGATTTAATATTCTTATAAAAGCCAAGGAGTAGCAGGAGCCATCTATGCTTTTTGGGACAAGAGCATTTGGAAGAGTAATCATGTCTGGCATCTCTCTCTCTCTCTCTCCCTCCCTCTCTCCCCTCCTCTCTCAGTCACTCTTTTTTCTCTGGATCGATACTCAGTAGAGTGCAATAACAGCAGGAGGCCTCAGTGCCATTAAGCCTACACACAAAGACAGTGAGGGTTGGGTGAGCCATCAGGAAGGACTCTACATCACCCTGACAGGCTGTCATACACACACACACACACACATACACACACACACAGTGAGTGTATCGCTGTAGATAAATAATGCACCTAACTCTATCTGTAACCTCACTAACTAAAAGGAAACATTTCGGCTCTGTTAGATTTTCAAATAAAAGCTGCCTGTTTTTTGGAAAACAAAGGACCAGCCAAATATTCTCACAAACCGTAATGTGTTCCTATCATCATGGAGACATTTTGTCCCCACAAAAGACCATCACACACTGATTCACACACATCTCCAACAAATCAACATTTGAACCCCCCCCCCCCCCCCCTTGCGTCACCAGCCTGAGATGTCTAATTTTCAAACCTAATCAATAAAAATCACACCCACAAGCACTCACAAACCCAGACAAAAGTGAGTTTACAGACTCATCTGTCAAGTTGATTAAGTTCGGTGACTGTCATTGTTCTGATTGCTAATGACACTGAGTCAAAGTACCACCAAGAATTGAACCCACTGCTAACCTGGGGCATGTAGAACACCCTTGAACTCAATGCCCTTAAAGCACACAACACACTGTTGTCAGGAAAATCATCTTTAACAGTTTCTCGGCAATACAATCACACATTATTGCCCCCTTTCATCCATAAGAAGCTTTACATCCTCAGCAAAGCAGTTTATAACGTTTCATCTACTGTGCAATTCAATACTACCATGATAGACAGCATTTTCACATCGGCCCTTATCATCTGCTTCAGTACATCATCCTCCCAGGAAAAGAGGATATTGCGAGACACAATCAGGACAGGAGAGGAAATCCTCAGCAGCAGTCTGGAGTCTATACAAAACCTGTGTGCAGGTGTGCAGGAAATAGCATGGATGTCAACAGTTACATCCCACATAAAAACAGTCTGTTCCAAAAAATGCTATCATCAGCAAGGTGTTATCGGATATTGATAACACAAACTGCATGCTACTGTATTATTTTCTGTCCCCTGGCAGTTTCTCTTAACCAAACTTGCAAGAGCTTTAGCATTCTGGCCCACTTCTACTCATGTTGAACTGCCAAGCCTTAAGTCTAAACGATATACAGTTATTATTTCATAAAACTTTACTTAGGCTGTGTTCACAAGGACATTTTGGCATTAATGTGTGATGTCACTTGCTGTAGGTTTGTTTTTGGGTGGAGATTGATAATTGATGGTCAAACATGGATTCTCCTCCCCAGAGGATGCCTGATTGGTTGACACAGACTGACAAACCTTTTAAACAGAAAACAGAGACAGTTTTTTTTAATGTGCTGCCATGGTTTGATGTATGTTGTCTGTCTATAGTAAAGGCATGACTTTTTGAATACCAAAATGTCTTGGTGAGAGTAGCTTCATATACACTATATGGCCAAAAGTATGTGGACACCTGACCATCACACCCATATGTGGGTCTTCCCTAAACTGTTGCCACAAAGTTGTAAGCACACAATTGTCTAGAATGTGTGAATTTGTATGCTGTAGCTTTAATATTTCCCTTCACTAGAACTAAGGGGCCCAAACGGCCCTGTGCACAAAGTGAGATCCATAAACAAAGACATGGTTTGCTAAATTTAACGTGGAAGAATTCCAGTGGCCGAGCCCTGACCTCAACCCCCCTGAACACCTCTGGGATGAATTAGAACTCTAACTGCTTACCAGGCCATTTCACTTGACAACCGCCCAACCTCACTAATACTCTTGTGGCGGAACGACCACAAATCCCCATTGCCACACTAAGAAAATCTAGTGGAAAGCCTTCCCAGAAGAGTGGAGGCTGTTATAACAGCAAAGGGGGACTGAATCTGTGCTAATGCCCAGGGATTTAGAATGGGCACATATGGGTATTATGTTCAGGTGTACTTTTCGCCATATAGAGTACATGCATGCACTGCCTGTATATGAATAGTATATTTATTAATGTTACTAAATATACACTATATTACCAAAAGTATTCGGTCACCTGCCTTGACTCACATATGAACTTAAGTGCCATCTCATTCCTAA
>CM075004.1:18995114-19007910 GCA_037576675.1 Pangasius sanitwongsei | reverse complement strand
GTTGAATATGAATCCCATAAGAAATAAAAGAAATGTGTTTTGCCTGCTCACTCATGTTTTCTTTAAAAATGGTACATTACCAATTCTCCAAGAGTATGCAAACTTTTGAGCACAACTGTAATATATGAATGTAAATTGAGATATGAGACAAATTCCTACACCACACATATAACATAAACAACATAAAACCTAATTACTTAACCAAGCCATTACCAACACCATCAACGCAAATGTCAATGTGAGAATCATATTTGATATTCAGATGCCGCTGTGATACCAGAACTGTAAATGTAACTCTGTAACTTTTTTGTTTGATCATTCAAAAAAATTTGTTTGCATTTTTAATGGTTCTTAGCAGCCTAATCTTCCTCTCAGATAAAAAAAAACCCCAAAACATTAGAGTGCTATATATAATCTTTAAAGGTTTTTCCCTAGAGGGACAAAGTAAAGAATGTTTTTTCAAAGATTGTTTCTTGTGTGCAACTTGCAGACAGATTACCATCACTGCATCAGACAAGCCACCTCTTGTCAGCAAGAATTCACTGTAATGCCAAGGAAATTTCCTGAATACTCTCTTCCAGCTTGCTATCAGCATGTATGTCTGTAGATCAGACTGAGGCACTCTAGGCATCACTTTGTGACCTTTCACAATTTAAACCTGACTGAAAGTCAGCACTCCGTTTCTCCAGTGTGTGAAAGGGCCAAAGAAATGCCAGGCGACAGTTCCTATAGCTTACCTCCTTTTTTCACCAACATGCCATTTCTCTCACTGCGGTGGCTGTTCGGCACAGACATTTTATTCAGTACTCATTACTATTCCACCTTGGCAATAAGAGTTTTTTAAAGTTAAGTTTTCAGATCCAGATTCATGTGATTAAAGTGCAAGCTGTGCAATTACTGCCAGTTATGCACTCAGAAAATGGGCATGTAAATGATCAGAAATTGCGAACTACTGCAGAGTTTCTTAATTCAGTAAGGAAGTTCAAAAACTACAAGTAAGTTCTCATGAGCCTTAATGGATGGTCCACATTTTTGCTCTCTCCAGCTAAAAAAAAAGGCAATAAAATACCATAAAAATATTTATAGCACCAAAATAACTGAAACCTGTTTTTCCATGTCTCTGTTTAGCAAGTCTCTGTAGTGCAGAGCTACATTTTAAATTTTCATTGGACATTATCATGTCTCATTTTGGGTCAAAAATCCAAGTCTGGAATACGAAATATTACTAATTTGCAACAAATATGTTTTTGCACCAATATTGATATTTATAGCACTTTTTATGTCATTTTTGGACTTTTTCTGAACACATTTAACTTATTGATAAGTCCACGATGACATCTTCATGTGTGGAAGAGTTGTCACTTAAGAGTACTGACAAGAACCCTAGCTATAGTTTGTGTTGGCATATAAGAAAGGTATATCTTGAATCGCTGTATTAAATAACATCCATTTCTCCCTCAAGGTTACAGAAATCCTCAGTACGAAATGTAGTCAAGCTGTCAGGGGCTGAAAGAAAAAACCTTGCACACTGAGCTCTTTCCTTTCATGCAGGTAGAGAATGTACATGCATGTGTGAAGACAGCTGGAGTGTGTCTGCGTGCAACGTTTCAACAAACACTTCAGCCGACAGGATGCAATCAGCCTCGGATGGTTCTAGTTCTTCGATGCTGGCTTGGTGTCTCATGGCCGTAAAAAGACCCTAAACCATTTTAATGCACTGCCAAACATATACATGTGCGAAAGAACGCAAGTGTTCCATGCTTCTGGTGCTGTTTTTTTTAGGAGTACGACTTCAAAATCCCGAAGATGTTTTGGCACATCTTGGAATTATAAGGTTCTATCTGACAAACCTGTCAACTTCAAAATGAATCCGATGACTGACTACCTTGCTTTCAATCTTTTCTGAGTAATTTATGGTTATCTTTGGGTAGAGAACCATTTCTAAAGTGTTTTGTGGCATGTACCAGAGAACACACAGTGCTGATTAAAAGGATACTGCCCTCTTTGCTCGTTTCCTGCATGCTCTCCATCCCAGGAAGGGCAGCGGCCACACGTCGGAACAGCTGAGAAACAGACAGCAAAGAAAAAGAAAAACAGACATACACTATGACACACTGTTATTAAAGGCCTACATTTTACTTTCATGATCGGTGGGTCTGCAGTCATCTCCTCACCGGGAGTGAGTTTACACACACACACATGCAAGCACACACACACACACACACACACAAACACCTAACACATACACAACATCAGAGATATTTAATCAAAAGGTTTCACTGTAAGTATAACCTGTTCATTATGTGTTAAAAACATGCCACACACTCTCTTGACCCAGAGCGACTACTCTTACACAGATCGTGTTGTTTTTAATTACCTTTCTTCTTTTTACTTAGCATCTTTTTTTAATGTTGACTCACTACTTGGCTCATTGTTCCTGCAGTAATTAATGGTCTATGTTGAGATCCCTGTACAAACAATCATTAAACAAACAAATCTAGAGCTAAACTGCATTTAAATGTAATACCCAGCACTGATGGGAGTCTGGTTTTCCTTTGAGGACAGCATGCAGGTGTCCTTTCACAAAGTTATAAATAGAAACAAATTCCCATGCAGACCATTTGCGCAGACTGTATCTGGTTTGGTTACAAAACACTTTCAAGCATCCATGGGTCAGATGAGAAACAGACATCAAAAAGCACTTTTGAGAGCTTTTTGAGAATGTGTAGCTCTTGGAGATCTGGGGAGCAGTCTGAGAGAAAAGGCGACGAGACACAGTGTCTGTGCTGAGCAGTGAGCAGTGCTATAACTTACCACTACGTCCACATTGACTTATTCTGAATTACTCCAATATTAGCTAGTTTAAATGATAAAAAAATTTATGAGGTGAGGATCTGTAGGGTAGAAATCCCTCGACCACATACATATTTAGATTAACAGACACTCTACTGATTCCTGGGACACTGTATATACACAGAATAATCAAGCTCTCTTACACCCAGTCCTGTGTAACACAGCACTTAGTGTATGCACCCACATTCCCTGCCATCCATCACATCGCACTGGCCAGGAGGACAGTGGACCATTAGGCAGCAAGAGGCAGAGAAAAGGCAATGTTTGGTTAGTTTCCTCCAGGCAATTTCGTTTGAAGGGGAAAAAACAAAGAGAGCCATAAAGCACTTTTAAATCTGGCTGGAACAAAGGCAAGAGAACATGAGCCAATCCAATTAGAAAACTCTCTCTCTCTCTCTCTCTCTCTCTATCACACACACACGCAAAAACCAGATAGAGTGACTTTTATTAACACTAAAAAGGCTTTCATTAAACATTAAATATGCGCACCTCATTTGCACCTAATTTTTTATATATATATATATATATAGAAAGCTTGCCAGAAAGGTTCATAGAACATCTAGTTGAGACTAGAGGTGTGCATCAGACTTGTGATGCCAGGGAAGGATGCAACAAATGCAACTCTCATGTGGGCATGAGCGAGCTGTCAGATATGAAGCTCACAGGACAAAGAAAGACCACGCCTATTAATGAATCATAAGCCGCTGAACGATGCATTTACAGTATTTCTTAATTCAAATTAGGGTACTCGTTTGTTTAGATTTTATAAAATCTAAATCAAAAATTTTAAAATGTTTTTGAAAATCTCGCAGGCAGGCACAAACAAAAATCATAACTGCATGAGTGGGATTTAGAAAAACAGTCCAGCACACATCTCTAGTTGAAACCAATTATGAACCGGAGTGATGTTGCTGAGGTTGAGGTTATTCCAAATAAAATATAAAAATAAATTTTAAATATAATTTCTATAAAATAAAATCTCAGTGAAACACAGTAGTGTTTACACAAAGCCTCAAAATTATATTCGTTGAAGAGCGCATCATACTGCCCTGCTTGAACTGATATTATAGCCTTCATTTTTTCAATTACCTCTGCACAGTAATCCGTTTATCTGATTTTGCTGGTGTTACGGATGAGCAAAGTAAATAAGCAAATGTATCTATCGACTGCAGTCTTATCATACTAATGAAACTGAGGCTGCAGGGCTCACAATCCAAAAACTGTGTATTTATTTACTTATTTATTACAGCCAGCCAGAAACAAAGACAAGCCGTGCATTGAGGAATTGGTTAGTGTGAGTGATAATACTCGCATACATGAGGATTATAATGCCTTTGTTGACAGCACTGAGTGGCTTAATCTGTAATGAGAGATATCAGAGCCATTGGTGTCAGGAATCTGTGTGTCTGCATCGTCATGCTGCACCATCTCTATAAAAAAAAACAGTTAAAGCAACAATAAAGTGCTAATGAGCTGAAAGAATGAGAGCAGTGTATCTGTGTTTAATCAGATCAACAGACACTTCATTCATTCCTGTGCAGAGATACTGCAGTGACTTGCCTCAACTATTTAGACAACATGCTGCTTTATACTGTATGTAACTTTACCATGCATCTACAACCAGTACATTACGTAGGGATCAATATCACAAGATATAACTACACACTTCTGTTAAAATGGCAGGGTTTTGTGAAGTAAAAGAATGACACTAAGATAAATCATGTCAGATCTTTTCTCACCTTTAATGTGAAATTGCACAGTATGCAAATAAAGCAAAAAACAATCAGAAACATTTTTAGGGAAAAAAAAGAAGAATAAAAAACTTACAATAACCTAGCTGAATAAGTGTGCACACCCCTAAACAATACTTTGTTGAAGCACCTTTTGTCCTCCTGTGCACAGCCCACCCCACAGATTTCTAGTCGGATTCAGGTCTGGGCTCTGGCTAGTTCATTCAAAAACATTGGTCTTCTTTTGGTTAAGCCATTTCATTGTTGATTTGGAAATATGCTTTGGGTCATTGCTGTGCCGAAAGGTGAAATTCCTTTTCATCTTCAGCTTACTAGCAGACACCTGAATGTTTTGCACTAAAATCGACTGGTATTTGTAGCTATTCATGATTCCCTCCAACTTGATAAAACCTGGAGTTCTGGTAGAAGAAAAGCAGCCCTAAAGCATGATGCTGCCACCACCATGCTTCACCTTGGGTATAGTGTTCTTTTGGTGATGTGCTTTTTTTTGCACTAGACATACCTTTTGGAATTATGGCGTATTATACCTTTTGGAATTAGTCTCATCAGACCGTAACACATTTTGCCACATGGTTTGGGGTGATTTACTTGAGCTTGGATGTTTTTTGTGAGAAAGGGCTATCCACCTTACCCCATAGCCCAGACATATGAAGAATATGAGAGATTGTTGTCACATGCAGAGAGTAATCAGTACTTGTCAGATGTGCCTGCAGCTCCTTTAATGTTGTCAAAGCCTCTTGGCAGCCTCCCTGGTATGTTTTTGTCTTGTCCTCTTGTAAATTTTGGAGAGATGTCCTGTTCTTGTTAATGTCACTGTGGCGCTCCATTTTCTCCACTTGTTGATGATGGCCTTTACAGTGTTCCATGGTACATCTAATGTTTTGGAAATTCTTTTATACCCCTCTCCTGACTGATTCCTTTTGACAGTCAGATCCTGGACAGGTTTTGTCAGCTCTTTGAAGACCATGGCTTCAGCAGTCAGATGAAACCAAGAAAATGTCAGGAAAATCCTACAGAAACAGCCGGTCTTTATTTGGGGTTAATCAGAATAATTTCATTGATGAAAGCTGTATAATAATTACTTCTGAACATGAGAACATTGGTTCATTCTGAACACAGCCACATCCCCAATGATAAAAGGGTGTGCACACTTATGCAACAAGATTATTGTAAGTTTTTTATTTTTCCTGTTTTCCCCTATGTTTCTGGTTGTTTCTGACTTTTATATGTTGTAATTTCACATTGACATGGGAAAAGTTAAATTTTTCATCACAAAAACTTGCCATTTTAAGAGGGGTGTGTAGATTTTTACATCCACTATAATACATATTCTGATGTCTGTTTTTTTTGAGATATGCTTTAAAGATACTGTATGTTGCTAGAATAAGATACTTCTATGGATTAAAAAAACTTATCTACATGGAAAACATAACTATAAGAAAACATAACTATAAGCCACTTTAGTTTCTGTGTACAATGCCATCAAAATCAAGAAAAAGACTACTGGGTAAATAATAGTTCATTAACAAGGAATTTTACAGTTGTTACAATAACACATTAATAAATTGAAAAGAAATTAAGCAGTAAATGAAACATGTCTAAAAAAAATAGAAAAAGATATATAAAGGTGAATATATCAGCCATAACATTAAAACCACTGACAGGTGAAGTGAATAACACTGATTATCTCATTACAATGGCACCTGTCAAGAGGTGGGATATATTAGGCAGCAAGTGAACAGTCAGTTCTTGAAGTTGGAAGCAGGAAAAATGGCCAAGCATAAGGATCTGAGTGACTCCGACATGGGCAAAATTGTGATGGCTAGACGACTGAGTCAGAGCATCTCCAAAACGGCAGGTCTTGTGGGGGTGTTCCCAGTATGCACTGGTTAGTACCTACCAAAAGTGGTCCAAGGAAGGACGACCGGTGAACCGGCGACAGGGTTATGAGCGCCCAAGGCTCACTGATGCATGTGGAGAGCGAATGCTAGCCTGTCTGGTCCGATCCCACAGAAGAGCTACTGTAGCACAATTGCTGAAAAAGTTAATGCTGGCTATGATAGAAAGGTGTCAGAACACACAGTGCATTGCAGCTTCCTGCATATGGGGCTGTGTAGCCGCAGACCGGTCAGAGTGCCCATGCTGACCCCTGTCCACCCCAGAAAGCACCTACAATGGACACATGAGCATCAGAAATGGGCCATGGAGCAATGAAAGAAGGTGGCCTGGTCTGATGAATCACATTTTCTTTTACATCATGTGGATAGCCAAATGCATGTGCGTCACTTACCTGGGGAAGAGATGGCACCAGGATGCACTATGGGAAGAAGACACGCCGACAGAGGCAGTGAGATGCTCTGGGCAATGCTCTGCTGGGAAACCTTGGGTCCTGTCATTCATGTGGATGTTACTTTGACACGTACCTGCTACCTAAACATTGCTGCAGACTTGCTTGCTTACATTGCTTGCCCTTCATGGCAATGGTATTCCCTAATGGCAATGGCTTCTTTCAGCAGGATAATGCGCCCTGCCAAACTGCAAAAATTGTTCAGGAATGCTTTGAGGAATATGACAAACAGTTCAAGTGTTGACTTGGCCTCCAAATTCCCAGATCTCAATCTGATTGAGCATTTGTGGGATGTGCTGGACAAGTCTGATCCATGGCGGCCCCACCTCACAACTTACAGGACTTAAAGGATCTGTTTAAAAATCTGTTAAAAGGTTTTATTCCAACAGTGCAGCAGATTCACAGATCTTTTGGCAGCTGGTATCTGATTACAAAATGAAATGATTGGCACATAGATATGCAACAACTTGATCAAAGCCTGACATTCACTGTATGAGAAAAATACCCTTAGTTAGAAAGGTTTTAGACATCTTTAAGCAGACTGAATGTTTTTACCACCATGTTTTTTTTAAACTCAACATGATCGTTGCAAGAACATAGCCTAGATGCAAGATTAAAGTGAATACCCCACTGTTTTGGTGAAATATATTCATGATTTTTTTTTATTTAAAAAAGTAGCGGTGTCAAAGAATGTGATAGAATGTAAAACTGGGGAAAATCTGATTTTTCGTCATTTTTGGCTGCTTGCCAGTATTCAGCCACAATGACAATTGGTTTTCCCAGGCCTCCACACATAATGCTTCCATTACTAGTTAGCTACATTAGCCTTGTAGCTCTGTAAACTTTAGACACAAAACATGTCTTGGCTGAGCACCATGATATATTTAATTTTTTCATCTGAGCTTTTCCTTTGAATGAGAGTAACAGTCTGGTGTCGACTAACATAATATTCACTAATGAAAGAACTTAATTACTTCAAAACCTTTAAAAAAGCAGAACAGTAGGTATAATTGCTTAAAAGCACAAGGAAATGATTTAAGATGTTTAATACAAGAGAATGAAAGACTCTACAGGATGCAGACATAGATGGCTGAGTCGACTGTATCAGCATTCTGTGAATAAGTGTCTCATGTAGATGCAGCCTGTGTAGATGCATATAAAACTGTGGCTTAAACTTGCTTCTCAGCCCACTCAGTACAGAGGGAGCCAAACATGACACACACACACACACACACACATTCTTCAGTGGGGAGGAGAGAAGATGAGAGACAGAGGGACGGGGCAGTGAGAGAGAAAGAAGAAAAAAGCAAATCAGAGTTGGTGTCAGTTCTGCGTCTCTTCCACCTCTGCGCTTAGTCATCCTGACTCACTGCTTCGACTATACCTCAGACGACAAACCCGGACAAACGCAGACTGTTCTCACACCCACACACATACGCACACACTGCTCTTGTCCTGCTGGCTGAGAGTGGGCATTAAGGAGAAGCTCACCTGCTTGACGTTGTAGCCTGTCTTAGCACTGGTTTCGATAAACATCACGCTGAGCTCCTTCGCCCGCTGCTCGCCCTCCTCGATCGTGATCTGCCTGTGGAGAGGAAGGCTTATTTCAGTGCTTTGGTTTGTGTGGGTTTAGCCTAAAACAGATCATAATCCATGTGCTCAGTATAATGTAATAGTCAATCTAACCTGAGAACAAACTTAAATGATCAGCCATGTTGTTGGATTTCATTAAATTTCATTAGCATTCAGATGTAAGACAGAAGTGAACACTGACTCCACCCATAACCCTAACCTTATACTTAAAGTGTAAATGAATCTCAAGTACATTTTGAACACAAGAAATGGAAAAGTGTAAAGAGGACATAAATCCTAGTAATAAATGCAATGGAAGGATTTAGTAATGAATCAACCCCTTTTTCCATCTGCAACACAATTACAATATCAGATCTCAGAGTATCACTCGATACATGATACAGATTCAATAACATGCTTTTAGCAACCAAGCCAAATCTCTGCAAGTTCCTGTTGCCAAGTTACAGGAAACATTAGAGGCAAAATGGTGGCATGCTTTCTAATAAGTTAGATCCAGGGCAAGATCAGTGTCAACATCTAATCTCATGGTGCCAGATGGGATCTCGAACAAGGAAATACATCTGGCGACACTAATGAGAAATTGTGGCTAAAGGGTGAGTGGGAACGTAGTGACCACTTTACTACCATAACTATGTATGTCAGTGGAAGGGATTTGAATATTTGTCAAAGCATCAAGCATTTCAGACCCGTACCAGCCCTCACACTGACATTTATTATCAGATCAGTACTTCCCTAGGAATATTGCCCATTAAATCCATACAGGCTCTGGTAAAATATGGCTGAATAGCACAGACTCAGACATGGCCTTATCAATCACTGTCTCTAACCACACTCATAGTCGACTGACGTTAATTAACTGATGCTAAATCTGCACAAAAGGCTATCTCGTTAATTAAACCACATTTATATGACACTCTCGCACATTAAGCCATGTCTGAGAGCAGAAAGCATTTGTACAGAAGAAAAAGTAGACATGGAGAGTGAAGAAAGACTAGAGACAAGAGGAAGACTAGAGAGACTGACAGACAGAGGTTGAGAAGATGGAGGGAGAAACAGAAACAGAAAAGAGAGTAGTGAGCTCTGAAGCCCTGCGAGGACAGACATGACGTAACCAGCAATTTCCTTTGTTCTTGTCCACACAGACAAACACTTACCTGAGTTCAGTCAGCTCCATTTCTTCCCCAAAGCAAACACACACTGCATGGAGCTGCAGCATGCTAAATATAGCCACTACACATATCTCAAATCTGAGCTCAGAGAACATCTCTGTCTTGTGAGAAATCGGCAAAGGATGTAGAATCTTTTGTTTTGCACTAGATCTGCAAGGCTGATGTTGCTAAAATGTAAGGCTACATTTACTGTATAGCAACAAGTTTAGCATCATGAAAGCTGTACGTCTAAATCATCACACATCTGCCTCAACACTATTTTGAGTTGTTTGGTATCTCAAGCAGATTTATGATTTTTCTGACACTGCATGACACTCTTGTAGTATGTATAAAAGTTGACTAAATTATGATGCATAGCTATAAGCAAATGCAGCCATCTTAGAGCAGGAATTATTTTCTCCCAAGCCAATTTGCTATCATCAGACACAGGCAGAAGGTGTGGCATTATTTCTGAAGTTGGAATTGTGGCTTAAAAATGATTCGGATGATAATCTGGTTCCAATTTGACTTGTATATTTAATCTTTTTCATAGTTAGCTATTTTATGAAATGGTTTATGTATAAATGGTATCATTGAGCCAAACTCTGTCTTTTGAGGTCAATTAGCTTGATGCTAAAGTAGTAGATATAAAATTCCCTTATTCGTTAGCTCCATCAGCCTACAAGAACAAACTAAACATCTTTTGGCTGATTGACCATTTTTGAGGTAATGGAATTGGGTATAAATAATGCAGAAGGGTTAAAGTGGACTCCATATAGTCTACAGTAGTCCTCAATATTAGCCTACTGTCTTATAGTTCAACTGTATTTCAAAGTGTTGAAATCATAAAAAAAATTCAACATTATTTATGTAGACAGTGCCACATTGCAGCTTTACAGAAATCTGGGGCTAGATGCCTAATGAGTAGTAGTAGGTGCTATGACAAAAATTTCATATTACAATACGTGAAGGCATTTCTACAATATGCAATATGTATCACGGTATATACCTCTGCTAAACAAGTGCCAGCAAAATAGTAGTGTTGCATTAGTAGTGTTGAAAAAAAGGAAACAATGAAACACTTATATTTACAATGCCTAAAATATAAATTACTTTAAACTGGGTAAAAAAAAAAAATCTAATTATTTTTAATAAATATTACTATTTTAAAGATTCAGTACAAAATCAGCTGCTTCTAATCAGTTTGCAATTGTTATTCAAAAAAAAAAAAAAAAGGATAGAAAAGATATGATACCGGTGATATATCAGAAAAGTGTATCGTGACATATGTTATAACAATATCGATTTTATACTGTCATATTGCATAGGAAAAAAATGAAGGGACTGTAGAATAGAGCATTTTGGAGCACCAAACCTTACATCCATATGCACCATTAACATTTACAAACTGATATCTGTCTGTCAGACCAGCGCCAATAACAAGCTGTCCATTACACTAGCTTAAACACATTCAGTCAGTTCATACCTGACATGAGATATGATGAGGTTTAGCTTCAACATAAAAGTGAGCCCACAATCTAACAAAGTGGTGGTAATATACCTCTCTTCCTCTCCTGTTGCCTGCTAATAAGTCTCTCTCATTCAGCACTGATATGAGCTGTTTGTCTCTTGTTCACTAACCCATGATCCCCCAGGGAAAGCATAAGTGAAGCACCAGACAGAATGCAAATGAAAAGATGAAACCATTTTAACAAAGAGATGTGATCCTTTATTACAGTGTATTGCATAAGTATCCACCCCCCTTGAGCCTTTCCACACTTTGCAGTGTTATAATCTTGGGATTATCTGTCATGAACCTACGCACACAAAAAAAATCAAATAGCAAAATTATTTACAAATAAAAAAATGTAAACGTGACTGCATAAGTATTCACCCCATTGCTGTGAAACCCCTAAATTAGTACAGGTGCATCCAGTTCAGAAGTCACATGTGTTCATGTGATTTCATGTGTGTACAGTTAATGTCATGCATCATGTGATCTCACTGTAAATACATCTGTTCCTGGAAGTCCCCAGAGTTTGTTAGAAAACCGACCTAAACAAGCAGCATCATGAAGACCAAGGAGCTATCAAAACAGATCCAGAACACAATCCAGAAAACAATCAGTCAGGGTTTGGTTATGAAAAAAATTATCCCAAATTTTGAAGATCCTGCTGTGCATCATAAAATCCATTATCAAAACATGACATACATAGGAATCCCATCTTACTCTGTGTTGATCTGGAGTGTCATTTATCAACTGTGAATATACACATTTATATGAATATAGTGTTACTTATCAAGTTTTTCTTGTGGGCGAGGATGTGTGTATACTTATGCACACTCCTGACCATGTGTATGCACAAGCCCCTAGTGGTATAAAAGTGTAACTGCATGTAAAATGATAATGAGCTCCATTCCACTTATTGTCAATCATCTCAGCATAACTGACTGTAATTACTGATTTCAGTGCACACAAGGTGCAGACAGGCAACACAGGTAACATTTAAAGTAAAATCTTATAAAAGGCACATCTAAAGATCGTTTAGGATGATGTCTTATTTGAAGATTTGGCACACTCATCGTTGTGCAGGGGGGAAAGTGTTTTCAAGAAGTGGCTCATCAATCCATTACACTGCCCACTGTCATTTTAGTTGATCTTTGTTCTAGAGTTTTTAGCCACAGGCACATTTCAATGAGAAACTGGAGAAAGGTCTGGCATTTCCCAACCAACTATAAGCTGATTATTGGCACATTTTACATGCATTCATATCACTCATGCTGCAGAACATTACATTTTCAAAGAATGACCTGGAAAAGACAACAGTAATCAGGGATTTTCATGCCACTGCACGTTTTCTAAATGTAATTGGAGGAATAGATCCCAAGCCCGGATGAATAGAGAGGGTTGCGTCAGGAAGGGCATCCGGTGTAAAACGTTGCCAAATTTAATCATGCAAATCGGTACTCTGAATTTCATACCGGATCGGTCGAGGCCTGGGTTAACAACGACCGCCATTGGCGCCATTGACCTACAGGGCGCCGGTGGAAATTGGGCTACTGTTGGTCGAAGAAGTAGAGGAGGGAGGAGAGTGCGTAGACAG
>CM075004.1:18973731-18985454 GCA_037576675.1 Pangasius sanitwongsei | reverse complement strand
TATAGAGCCAAAAATGTTAGAATTGTGTCGATGTCCCAATATTTATGGACCTGACTGTATATATATATATATACATATATATATATATATATAATAAATTGGCAAATTGCTGTGGTGGTATAAGAACAATAAAACATATATATATATATATATATATATATATATATATATACATACATATATATATATATATATATGAATGTCACACATTTTATCCATTTATAGCTATATTTAATGTTGTGGAAGGTCCGCAAAAAAGTTTGTTACCATTTGCGTTATAGAAGCTATAAACAGTCGTTCCCTCACCTGCCTCACTTTTTTCCTCAAAAATGCTCAATAAAAGTCACATCACCGAAAACGTCATGATTACACACATTTCATTTCGTTTATATGGAGCATCCCCCATGCAAGCCCCTGTCTACATTGTTACTATAGAAACAACAAGTGCATTAATATCAACATGTGACTTTTCTTGCAGCTGGTGTTACTGTCAGAGCTGCTGTTAAAAAAAAAAAAATTAATCAACACCTTCTGACCAATCAGAGTCAATCATTCAACAGCGCTGCGGTATAAAGCACTATATGACAGAAATGGGAACCTCAGAAGCAATCAGACTGTAAGAGTCTTACCGTTCTGTCCTCCAGGTACATGGTTTTTGACAAGAAGTCTATTCCAATCGTCGCCTAGAAGAATGCAAGAAAAAAAATGACATGTAAACAAGACTGATCATATGACTCATGCTGGTTAAGGAGTGTGCAGAAATTACAAAGCCAGATGTTGAGATGATTTTTTTCTGTGGATGACACACATTAGGGAGCTGTTGATTATGTCATTAGGGTCTGCAGGAATTGACAATGACAGCCATAACCTCTTGTCTGTCATTCTAATGAGGGGTATATCTGCTTTATAGACAGCCTGAAACCAGCCTCATGTAATTTTATTTGATCAATTTGTACCACGTTGGCTTGTATACACATTCAATACATCCCTATGTACAATACAATGACACTTTATATTTACTGCTTTATAATGATTTATGCAAAATGACATAACGTCTCATTCAAAACAGAAGCAAAATAAATAAATAAATAAATAAATAAACTCGAAAAAGGCTTGAAAGCATTCTTCCAAGTCTGTGAGAGTCTGAGAATTATTTTAAGTTTATTTTAACTTGCATCCACCTCAGACCTGTTTATGAGCTGATATGATTCTGATGCTGAGCACCTAATGAATGGAACATTTCCTGATTGGCTATCTTTAATCAGGCGGTCACATCTTTCATTGGAAAATGTCCAACATTTACAGATTAGCTGTAGTATTTGTGACCCCTTGCTCTGGTGATACGGAAAACACCTTTAAAAAAAAAAAAAAAAAAAAAAAAGTATGCATTTCTGCTTTCTCAGCTAAAGCTGACAAAATGCGAATAAATGGAAAGGTCAAATCACTAAAGGGGAAAGGACTTGGGACATGAAAGACGCATTTGCTTCGGGTAGCAATTATTTGAAATTTGTGAAACCTGGTCTTGAGAGCCAAAAGAAACAGTGGGTTGGACTGTGGTCTCATTTTTTGGTAAATGATAAAATTAAAAACTAAATGGAGTAGCAGTAACACCCGAGATTTCCTTGATTTTTTTAAAAATTTTTTTTTTTTAACAGGTGGTTGTAAAAACATAACCCTAACCCCCACATTCTCTCCAAAATCATACATGTTGAAATCATACACATTGATATGTGAAACCTACGTTGTCATATGATCAATTAGTCTATGAGCTACCAAACAAAGTCCGGCTGTTCGAATTTTCTTGTTAACAATGTTGGCAACTGTGCTTATTAGCTTAATACTTATAAAAGTATAAAGCATACACACCAGACTTTGAGACAATCTGTGCAAACCACATCCATGGTTGCAAAAAGTTACTCCCAATTAGCTGGGAGCTAATTAGCCAGTTTTCAAGTTCTTTTAGAAACATATTGTACAGTGTTCAATGTATTAATCATGGTGTTAGAGGCCAAACAGCTGCAAGCGCTAAAGGAGCATAAAGACAATTTGAGAGACAGACAGTTTTACAGCGTGAACACTACATTCCTGCTAGGATTTTAAGCAGCTTTTAGTGCAAAAAATGGCGTGGACAAGGCCTGTTGCTGCCAGACTGCTGTGCCTCGGGTACATATGTTGGGACGGATCGATGCAGCAGAGCTGATCAGCAATGTAATCACTGACAGCAGTGGAGCTCGTCCTCTGCTGTCTGTTGGTGTGTTGGGCCTGATGCAACACAAAAGAGCTGATAAACACAACAAGACAAGGCTAAACTGCTGCACTGAATGGCCAACACCTGCCACTTCTGTGTGTGTGTGTGTGTGTAGGAATGTGTACTTCATCTATTCACAATAAACCTACAGTATTTTAAAGAAAGATTTAGTGCTTATCTATTGATCCTGTTGATTAATATCTTTATCACAGGCAGGCCACAGGATTTGTGGATATAAGCTCAGGACTATAACAGCTCTCAGCTCTCAGTCCTGGTATTCCACTAGGGGTGGGTGATGTGACAAAATCCTTCCCCATTCTCGAATATATTTCTATCATAAATTCTATGTTTCACAATAAAACAGTAGCATTGCATTAAAAAAAAAAAACACTGAAAAAGAGCAAACATAAAAAAATCGTAATTTTAATGTAATATTTTTGAAGATTCAGAACAAACTTTAACATCAAATTATCTGCTTCCAATTATTTTCTAATTGTTAGAAATAGTACATTAATGAACATTTGTGTACATTTCATTTGTGTAAAAAGAAAACACAATACCCAACACACAACATACAACTGTATTGTGACAAGATTTATGATGATATTGATATAATATCATCAGCCCAGCCCAAAATGTATTCTAACTAATATCATAATGCAATTTCTCCTTTGTGTTAAATACTTTAGACAAAAAATTCAAATGTACTGATCAACAAACGACAGTAAATAAAAAAAGACAGAAAGAGGGAGAAATTGTGCTACCTCTTTAGCGCCGGTGTTAAATATAGAATTCAGCACAGCAAGAGAGGTGCTCACATGAATGTATCCAGAACAAATTATTCACACTCATTTAAATAATTAAGTAGCCCAGATGCTTGGTCTAAGTCCCATACAGTGCTGTTTCCTCCGTACACCTCAAAGGCATCACAGGACAGGAAACGAAGAAAGAGCTCCTAATGGAGCAGGAGGGAAAATGAGTTCCTGACACAGCTAACACTCATTTAGGGAAGTCTACCTGCCACAGCATTTCATGCGATGTGTATATAGCATCTAACTGTAAAGGGCATCTAACTGTAAAGAGCTAACACTATTGTGTGTGTAATTCACGTTTCAGCAATTTCAGCGTTATGGATGCAGCACCGGAATACTGACCTGCAAATGTCTCATTTGCAGAAGCTTAGCATTAATGTGCTTAACTGGTCATGTGACCTTTCAGGGAGAACACAGACAAATATATATATAAAAAAAAGTAGGAGGCTGATGCACAAAACACAATGTGGTATGCTGTTATTGGAAAATAATCAACTTCGAGGTGGTAACTGTATCACACCACCCCGTCTTAGATTACTCTTATGACAGCAAATCCTGAAGTGTTTTATTCCTCTTATACCACAGCAATTAGCCGACACTAACAGATCAATTACATTACACTTTTTATCCATTTGTAGTTACATTTAATGTTGTAGAACCTCCGCAAGTTAAATCCTGTTGTCACTTACATCATAGCAGCTATAACCCTCATCAGCCTCTCTTTTTTCCTCTCTGTTGAATTTAATAAGACTAAAGTGCAGTGTGTCCTGTTACCATGAAATGTGAAAGCACAAAGCCTTCTGACCTGAATTTTCCGTTTTGGAAGACTTAAAGGAACAGCTTTTCCCCCTGACTGTTATAAAGTGCTGACACTGGAGACTCCTTCCTAAATGCTAAATAAACGTCTCCTCACAGAAAACGTCACCATATCAACAGTCACACAGTTAAAAAACAAAAAAAAAGTTACTATAGAAATGACAAAGTAGAACTAGTGCATTAATATAAACCTGTGATTTGTCTTGTAACCAGCACTGATTTCAGCGGCTGTTATATAAAATTAATCCACATCTTCTGGCCAATTAAAATCGAGAATGTGGTATAAAGGTATATAACTGTGTTTTTGGGAGAAGACACATTTTCAACAAAATAAGAATTTTTACCTTTGACTTGTGCTATATGGCATTTGCATACAGAAATATATGAAAGAGGCTTGAATACATAATTTCAAAAGTGTTATTGCTAGTGGGATGAACAGTCTGATGAACTGACAATTCACAGGGCTGACAGCTGGAGAGGGGACCATGGAAATCACAATAAGTAATATATTTCAGAATATATTTAACATATACAGAACATAACATGAATTTAAAGGTGATATGAGGCCCAAAGATATATTGTTTCCGAGGGCACAGAATTCTTAGCTGCGTCCCTGCAGGGGAGAATCTGGCAATATGAATATGATCTATTTTTTTTTTTGTTATTGATGGGACAGTTCCTGAAACTACAGAGATAACATGGCTGTGTGTTTAAACTGTGTATTAAACAACTGAAACAGGAATTAAGAATGAACAATGTTGAATATATACTTTCAGTATGTGCTTTCAAAATGATTTGATTCTGTGCTCACTACCTTGTTTTCTCCATGCTACTGATGACATTTGAATAAAATAAATGTTGATTCATGTTAAAAAGCACATCATAATCTTATATTATTGCTCGCATGTAGTACACAAATGTGAGACAGACAATAATAATAATAATTATTATTATTATTATTATTATAATTATTATTATTGTTGCTGTTGTTGTTGTTTAATGCTTCTTATATTTATTATTCAATTAGATTATAGCCTGAGCTGTAGAAAAACAATGGATGCCTTTGTTTTTCATAAGCAAAAGGTACTCTGAAATTGAAATAGCTAGGGAGATAAATCAAATGGCACACAGCTAAGCTTCATGAAAAGACCAAATAAGCACATGAAAAGAACTAATCATTTTTCAAAAACCAGTGATCTTAACATATTATGCAGGCAAACGGTGTTTATCTGTTTATCTGTGCAGTTAAGCTCTGCCAAAGTACTCCAAATACCGCAATATCACACTCTGAAGTGATGAAACAAAAGAGCAGAAACACTGCTTTTTATATGATCATAGCTCTGCTATTAGCATCATAAATTCAGAAAATTCCTGTAGCCAGTATCAGCTGGGGCAGACGACCCATTTTGGCATCAGCAACATGAATATCTGAAGAGAAATAGCCATGTAACAGGAAAAAAGCATTTAATTAAGTCCTATTGATTAGAAGGCAGTAGCTCAATACAGTGCTAATAAAGAAGGATGACATCACGCTGAAGAATAAACACCCAGGCTGAGGCATGTACAGTATTTCTGTAGGTGGGAGAGCAAGGTTTTGATCAATGAATTCAAAGAGTTGGCATTTTACACACGTTTCACACATGCTGCTGTCCATTCCAGCAGTTAAGCCTTGGGCTAATTCAGCTCCTACTGACTAGCTCATGGATATAGGGAAAAGGTCTGTAATGTTTCCCTGCTGTTTTAAAGAATATAGTACAATTCCCACTAAGAATATGTCAATACAGTCGATAGGTAGACTGGCTACTCTAAATTGCTGCTAAATGTGAATGTGTCGCATCCAGTGTTCTGGGGATAGGCCCCGGATCCCCCATGGCCCTGACCAGGAAAATGCGCTTACTGCAAATATAAGTATTGAATGAATGAATGAATGAATGAATGAATGACTGTTTCACTCAGCATCATGGTAGCCGTACCACTTTTAGTTTGGGTAGCATGTGACAAGGTAAAAAGCTTTGTAATTGTACAGCAGACTCTATTGTCTTAATTAACTGTTACAACAAGCATATATATTGCACGTGTAAAAATTATCCTTTTAAAATACTAATTGTTTTAATATAATAATTATAATCTTAAGTCCATTAGAATAATGATAAGTGTTTACTCTACCATTTTTATAGGCTGGCTGCTGTGCACAGGATTCTGGGATATGTAGGACAGTGAAGGATGAATGGTGGCTTCAAAAATTGTCCAGATGAACATTCAATTTGGACATGACTCAATGCCTTCCTGTCTCTGAATATAGCCAAAACACACCCTGTTTTTGTTCTACACTTTTGTTTTGTTATTGGTTCACTCACTTATTGTGGTCACCTGTATCTTGCTTTCCCTCATTAGTTTGTGTGTTTAAAGTCTCTACGTTTTCATGTGTGTTTGCACTCTCTTGTCATGTATTTTGTTGCCTTCCAGTCTGAGTATTTTTCTGTTGTCTCAACCAGTTTTTAATTTTTGCCTTTTAACAATGGTTATATGATTATGGATTATCCTTTGCTACACTTTCCTTCCTCTAACCCTTTCAGCTGTGGTTTGGGTCGGGGTTATACTTGGTTCAACTCTGACTTGCCCCCTAGTGGACAGAGCTTTAATTCTGCAGATGTAAGAAAGGCACACAGGGGAGCATGAGAATGCTTACATCGCTGCCATGCCCATACAGGCATGTGTAATCATATGCTAAGTATCTCTGGCCTTAACGGTTAAAGGTTCATTGCCAAAGGCCAGAAAGTTGTGAGTTCAAATCCCAGGACTCTGGGAAACACTCTTAGACTTTTGAGCAAGACCCTTAACCCTCAATTGCTCAGATCTATGCTTGGAATGGATTCTGCTTCAACTGTAAATTACTTTGGATAAAAGTGCCTGCCAGCTGAATAAATGTGAACCTACGAGGATCTGATCAACAGCACCTCATCTAATTACTGCATCCGCAGTCAGCTCTCTGTGCCTCTTTACTTCAGTATCCTGCAGGCACCCTGACTACATCAGATGCACGCTGTTGCTTTTGGAGCATTTGGGAGTCTTCTTGTCTCTAAACACCACTACATTTCTCTTCAAAACCACTATTTTCTTTGGCCGCCTCTCCTCCTTCCCTCATCCGAGCTCTTCACTTATTTCCCTCTTTGTCCTCGCTACTTATTTCATTCTACACTGTTTTTCTTTCATTCTTTCGTCCATTGTTTCCAAATTTGCCTGGAACAGACGTCTGGAGCAGAGGGACAATGTGAAAAAGACTCCGTATTCCCTTAGCTCATTGAGAGAGGTAAAGCAATAAAGCCTGTGTCAATGCCAGTATTTTTAGATTGACAGTCGAGTGAAAGAAAAAGCAGTGCATGTTTAATACAGCCACCCCTGTTCACTGCTCGCTAATTAACAGCCACCGGTCTCTGGAGGCCGAGCAGACAGAGCAGGGCTCGCTAAGAGCTACCAGAGTGTTATGCCTCACCAAGCCGAGCAGCAGGGAACACACCTGCTTCATAACTCCAGGCCTCAGAAAGGCCCTGTTAAACACAAATACAAACACACACTCAAACCAGACACAATTAAACAACTCATATTTTTTTAAAATGATTTTTTCCCTTCATATCAGAATTCCACATTTAACACAGTAAGGTTAATTAAATAGAAATGAAAGGATTTACTCAAAATCACCATTTCGAACTCACAAATCTCTCATATGCAAATATGGTTCCATTCTCATATCATGAATCAGATAGGCTTGCAACAAGACATCTTATGGTCAATATTTATGTTATAATCTGAGATTATATTAAAAGGCGTAGTCAGTTTTGGGTAGCTTTCATTTAAATTTAAATGTTTTTGAATGTTAAAATTCAAAGAAATATAGCTCCATCCAATCAGTATTCTCTCCTAAGCCACACCTCCAAAACACCATTAGACTATAAAACCTGAATTCCAGTGCAAGAAGAGAAACCTTATAAAATAGCAGGCAATATGATCAAGGCATCTCCTTGTCCACAATGCTTAGATTTTCCTGTTTATAGAGATAGTTGCATTACAAAACTCTAAGAACATGAGGAGAACTTAAAAAAGATTATTAAAAATGTTATGTCTTATAAATCACTGACCCTACCTTTAAGGAAAGTGAAATGCAGTGCTGGTGGAGTGTAGTCCATACCAGACCAGAGATAGAAGAGTTGTTGAGTCACTAAACTGTTCTTGCTCACAGACAGATTGGACATCAAAAATTTCAGAATTTTTCATTTTAACAGATGTTAACACCTGGCCATTTTATGCATCTTTTATCTGGAGTAGACGTGCGCACAGGGACTGGGATCCCATGGGACCAAACAAAAATTTTCAGAGTAGCTTTTTACTCTCATGCAGGCGGGAGAGGGCGGTCAGATATGAAAGTTGCAAGACAACTAAAAGCCACATTTATTAACACGACAGGATACTGGCTGCTTTAGCGGCACTGAGTGACATGATTACGTTGTTCATTACGTTGTTCTTCAGTAATTGATTTATCCTGGTCAGGGTCACTGTGGTTTAAAAAAACTGATTTATTTCTGTTTTGGTCTGAATTCCTTCGGGAGCAAATGGGAGTGGGATTAAAAAAAACAATCCCTATGGCTATTGAGTGGCTCAACAAAAAAGTGCTTGCCCTATCATCGGGAGATGGTGAATTCAAATACCGATGGTGTATCCTGACTTTTTCCCAACAATGCCACAGCCATCCATGGCCAGGAATACCAGGAATGCTCTCTGGGTGGGAGGGATAGCATCATTTCAATCAGAGCGACACTAGCCAATCATGAGTGTCTGCGAGCTCATGTATGCAGAAAGGGGTAGACAGCGCTTGTCCTCTGGGTGTGTTACGCTGCCCTGTGCAGCAGCAGTACAAAAAGATGTAGTGGTCGGAGTAACATGTTTTAGAGGAAGCCTGTGTTAGCCTTCACCTTCCCCAGGTGTAGTACAGCCCCTGTATACACTTGGCAGTTTTCATGCAACTTGATTAACAGGATAATATCTGAATGGAGATTATCCACATAAAAATGAAAGACATTTTAAAACATATTTAAATCCAATCACTTAAACAGCATTTTAAAACAATAAATTTATTGTGGCAATAAACTTTAGACTGCTGGGCTGTGCGAACATCTTTGTGATGTGATTTTCACAATACATTAAGCGATCGAGTGGTGCAGTGTGAGAGGTAGTCAGATGACAAGGTTTCTGTAGTAGTACAGCTTTAACCAATAATGGATACACACCACACACCAGTTCATATAGCAGTTGATTTTTACTCTATATGAGTAAGCTAAGTTTTAATAACAGCCATTAAAGACAGGGTAACTTTAACAGGCACGTGTCCCTGTGGGATAAACACTGTGCTGTGTATTGAATTAAGATAGCAGAATGTGTAAGAGCATGTCCCCTCAGCCCTCAGACAGCAAGCACTACAGCAGTGATCAGCTCACAAAGAGCTTGTGTAATCTTATTACAGCATGATGCTTTATTACTGCAGTGTGTGTCTGAAAGGAGCCGCTTAGGTCATGACATACAAACCCATCCTCAGCTACAGGGGGGCAAGCAAGTAGCACACAGAGTCGGGAGAGGGTGTGTGTAACGGGATGTAATAGTAAGGATTGACAGTGCAAGTGTGGGCAGATGAGATTCAGGTTTTAATTTCGTGCAGTGTGCACAACACATTTAGGACAAAGAGCGAACGTTAATAATTTCAAGGCTCCTGGGCAGAATATTCCCTTTGATATGGCTTGACAGCAGCACTTTTCCAAAACTCCTATTCATGCATTATTCTCGTACGGAAAGCCTATCAAAATTCAGAATAAAAGAAAAGAAATAGGAGGAGAGAAGAGGAAGAATGCAAAATAGTACAAGAAAGAGAATAAAGAAATAGAGAGAGAGAGAGAGAGAGAGAGAGAGAAAATAAGGGAGAAAAACACTGTAGTGAAGATGAAAAATGAAAAAGAAAGAGCAATAGAAGGAGAAGGGTGTAGTCGGGAGAATGAGCTTCTGAAAGCTGTATAGCTATGCAGGATTCTGAGATGTCTCTTTGAACTGGCATGTTTAAATCTTCTTTTACCCTCCATCCTCACACACACACACACACAAGCCACATATCTACATGTATCTCAGATAAGATATCAAAGCTCCATCCTCCTCCCTGTGAAGGTCCCTTGTGGGTTTAATTAGAAAATATGAACCTCATACTGACTGCAGTTTCCATGAGAGATTTAAACCTGGGCTTTCTTCTTTCCACCCTACAGTAAGAAAACAATCACTGCTAAAGCTGAAGGCTCTGCACATCACATGCATATTTAGTGACAACATATCAAAGATATTCGTAGTTATATGTGTGTGGTAGTGTGGGGAAAACCCATCAGATGTCATGCTCATGCTCATGTTCCTTTTAACACATTTAGCACTGCTTGACATTATAGTATACACTTCTAGAAGAGAAATGATTTATAATCTGGTTCCCTTTTGAGTCTGGTTGCTCTCAAGGTTTCTCCCTCTTGGTGCCTCACGGAGTCTTTCCTTGCCACCGTCGTCTCTGGCTTGCTCATTAGGGATACATTTAAATAAAAAGTTTATATCTGGATGGACTTGAATGTCGCTGTGGCTGAATTCTATCAAACAGCCAAAAATAATGGAAACACAGAGTTTTAACCAAAACTGTCTACATGATACACACAATATGGCCAGAAGAATATGACACACACATGGGCACCATCACATCCATATGTAGTTCTTCCTCATTTTTTTTCTGTTGTCAGAAAGTTGGAAGCACACAATTGTCTAGAATGTCTTTGTATGCTTTAGCATTAAGATTGCCCTTAACTGAAATTAAGTGGCCCAAATCTGCTCCAGCATGAGCAAGGGGTCCACAAAGACATGGTTTGCCAAGGTTGGAGTAGAAGAACTTGAGTGGTCTGCACAGAGACCTGACCTCAACCCCACTGAACACCTTTGGGATGAACTGGATCACCGGTTGCATGCCAGGCCTCCTCACCCCACAACACCTCACTAATGGTCTTGTGGCTGAATGGGAAAATTCCCATAGCCACATTCTGAAATCTAGTGGAAAGCCTTCTTAGAAAAGTAGAGGCTGTTAAAGCAGCAAAGAGGGGACCAACTCCATATTAATGCCCATGGTTTTGGAATGGGATATTCAAGACGCACATAGGAATGTGATGGAATGGAATATTAAAGACGCACATTGGGATGTGATGGAATGGAATATTCAAGACGCACATAGGAATGTGATGGAATGGAATATTCAAGACGCACATAGGAATGTGATGGAATGGAATATACAAGACGCACATAGGAATGTGATGGAATGGAATATTCAAGACGCACATAGGAATGTGATGGAATGGAATATACAAGACGCACATAGGAATGTGATGGAATGGGATATTAAAGACACACATTGGGATGTGATGGAATAGAATATTAAAGACGCACATTGGGATGTGATGGAATGGAATATTAAAGACACACATTGGGATGTGATGGAATGGGATATTAAAGACGCACATCGGAATGTGATGGAATGGAATATTAAAGACGCACATAGGGATGTGATGGAATGGAATATTAAAGACGCACATTGGGATGTGATGGAATGGAATATTAAAGACGCACATTGGGATGTGATGGAATGGAATATTAAAGACGCACATTGAGATGTGATGGAATGGAATATTAAAGACGCACATTGGGATGTGATGGAATGGAATATTAAAGACGCACATAGGGATGTGATGGAATGGAATATTAAAGACGCACATTGGGATGTGATGGAATGG
>CM075004.1:18917775-18961534 GCA_037576675.1 Pangasius sanitwongsei | reverse complement strand
TGCATTTCATTGGCTTAGTACATGTACTTTGAACAATGACAATAAAGTTGAATCTAATCTAATCTAATCTAATATAGAGCCATTTTAACCCTTTCGAGCAGTACACTGGCATTCCATCCCGCAATCGACTTATCTGACATTTTCAATCAGTATAAACAAATGAAAGATTTTAGCGTCGGAAGTCTGTTATAAGATTAGTCAGGACACTGTTGGGTTTCTGTGTGTAGAGTATCGTGACTCTGTGTTTAGCTGCTGCTGAGCAATTTGATGGGAAAGGGGAGGGGTGTGAACCCCCTGCTGGACAAACAATTCACACCTCTCCACAATAACATTGGTAGACCTAGAACGGACAGCACAACTAAAGCTTTTTTGATAGTAAAACACAGTATACAACTGCCACAATAAAATTATAACATTTAAACCTAGTAGGCTAGGTAACAAAAGAAATACTTATAAAAAACTGCAAACTCTTAAAGCCCCGAGTGTCTACTTTCACATGAGCCATTAACCACTACTATGAAGACTGACATCACAAATAAATTTATTGCTGAACACAGGCACCCCGAAATAGGCTGAAATTCCAATTTTCGGCCTCTGGTAAAAAGAGTTAACACATATGAATGCATTTATTTTGGCATCGTAAATAACCGGACAGCTGGCTGATATGATGATCATGCCGTTGTGTTCATGCAAACGATAGCTAACAAAAGCCTCCTAAACAGAGGAACAAGTAATTGTGTACACAATAAAACAGATCATAGTTAGGCAGAAACATCATGTTTGACTTCATAGTACACAGTTGTAGAAGAGCAAGGATTTATAATCACACTATCCAGTGTCTACAATGTCTACTGTTAAAAGTGCTATACAAATAAAATTTAATACAAGAAATATGAAATAAACAACATTTTAGATTTGAAGTTAACTAGTAAGCTAAAGACAAAAGTCCAAAATGTACATATACCTGTTGAGTTCTAGGACAGCTGACATAAAGATATACCCGAGTATCACGTGAAACAGCAGGACACTGACCACTGCTCAGGGTCAAAATGTGGAATGTTTTTGAGCACTCAAGACTTAAACTCCACTGAATGCATATTTCACATACTGGAAAAAACACTGACAGCCTGATGTACAATGCATTTTCACTCTTTTCAAGCATAATTAAGTTGCATTCTGGGCAAAAACTTCGCATGTTACGCATAAAATTGATGTACGAGCCTAAACACACAGTTTAAGCACTATACACAACTCAGTGACTTCTCTCCCTTATTCATTTGCATTTGATGGAGGATCTGACAAAAAGTGAGAAGTCAGCACAAAAATAGGTTGGAGAAAAGGGTGGGAAGTGCGGCTACACATTCTATACAATGTACTAAACTTTGGGCAATTACCGGCAGCCAGTTTTTATGACATTGACACTGACATTGCCACTTTTCCAAATGTTATATGACCCGCACTTTTACACAAAGTTTATTCTGTGCGCAGCATCTTCTCATGAAAAACAAATAGCTGTATCATTATTAATGCCCTGCACTGTTTACCTGTTCATTATTTAGCTTCATTAATTAAGAGCTTATAAGGGCTTCATTAATTAAGAAAATAAAGACATTATCTTCATTATGGAACTTGCCATTCTTCATGCCCAAGCTACCTAACAGCACCCATTTCCACAGCATCGGCATTTAAATTGCAATTTGCGCTTCATTCAGGATGCATTCAGTAGGCAAATCCAGGCGTCGTTTACATGAAGAGCAAACTTAATTTCAGATGCATTGTGAGTGCATTTTGCAGCCCCATCAATCTTCATTTTGTGCTGCGCTTCCTGACGTACATACACTTGGCCCTGTAGGGGAACTAAAGACTGAAACAAAGAACGACTGAAAATGTTTGCATTATAGTCATGAAAACCTGCAACCAAATAAAAAAAATATTTTATATAAGGTTGAATTGTCTAATGCCATTTTGTTTTCTTGTGTTTCAAAAGAGCTGTGATTAGTATATGAATCTAACATGTAATATATTTATAATATATAATAATACATATGCATAGTGCATATATTTGTGTAAATTATGTCCTTTTGATTACAGTGATTTCTGCTGTAAAAACTATTCTCCATTTCCTCCCTTGCTAATTCTTCCACTAAGCAGCGAAAGTTTCATCTTGACATTTGGATAAAGCAATATCTCCTTTTTTCCAGACTCTGGCACTTATCAATCAGAATTAACCTCTAATTAAGGCAGAAAGGGGCACTGATTTCTCTTAGCCACTGACAACAGACAATGTTTTTGAGGAGCTTAGCCCCCACAAGCAGCACTTTTTTTAAAACCCCAGTTTGAGAACTGTAATGATTAGAGAGTCAGGCTCACCATCACCATCTCACGTATCTGTATTCGGATTTAAACTGGGTGTGGCCTAAACAGGAAATAAAAAAATAAAAAAATAAATAACATACACACATTCGTCTCATGAAGTTCTACAGTTTCTCAACATCAGCTACATCACTCAAGTTCATAATCAACCTTTCTATCTAATGTGACTGAGTAATCTAAGGACCCTATCTTTCAAAACAACAATGTCTTTCCCAAATCAATGAACCACTGTTTACAGTTAACAACAATAATCGCTTAATAATATTTTAGTAGATTTACTTTAGTTTTTGGTTTTGTTGCATTTCAGAAAGATCAGAAAACTTCACTGAACCCATTATCTGCTAGGAAGCTGAGACACCGCTAGTCAAAATGGGGTCCTTTATGTGCCATTTGCACAGCTTAGTGAACCCTTCTTTCTCGACAGAGTAAATGGGGGCCATGTCTTTCGTGACATGAAATGCCACCGCCACTGAGAAGTCATCTTGTGGTACTCTTCTCAAATCCGAGCTCCTTCCCCATTTACGGAGTGACGTCAAATCAACATGGCTCCACACAGCATCAGAAAAAAACAAAGTAAAACTTCTTACCTTTAAATGAGTTACACTGTTTATACAAGTATTAGCTTTATATTAATCAGCATACAGACATATTCATTTGTTAATCTAAAACACTGACTATACAGTTCACTGTTTGAGAAAGAAAACATACATAGTTAGAGTTACATGCAGAGTTAGCTGCCTAGCTTGTTGCTAACAAAATATGAACATGGGGGTGTCCAGTTTCCCACTTCTTCTGTTGAACGTGCCGAGATCGAAAATGATGTGACTCTGACCAGCAAATTACTGCTTAGGATATAATGCAGCATTATATTGTACATAAACTTGCTCAAACCTGACTTTTCAAACCTGTACCAATTCCATATCTCTGAAGTGAGATTTGAACCTTCCTTTGCTACAAGCTCAGTCCTCGGCGAAGTACTGCCTGTTTATCTTGGCTTTTTTTTTTGTTTTGTTTTGTTTTTTTTTTTAATCTAAGCGTACCGTGTTTGGGAGTAGCACAGACTGTAGGAGGCGTTCATCAGGTTACGATGGCTGTGTTTTTCCTTCGTTTTTTTTTTTAACTTTTAAGTAGCATTTATGGATGTTTTAATCAAAAATATGCACATTTTGAAAATCGCTTTAAAACATTCATTCGAATTAACTGAATTAATCATGAAAATCGCCCAGCACTAGCTGAGCATGTGGTCTTTATGGAATGGAGGCTCTATAAATAAAAGCATATTTCTTTCGTGAAATTTGGGCCAGTTTGTATAGAAATATGGTAGCAATAAGTTTTTACTTTGGAGCTCAATAAGACATTGTTTAGGCTATTGGAACGGGTCTCCTATTAATAATCTGTATCTGTAACTGCTTAGAAATCTCCCTATACAATAATATATAGCATTATATCATTCAAATGGAATCAAATTGAATCTCAGTGTTGTTACGCACCCCAATCTCCATTACATAGTCATGTCATTTGCATATGGAAATAAATCTCCCACAGCACTGCTTTAATTAGAGCTGGACATTGCCACAGTGAGTTGGCGTGTTATTTTCTGTCATTTGTTGGAATCTGCAGTGTGATTTAATCCCCTGCTGCAACACTTGGGCATAAAACCCCACAATAACAACTATTAATTTGCTTTAGCAACAAAGCAGCATGAACTAATTGCTTTGATGCATAGTCTATAGCGACCTGTTCATTTTCTTATTGTCAGGAATATAAAGAATGTACCTAGAGAAAAAACAAATCTTGGGCAATTGTCCAATCTCTCTGGCAGGACCATGTCATCAAGAAGGCCTCAAGAAGACACAAAGAAAACAATTTGAGAAACTAACTATTGCCCAGAAAGCCATTTGGCCCATGGGAGGTCACTGGCAAACAATCAATTATGCAGAGAAATCATAGACAGCTTAATAAACAGGGGCAATGGGCTGAGAGTCTGGCAGTCCACCAATTAATAGGCCTCTCCTTTAATTATGGCCGCCCCCTATCAGGCTGTTCAAAGGAACTACAGAGGGAGCCTAATCGTCATGAGGGCCAATTACGGCTGAAACGGGAACATCTGCTGCCCCTGAAAAGCCACCCGCGAGCATGTTAACCTGCCGTGCTCCAAGACACAGGCTCAGACGAACGAGACGTGACGGAGAGGCTGAACCCAAATGCAAAAACAGCCAACACACGACTGCCAGACATGAAGCTACAGACATAGAGAATATGTCAGAGTGCTCCATGTAAAAAAAATAAATTAATAAAATTAATAATTAATAAATAAATAAATAAATATTATGATTTTGAGATAGAAGCCACGCGGGATCTAATGATATTCAAATACCAGTTTACAGCACAAACTGAGTCGCTCTAATTAAAGTCTGTTTGTTGAATAATAAGGAAAAGGTCACTTGTCTATGCTGTTTTCTTTTCTATTGTCTAGGCTTGGTTCTTCTCAGGCTAGATGACTGTTGAATATTAGCAACCCACACATTGTTTACTTTGAATAAACTGTGGCTTGCAGGAAATAGAGGCACTAAAGTAGAAAAAAATATAAATAAAGCCACTGGGCTATAAACCACATGTTTGTAACTATTCATGAGCCAGTAAAAGGATTATGGAGAATGATTCACACACTGAATAAATTCAGGAGAGACAGAGACATTTTCACTGCGCAGAGCTTTGTATATTGATTTATCTAGAAATAACACTCTTTGAATTGTCTAAGCAATATGCAGATTGCTAACAAAAGAAAGTCACTGTCTCATTGTAGCTTTTACTTTATTAAAAAAATATCTCTTCTTTGAATTGTCTACACAATTCTAGTTTTTACTCCCTCAGTACGCTTTACGAAAAAAAAACACCGGATTTTTACAGTAGCTTCTACTGCCCCAAAAGGCTTTATAAAGGAAAAAAAAAAACTCTCTTCTTTAAATTGTCTAAGCCAGGGGTTCTTAAACCTTTTGCGGCCAGGGACGCCTGTAATTGTAAAATAGATTTCACAAACTCCTACCGAACAAAATAACAACTATTCAAATATTAGTGTACAATAATATTCTGGATATGTATTGCAGCCATGGAGCTTTGGAAAGGAAATGGAGGAAATCTGGAAGTAATTGGCCATCTTTTTTTTTTTTCTTTGAAAGAAGTAAAATATATTGTTAAGATACAGTGAGTATTTTTTTAAATAAAGGGTTCTGTGAAGTATAGCCAATTACTTCCAGACAGAGTTATCATAAATGTTATCAGCAGCTCTCTAATATAACCTCCAAAATCAAGGCATGAGGAATAACGTCACAGTCAGCGGATAAAAATATTTTAGCACGCTGATGTTAAAATACACATATCCCCAAACAGCTTCCTTTACTTAATCACGTGAACTCAGTGTCAAGCGTATTGACTGATAGAGCTGTGAGAGGCTCTGCTGTACGTCTCACGGCTGTCTCTCTCTGCTCACACAGATGCATTTCCTCATCAGAGCCTGATCTCATCCCCCCACGACTGGCGATTTAAGATGAAGGAGCCTTTTAGTGCACTAACGCTGATGTACAGCTTCAGCATGAATGTGGAGGACATGGTGCGCTGTGAACAGAGCAGCAACCAGGGACAGCAATACATTCTGGGTTTTGTTTATACGCAGACATGTTATAATAATAGGAATAATAATACTTACTTCATTTGTCTAAATGACTGCATAAAAATGGCCACTTTTTGCTCTGAATACAGGCTACATTTTAATTGTATGTTTTCGTCCACTCTTTTAACACAGCAAAAGCAACACCTCTCCCTGTGGAACAGAGTGACACCGGCTCGTCCCTGTGGGCTTCGTCATCAAGCAAAACCCTGAGACAACAAACCAATCAGAAGCCTCGGCCACTCCCTGGCACTGCTTCCCACTCGCAAAGAAAGGGATAAAAATAAACGAGGGTAGGGCAGGCATCTTGGCCCTGGCTCCCACGCAAGCCTGGTGACACAGGGAGGAAAGATAGAGCATCAAAAATTCAGGGAGGTATAATATCTGACAGAGGTGTCATCACTGTTTTATATTTCTCTATGTATTTCAGGACAAATCAACACATGCAGCATAGACAAACAGGAAAGTAAATAAACCCACCTTGCAAACATAAACTGTAATGACTGTAACACTCAGAACCATACAGAATAACACATAGCATCCCTCTCAGTGCAAATTAAAACATATTGTTAATGTTGCATTATATAAAAATATCCAAAAAAAACCCCAAATGATATTCCTTCAAACAAAATTCATGAGGTAAATTCCGGAGAGTACCTCCATTTTTGCTTCATTTATAGGACTACATTGTTTTTTTTAAAAATGCGATTCAAAAGCAGCTCAAGTCAATGAGCTTATTTCACTTTGCAGGCCTGCACAAAACATTTCAATATTCAACATGGAGAGTCACTTCTGTGACTTGTGCATGAGATTCACTCACACAATATAGAAATTTAGAGGAAGGAAATTGTAGTGCATGGCTCCAGAATGGACTCACTGTGTAATGTGTTTTTCGAGGAGGAATGCGTGCTTAATTAACTCAGGAGGCGTGCAGTGGGTCTGACATAACCTGCGTCCTCCTAACCACACATTCAGAATGAAGAGCACAGGTGTTCAGCATCGCACCCTCTCTAACTAGCCTTTATTTTAGCTAAATGTGTCATATTCCTGTACAACTCGATGTGGGTAATCTTCACTTTTTCTGTTAAAAAATAAACTAAAAAGAGAGCAGCCACTGCTCTTTTATATTCTAGCCACGTATGCTCATTCCTCCCTTTGCTACGGGAGCCTCACAGGGTTACAGGGCTGTTATTTGTTAAAATGAATTCCTGCAAGAACATCTAAAATCAGTTTAAAAAAAAAAAAAAAAAAACTACATTTAGTCCCTCATTGTCAATGACCAATGATCATCAAGAACAACATACTGGGTACGCACTGTTATTTTCACTCACCTAGCATTGTCTTTAGATATTTTTTCCGTGCTTATATTACGTTTAAGATGTTTTACCAGGCTATTTGTATTGTAGGAAGATACTGTAGTACTTTCTCTTGATCATTTCACAGAGCATGGTTTGTAGTCTGCTTTGCTTTGATCCTTAATTATGAAACAGATCGCTGTCATTTCATGTCGTCTGTTCATTAGCGTGTTTTGCACTAGCCTTACGTCACACGGTATCACCTGGTATCAGATGCTGGTATCAGGGCATCTTTTATAAATGCCAGTACAAGTAAATGAGCTCCATATCGTGACTGATACCCAATACCAGTATCGGTATCAATGCATCCCTACTTGTAACTATATACATTCTGCAATTAATTTCAACATCGTTAATGAATATTTAATAGTAGTTTCTGAATAATATGATTTAAAATGAAAAACTGAATAATATGCTGGAACTTTTAGGGGTAAGCACATTGTGTCCTTTATAAAATGTCCACTTTGCTTTCATACTTTCTCTGTGTTTCTACAAGAGTGAATCAATTAGAGTAGATTGGATGTGACAGCTGTGATACACTGGCGTCCCAGGGTGTATTCCCGCCTTTCACTCAGTGTTGCTGGGATAGATTCCCGATCCACAAGGACCCTGATGAATGAATGAATGAATGAACGAACATAACAAAAAAGTTGCCACTTCTACAGTCAAGAGACTCCAATTTGAGAGCTGGAATTAAATTAGAAAGGTTGCAGAAAACGTGGGTTGTGTGTGTGTGTCTGTGTGTCTGTGTGTGTGTGATTATTTGTACCAAGACGGTGGCTGCATTTTTGTTATGAAATCATGATGAAGCATTAAGCAAAAATAAATAAATAAATACATTTTAAAAAAACAACATATACCACAGCTATTGTCTCCGTTGACGCAAAATTTTGGCCCCACTAGTAGGAAGTGTAAAATATACACAATGTATTTACTGTTTATAAGAATTAATTAAAACCATTACACCCACCCACCCACACACACACACACACACACACACACACACACGCACACGCACTTCTTTAGCTCTGAATAGAATCAACCACAGTAGTGCTATCATCTCTTCTTGTGAAGACTAATGAAGCATTTTACTTACACACACTCTCTCCTCTCTCTCTCTCTCTCTCTCTCTCTCAAGGAGTACCAACAGATTTAAAATATATGACTGGAGGTCTTTATGTGTCCTGTTTTTCTCCAGCCAGCAAGAGCCTGGCACCATGTTTCAATGTTTAAATTAGATTCCCAACGTACACGCCTGCTGCCTGACAGCACTTTGGGAATGAAGAAACGCTCTCCCTCTGAGTGTGTCCAATAAGATCAGATGAGTGTTTCTGCTGAGACTGGCAGCGACCTGATAGAGCTCAGGAGCCACAGTAAGGCACGACTCTCTGGAGGAAAGCAGGTCTATCACGCCTCTTTACATGCATCAGAATGTCTGTGTGGGAGTATAAGTTAAATGTGTCTGCATGAGGATAACAAACAGGCTTAAACCAGCGTCTGTGCAGACAACATAGTCAGTGTGAAAATGAAGACATTCAAATCAAATCCATTAAGAATCAATCGATCGATCAAAGAAGATCATGCTATTTTCAATGGATCTCAAATAATATGAATGAGCAGTTCGAAGAAACAGTCTGTCTCTCTCTACGTCTCATTAAACAGAGTCGTTCGAAATGTTCGCTGACTCCGGCTCAGTGAACACGGAAGAAAAAGGAAAAAGGCTGAGGCACACCTGAGAGGACTGAGTACAGAGTGACCGCTTGGACTCAGGCATAATTATTGATCTGTCCGTCATTTTAAAATACCAGTGGAATTCACAAAACTGCCTGACACGTTATTAACATGAGCAAATGGTCCCTAAATGGACCGTGGCCAAAAATGCAATACCCGCATCTGTCGACATGCACGGTCGCGTGCAATAAGGACACACTCCAAGGGCATGAAGTATCTGAAGAGCAATGACAAGCTGACTCCTTCCACTGCATTATTTTTTCCATTGTTTCTTCCTATGGACTCAGACTGTTGTGCCTTTATTCATTCTTTTCAGACTGATCGCAACACAAGGGCCTGTCATGGTCCTGACATGAGTCAAATCACAGGACACATTCTGAAGGGTTAATTATACAGGAAGGTTTCCAGAGATTTCTGGAGAGACTCACCAATTCCCCTAACATCACTGCAGTGTACAGGCCCTGTCATATTCAGTGAAGGCCAGTCATGTGTTATGAGATTCAGCCTCCCATCTGTCTGTAGATGAACCCCTCAATACTCTTGTCTTACTTGAGTCTTTCTGTTATGTTAAATAAGCATTGGGATCAGTCTACTTCCCCTCACTGCCTTTTCCCTCTTTGTGGTAGGGTTTCTGTGCACATACAATAATCGATGTTGTGCATAAGAAAACCTGAAATGGAAACACCAGAAATGTGAAAAACCCCTAACTGCTGTTACATTTTGTGTAAAGAGAAGAAGAGGTGTAAAGAAAAGATGCGACAGAAATTGATAAAGATGCAACAGTGATGGAAGGAGACCTCTTGGAAATAAGGTTCCATGTGGCAACCTAATGGGTTATTTGGTTTTTCCCTCCACACAAGAGAGGGTTTATCTTTAAGAGAAGGTTCCAAGTGGCTCATTTAAATACAGTCAATAAAGAATCCTTAAAACAACCCTCTATACACTGAGTTGCTAGTTTACCAGGTTGAACTATCATACAGTAGAGGTGTGCATTGGGACTGGGCAAAAAAAATCATAGCTTTTACTTTCATGACGGCAAACGCGGGTGGAAAGGCAACATTTACTAACATGAGCATACTGGACATGGTGTGTTGCTCATGCAGTGCTGCATGATGCTTTTACCATGTTCACTCATTCATCTTCTGTAACTGCTGCTGTGCAGTTTGTCATGATTTATTTATTTTTTATTCAAGAAGGCTACAAGTAATTCTGGAGAGCACTGTATATTGCACATCTACAAACAGAAATGTAACAATGAAGAAACCATTTAGTACAAAAACAAATTTCAGCTTTTTAAATACTGTAACATCAGTTCTATTCAATTTCATTTTATTTGTATAGCACTTCTAACAATGGACAATGTCACAAAGCAGCTTTACAAAAATCTGGATATGGATATAGATTCAGATCCCTAATGACGACAGTGGCAAGGAAAAACTCCCTGAGACGACATGAGAATGAAACTTTGAGAGGAACCAGACTTAAAAGAGAACCCATCCTCTTCTGGGTGACAACAGATAGATACATCAGAGCTATCAGAGCTATAATAGCACTGACAGTACTCACAATATTCACATATACAATTAATTTATCAGAATATCAATATAATTCCATCACATTGCACGGTCCTAGTATTTAGTACAATAGTATCTGGTTTGGGACAAAGTTACGTGACTGCATTTGACTACATTTGGCTGACGTCTCTTCAGAATATTAATTCAGCATAAGAGCAGACATACACAACAGGCATTTCCTTTCACTTACAGATCAGTGAAATATCACAAACATCACACATTTACGTGTTATATAAATCTATCATGTCTCTAACTAGTTTATGAAGTGAAGCATTAGAGCTAAGCTCCTTCTGTCAGATTCACGCCTACAGCCAAGGCCTAAGAAATCATCTCCTCACGTGCCTGTGTCTTCACCCCCTGGATCATCGGCCCCATCTGTGTCGAACTGGTCCCCGTCTGCAGCCCAACTGCTCTCACAATAAACCACATTGCTGGGCTTGAGGACATGAGGGAAAGACATCTATGGGTCAAACGTAATGATCTGAGCTGAGACATTTGGGCAGAATGTACCAGATGACGGGGGGCCAAACTAATTATTTTAGTCAAAAAAAAAACAACAAAAAAACATAACTGCTTTCAAAAATCACACAACTGAGTAATAGTATCTCAAATCTCACAAATTTTGCACATGCCAGAGTAAATAAATATCAATTTGAATCTGATGGTGAATAGTAAATGAGTGTGAATTTCAGTGCTAGCCTCATGTGTTGAGATAGAGCCATGTGTGACCATATATAGATACCATATATCGATTTCGTATTAAAATTATTCAGCTGTAATTGGGGTCAGTGGCCCATCAATATCAGCAGGTAGCAGGCAAGCAAGCCACAGCTGGAGTCATTTATATGAGTCTAATGACAAGTGTATTCAGCACAATGTATCAGACACACAGGGCACCTTTGCTGGGATGTCATGAGGCTAAAATGTGATATCATCACAATTGCAGGTGAATTTCCTTTTCATTTGGGTTGTCTGCCTGCAGCCTGGAGAGAAATTAAGGAGGAAGCTGAATTAAGGGAGATTAAGACAGAAGCTGCAACAGGGACTGACGGGAAAAAAGTGAAACAAAAACACCGCATTCAGCATCATCATTAAGAGTAATGCGGTGGTATTTAGAGGAGTCAAACAGAAAAATGGTCCTTGTACTTCTTTCTCCTGGCATCTCACATATGACTGCAAATTTCATCCTTCATCCTGTCAGAAATCCATTTTTGAGAAATAAAACAAATATTGAACAGACTCCATGTGAAACTGTAAACTGTCTGATCTAAGTCATGATTATTAAAATATACACTGCCCATCAAATGCCTGGGGACAACACACCTTTGAAAATCATTGTATAAATAAGAATTTTCTTCTTCAGTTTACAGTAACTCAACATATTAAAGACTATTTTGAGAAAAGCATTTACATTACATGACATTACTGTGTCTTAGATACATGCAAAGAAATGCTGTAAAGCTAACTGCCTTCAAAAATAATGAAATTTAGAAACGTCTCTACATAAAAAAAAACAGCAGTCTTCATTATGTTTTTTTTTGTCTGAAAAGTGGCCTCTTGCGTAATATGTTGCGTTCTTTACTGGCGTACAACCATTTTTCTGTAACATAAATTTTTTTTCTGTTGGAAAAGTAATGCTTGGAGATATACAATGTTTTTGTATTGATAATGCAGAAGCCATAAAATAACCATCTATAACAATATTTCTACTAAAGTAAAAAAATAGGGTGCCTAAGACTTTTGAACAGTACTGTATATATTATGACAGCTAGAAAATAATAAAACTTTATATTCCTATAAAACTGCCCTTGTCTAAATGCTGTAGACACTCTATTGAGTTTTCCTTCTGATGCTCCTCTTCCAGGCCATGACAGGGTGCAAAGGCAGACAAATCACTAACCTGGACAGCCAAGACAAGCATATTACTTATCCAGCGTACAAGCAAATTCAGTAATCTGTTGTATAATGGTTACCAGCGTTTTTTGTTTGTTTGCCTGGTTCTTTTTATTTCTCCTTCATTTCTCCAACACGTTCCATCTGGTTTAAATATTTCTCAGTAGTGTATAATAATAATAATAATCATAATAATAATAATAATAATAATAATAATAATAACCTTTATTATTAATAAACAATTATACATTTATTTTAATGTTTTATTTTTAAATTATTTATTACTTTTATTTTTTAGATTTATTTATATTATTACTTTATTTGTTTCTATTATATTTCTATTTTTTATTTAAAAAACAATATTTGTATTGTATTTTATTATTTTAAAGATCAAGTACAAAATGTTTACATCACATCAGCTGCTTGCATTTTTTTTTTTTTAATTAGCAAAGAGATATCACAAAATCAACATTATCTCAGAGAAGCATATTGTGACATAATTTATTGCAATATCGATATTATGGTCATATGGCCCAGCCCTAGTAAAAACAGTGATTACAAACTGTTAAAATAATCCTATCACAACACAGTCACCTTGCCTTTAAACACTTCATCGAGTGAAAATGAAGACGCTAGTCAGGCTCAAATAACATTTTTGCTAAATATATTTGTTTGAGATAAATCTGGATCTGGAACCTTTGTACTGTCCGTTTCAGGAGTCAGTGTGTAACCCCACCCCAAACAGTATCCATTCCTGTAATATGCTGAATTCAGCTTTAACCCATGTAACTAATACTAATGTATTAGCGCTTTCATAATGATATATTTTGCTGTGTTGTCTACATTAACAACAAGAGCTTATGAAAATACATACCAGTGCATGACTAGTTCTTTATCTCTTAATTCAATAAGAACAAGCAAGCAATGCCTGTTGAGCATACTGGCTTAGCAAGGGTTGTTTTTTTGTTTTTGTTTTTTTAATTTGAAATTCTGTTGCTCCACAAATCCTTTGGATGAATAAAGGGTTTATAGTGGGCCTGGGGAGAGATACAGTGGCAATGAAATGCACAAGAAGACACGTTAACTCCTCAGCACAGCAACCAGCACCTCTTTCTGATGTTAAGTCTGAATGTTCTCACACACGAAATGAGAGAAACGCAGAGAGTTAAAGCACAGAGACATTTTGAAGAGCTACGTTAATATTCAGTGTCTCACTTCACAGGAAGAAACAATAAACATTTCTTTTCTTTCCAGGCATTTCAGCTCCACTCCTATCTCACCGTTAGCATCTCCATTTGGACCAGGAATGTGTTAATTAAGCATCGAGTGAGTTTTAGCCAGGCCCAGCAGCTCTTCACCTGAGAGTGAGTGTGTTTCTCCCTCCCTTCTCCTGCTTCTGCCCTTCCCAAGAGAAAAGTAGAGTGTGTACACACACTAAATGAGGTGATGAATTGGAAATAAGTTTGTTTCCCTAAATTGACCATCTGGCTGGTGTGTTCTGAGCCTGGAGGTCAGACCTGCTTGTACAACACCTGGGAGTTTAAACCATACAAAGCAGCAGAGACACAGTACTCTGAAAGTGGTGCTCTCTATTAACAGGACTTTGATCACGGACAGAAACACAAAAATTGGCTTAAAGATCATCTCCTAACTGAACATCATGCTCTGTAGGACCCTGGCTGTAGTGTGCAGGGTCATGAGGCTGAGGCCCGGTGTTAGAGAGAGCAGGAGTTCATTAGGCTGCTCAGTGCTGTGTGAGAGCTGGATGAAGGATGTGATCAACGCTGGCTCACTGACAGAGGAGCTCATCTCAGGGGGTGAGCTGAGAAAGACAGTAAATACTCACACACTGCAGAAGTCGCTGGAGCAGAACTCAATCACCATAGCATAGATAGCACAGCAGCACAGCATGCGGCTCAGCTGGACATGTGACAGTAATTTGTTATAATAATAAAAGTTCGGAATGCAAAGACAAAACACAGAAATTAGTCCATTTACAGTCTACTGTGTTCATTTAGGCAAAACCTGATAGAGAGAACATAAGTTTTAGTTCAGTGCCCACTATTGAATTGCCAGGAGCCAAATAAATAAAATTTAACTAATCAAGTTATAGCAAAATGGAGTATGTCTCTTCCAGAAAAAAAGAACAAGAACTTCAAAATATCATCATCACTATGGAAACATGGAAGCATTCAGAAAGCTAAGAAGTATTTTTTGTTTAAAAAAAAAAAAAAAAGCCCTTAATGAAGCCAGAGTGCCAAGTGAAGAATGATCTAATCCATGATACTAAGTAGGGTTGCTGATATGCTGATACATATTACAGGATGACAGAAAGATGTCTACTGATAGATATTTTCCTATATCTTCTCCAGTGTTTCAAAAGCCACTGTATAAAACGGATAGCTCCGGTCCTTGAATATGATTGGCAGAGCCGTGTTGAAAGTCGTTGTAAATTACTCTTTAAACACACACCTGTGACTTCATTACATCAGTATTACTGCGCCAAATAACTTGTTTCAAAATGTCAGATTTTGTTGTGAATTTTGATTTACTGAGTGGGCCAAGTGTGGATAAGTGGTTGAAAGAGATGGACAGGATAGAAGAGGAAGATAGAAGAGAAAGGAGACACGCTGAAATTAATGAGAGAGCAACTGAAGAGCTGGAAAAGTCAAGAAACGAAGCCAGGACCATTAAACAGACTACAGAAAGATCTGACTATTGATTTTAAAACAATCAATAAACCTAAACCTAAACCAGGCTCTCCATCAGTTTTATGCCACTGTGAAAAACAGGAAAGGTGAACTCTATGGTTTCAGCAGTTATGTTGGCCTACGTGCGATGCTTAACTGGTACATCAGTGATCCACCGATCAGCCGATCTTGGTATCTGTTGAAAGATCCCGAGTTTATCACTAGCAACAACATTTTCGTTGGAGTAGTGAAAAAACTTCTCCAAGAAGGATGTGACAAAACATCCCACCACCAAGCGTTAACGAAGGCAGAGTTCCAGAAAATCAAGCACTCTCAGGCACCGAATCCAAACACACCTGAGAGTCTTGTCAACAAAGTCTGGTCTGATGTGCAGCGGCATATGGGACGCAGAGCTAAAGAGCACCCGCCAACTGAAGCCAGAATCATTTATCATCCGCCAAAATGAGAACGGTCAGAAGTATGCAACGCTGTTGTTCAACAAATGCACAAAAACCACAAAGATGCCGGCAAAAGAAACAAAGAGAGCCTGCGGGGATTTATGTTTGAGCAGCTAGGGAACCCATTGTGTCCTGTCACTTGTTGGAGAAATACCTCTCATTGCTGCTGTCCAATCCACCGGCCTTTTATCTCCATCCAATACGGACAAACTACACCAACAATGTATGGTAAGTTAATACATTTACTTCCATGTTTTTATTTGTAGCATATTATGCTCAGCAATATAATTTTTGCTAGTGTAGTTTGGTTACTCTACAGTGTAACAAAAATGATATTGCTGGCAAGCGACAACAGCTAGGGGAAAGTGAGCTTAATAGTTGCCGATGGTAGATACATATTTAGTTACATCAGTGATTACAATGTAACTGCAACATGATTGGAACAATTTTTTTCTTTCTCCTAACGTTAGGTATACTAGACAGCCCATGGAAGTGAACTTCCTTGGCTCTGTGTTGCCACAGATTTGTAAAGCAGCCGGGACTGAGACAAACTACACCAACCACTGCTTCCGAAGCACCACTGTACAAAAACTCTCTGATGCTGGTCTAGAGGCAAGAGAAATCATGTCAGTGATGGGGCATAAATGTGAATCATCCCTGCAATCTTACTAGCGCCCAAACTACAATGAGAGAAGATGCTGGAGCAATATTCTTCTTCTGGCACCGTGCAATTAAAACTCGCCTGTCCAGAGTCAAACACTCCTGTACCAGCAAAGAGGAGTGTTAACACAATTGAACACTACTTCAACAATTGCACATTTAATGGCGATATCCAGATAAATGTTAATAATCACCCCAATCTTTAAGCATGCCTTCCACTGTGTCTGTGTGTTGCTGCGTCTGTGTGTTGCATGGCAACCATTCTGCTAAATGTTGCTGAAGAACTACATTGCTTGGCGGAAGAATTATTATTATTATTGCATTTTTAGTTGCTGTGTGTTTATTTTATGAAACCTTGTCAGGTATATGTAGTAACCGTTTAAGAAAAGCTATGAGCCCCAAGAAGCCGTGGTTTACAGTGATTTTAGAAAAGCTAAGGGGGTTTTAGGCACTCCACTCCACGTTGTGCCTAACAGTGCCCCTTAGCTGTTCTAAAATCACTGTAAACCATGGCTTCTTGGGGCTTATTGCCTTTTTAGGCAGTCGATTTAAGTCACTATGGTTGGTGCTAGGAGCTGCTAGCAGTGTGCTGTATCAAAAACAAAAACAAGTATGGAGAAACGTGACACAGAGCGAAACTCCCTACAACATTCCGACACAGAACACACATCAGCCAAAGTAAAAGATGAGGAACTTGTGCCTTTAAAGGGAGGTTCTCCTGTCATTTGGACATGGTTTGGGTATAGCAAAGCATCTGTATGGTATGCCGCAGACCAATCATGAATGCACGTAGTTATATCGTATAGATCATTTTTAAATAAATTTTAGAGAAAATTTAATATATCGTGATATGAAATTATCCATACCGTGATATAAGATTTTGTCTATATCGCCCAGCCCTATTACTTACTAAGCATTTGAGGGTTAAAGGTTTGCTTCTGTAGCATTGGAGCTATGAGCTACTGAGTAATGGAAGTCTATCTCATCCAACACTTTGCTTCAAATGACATTGTTAAGTTCCGTAATCTCACTAAGTATAACTATAATATCCCATGAATCAATCCCATCTTACCAGCACAATTCCACCTTCAGATTTTGGAAGCTTGTGGCATAGGGGGCCCCTAACATGTCACAGCGTTTATGTTTACAGATTACAGAAAGTCATAGTATGTCCTAATCCACAAGCAGGTATGCTGAGCTTGGGTTAGTGTCTGTGTTTAGTTTGACATGTTTTCCCATGACAGTGTGGGTTTCCTCTGGGTTCTCCTGGTTCTCTAGGTGTGAATGAGTGTGTGAATGTGTGTGCATGGTGACCTGCGATAGACTGGTATCCCATCCAGGGTGCATTCCCGCCTCACAACCAGCATCCCTTGTACAGGGACCCACCATGACCCTGACAATAATAAAGCAGTTACTGAAGATGAATGAATTGTGAGACTTTCATTACTTGTTAGATAGATGAGCCTTGTAGCCCCAGTGCAAAACTTCGGAAGCAAAAATATTTTGGCTGATCGACTACAATTCTATAACTGCTGATCTACCACTACCTCACTCTCACATTTTCTTGCTGTTCCATGGGACCAAGAGGACATATGCTGGAGGAGTCACACATGTGTGGGGAATCGCAGATGTTTGCATTGATCAGTTCCACTACAAAGAAGTTTTGTGATTCGGATCTGAATGGAGACTTCGTGCATCTAAATAATAGTTGACTAGAAGGTTTGAGGTTAAGACACAACATCTGACACATCTTTGACTCTGAATTTCCATAATGTTTCTTTCCCCTTTCAGAGTTTTTTTGGTTATGATAATGGAGGCTGAGGTTGGAATCCCACTGGAGGCTGGGATCAAGGCTCACTGAAGCATGTAGCATATGTACTGCACTGCTTGCTATTCAACAGCGGGAAGACTGCTCACTCCAAAAACCAAGGGCAACCCACCAGTTCAGAGGGGAAAACACACACACACACACAGACACACACACACACTCACACACACCTTAGAGGCAAATTATACTAATATACGCTGTAGATTTCACAGTTATAATTATTAAGCACGTCCAGGCATATGCCAACCAGTTTTCATTGCTCAATAAATCCGTTTACTTCCTCCCGTAACCACAACCGTGTAATGCAGTGAGAGATTTATGGGAATTAGTAGAAAATATTCCAGCAGAGTTCACAGCCACTCAGTAAATATTTTAATGAAGGCCCTACTATGAGGCTCTTAAATAATAAGAGAAGCCTGTCTTCGAGACACAAAGCAATACAGAGGGCTCCAAAAAGATGTCTTTCTCAAAACAGCGCAGAAGACACAAAGACATGGCTGAGTTTTATAGCTCATGATCAATTACCGCCTATTACTGGGCAGCCAAGTTAATCGATATTAGATCAAAGCTGCCAGGGAGCTGCGCCCCACGAGCCATCTGAGAGGGCAGGGCACTGCTGCGAGAAAGGGACAACGAGTTGTAAAGATCTGTGTTATCTTTAGATGCATCACAAACTGAAACACAGCCATTCAGCAGCTTTTGCTCCTAACACAAAGGGAAAAAAATGACTTTTTCCTCTGTTACACACACACAAGCCATAGACATGTCTAATACAGTCATGTCGGATTGGGTCTTTGTTAATGCTGCAGCAGATGGGACAGCTCTATTTCCTCAGTGGAAGCTTGGCCCAGACACTGATATCCCATTTCTACACAGGAAACGAAATGTTCTGAAATACGAAAGGACTCCTCATAAAAAATCTAATGCAATCCTGCTCTCGTCTACAAATTGAAAGAAAATAGGTTTTTAAAAGTAATAAATGGCTGGCCAAGAGATCACAAATCCACTGGCATGATTAAATCCTGCGCCTGCCCCTGTGGTCCTCTTCACTGCCAACTCATCGCTAAGCCTGTCATATTCCAGTCCTCGCCTTAATTTGGTGAAGCAGGTTCATGAATTATTGCAGGCAGAGAGCTGGAGGCCTGCTCCATGTCCTTCTCCATCATGGCTGATGGCCAGCAGAACTGCTCTGCACCACACTGGCACCAGGGCAGAGAGGAGATAAGCCTAAGCACTCTTCATTTGAGCTAGGATTTATACGTCCATGTCAGCCCATGATAGCATGTTGTAGGGGCAGTGATAGTGTTTAGTATGCTTATAGCATTGATCCTTCACACTCTGGATCAAACCCAGAAGTGGAAACTAGGGGCTGTATGACTAGTAATATTTACTAGTCAACCAGTTTTTTAAACTGTTCCAGGTCATGGCTATTTTTAGGCTGTTTTATTTGTGTAGCAAAGATCGCACCAAACCACACATCAGGTAACGCTGTCAGTTAAATTCCCACCTTCAATACTTTTTAGACTATACTGTTAACAATGAAACAAAATAAATCAGTGAAATAAATGTGCAAAACAGTATGTCTGTGTATCAAGTTACCCTATTTAAGGACATACCAGTCCTTAAAATACATTTGTGTGGATGAGCTAGTGGCTGAAATCTGAGAGCGAGCAGCATGGCACAGAAGATCCTTATAACCTAACGATGGATGGAGAATGCAGCAGGGTCTGAAAGATTTTTCTGTGCCATGCTGGGTCAGCCTCTTTGAGCTGACACGCACTTCTAATCTGATTCTAAACTAGCTGAATGGGATTGGATAGTGATGTGCAACCCGCAGCTCACACAGCACTGGACACAATGGACTTCACTCCGTCACAGAGCAAAGATTTAAAAATTGAAATCTTGTTTAGCTTTAAAGGACAACAAAAGTAACTGCTGGAGTGGGATTTTAAAAAATGATTCTCACACACACCTCTCCACTACATGCAGAATGCTTTCAAAGCGTTATCTGTCCATTAAAGCAAAAGAAGATTTTCCAAAATTTCCTAGTGTAGTGTTGTGCAGTTGACTGTAGAATTGACTTTATCTCGTCTGAAATATTTCCCAAAAAAAAAAAAGTGCATTTAGCCAGCATTCTTTACCATCTGCCTCAGTTATTTCGTTATATATTATCTCCCCACAGCAGCAACTAGTAAACGTATTAGACGACTAGTCTATGCAACCCATAGTGGTATCAGGACTGAATATCAAATTAAACATGCAGATATGTAACCACATAATAAGTTAATAATTATACTGTTTTACACCAAGCCCCTATATTTCTGTAGGCAAAAGCAAAATCCTCTATACGAATGCATTAAACCCCAAGCTAGCAACTAAACTGGCACTACAAATGGATATCTCTGATTAGCAGAACCGCCACAGAGTGCTCATGTGCTTCCAGCAAACAGTGAATCACCGTAAGGAAATTACAACCCACACAGATTCTAATCATCCCTCACTTTTATTGTTGAGGTTTCATTAAGGTCAGCCATATAATCAATATTTTAATTGCCAATAGCTAGGCTTATTAAATCCAAATAGAATCCAATAGGAAATGTTTAAGGTGCTCTGGGGTCAAAAGGGCACAGAGAAAGTAGAAGAGAAAACAGCTCCAGAGTGACAAACAACAGCCATTTGCATTAAGTTGCCTTTACGCTGTATGATTGTTCAAGCCTATTTTGCTGTCGCAGACAAAAATCGCACATCGTAAAAGAATTCTTTGGTCATGTGGTTAGATTAGTGGCTTTAGAACACATTATGTGACATGCTCACCGATTTAGTGCCACTGAAACCAAAGACAGTCGACAACAGAATTAAAATCTCGGACTGTGACCGCTGCTATGACACTGCTAAAGCCACCAATAGTATGGTGGCATAAAATGATGCAAATTAATTAATACAATGTTACCAGCCTACACGCCTTGCCCCTCAAAAGGTGAGCTGCAAAGCTACCACGAATGCTCCTGGACAGAAAAAAATATCCTAACTACTTCAGGCTCACTTTAAAGAAAGGGCATTCCATGTGACGTTGTCCTCTTTTACCCAGCTACAAACAGCTCCGATCTCCTTCTCCTCCAAATTTAAAACATGCTTTCTCAAGGCGTAACAAGATTTTATTGGGATCATCTCATACAGGGAGACAAGCAATAATCTTATTTCAAAAGAATTTTCATACAGTATAATAAAAAAAAAACTGGAAAAAAAAATGTCGAAATAGTGCACTGTAATTAATAATTACTGTATACATATATATATATATATATTCGATACGTTTCAATATTTCATGATCAGGGCTAGGCACATTTGTGCTTCAACTTTGGGTTTTATTGGTCATATAAATTCACAGGTTACAATTTATTTTTAAAAATTATAAGTTTCATTGTTTCTGTCCCCTGCATTGGTTGAACTATTAGCTTCTCTCACACGACTTGCTCTCTCTGTAAATGTCTCACTCATCAATCATTTACAGCAACATTTTGTCTTTGTCTTATGATATTGTCTGTTAGAGCTGCACAAAATATTGTTAATCATTACCACAATATTAACCTCTGCAATACTGATATCACAAAAATAAGCAGTTTGTTCATTATAATTCAATTCTAAATAATTTAATTTTAAATTTATTGTGGTCTATGAGCAGTTTGACCATCTAAATATCAATACATTTACATTAAATGAATAAACACAATGTTAGTTTAATTTTATACTACTGGAGACCAATCAATTACTATGACATATTACAGATTTACCAGTTTATTTTAATATATTGTACAGCGCAGAGCCATAAAAAAAAAATCTATGTCTGTCTCACTTACTCATGAAGTGGTTATCCTGAGCAAAGCATTGTGGGAAATCTAGGACAAATGACTCCATCTCTCCTGTCACTACAGCATTTACTCTGCGATTTACAACTCTGGCCTCCTCAGAGTGCTCTAGTTTGGTTACGGTGCTGCTGACCTCAACCTCTGAATCAATACGCTCTACAGGCTCCATCCGCAGGCAGCTAGAAAAGGTCAAAGCATTACTACATTAACTACATTACCGCAGAACATACACTGTTCCTGTACAATGCACAGAGCTCATCTTCACCATTCATTATCCAAAGTGCTAAGAGAATACATCCCAGATCACTTCTGCCATTTGCACTGTGAATGGGTTCCAGGTTTGGTTTGGTTGCCAACAAGAAATGAGAAAAAATTGTCAATAATTTAAAAGAAAAGAAATATCCAGCATTTTTCTCTCTGCAGGCTTTCAGGTGTTCCCCAGCATGAGATCAGATCAGTCAGAGAGGGAAACTGCACACCTCTCAAGCCTTTATTTTATATGTTCTGACTGGTGCTCGTAAACAGTTTTAAGGGCTGCCTGTGAGGACTTATATCAAGACAGCTTCGGTAATGGCTTCTGGAGAACTGAGACTTGCTCACCCACCATTAACCAATCCCATGCAGAGAAACTGCCCACGTGGAGTACGGGTGAGCCCTGCTGCATTCCCAGAAGGTGACGTAATTTATCAAACAATTCCTATAAATGAACCGGGCTATAATGATTCTGGAAATGCATCAGTCCTCCCTAAATAATGCATTTCTTTTGTCAGCATGCTTATCCAGAGAAGATATATATCAAATTAGAAATCAAGATATTCTTGCATTGGTTAAAATGAATAAAATGTAATAAATAAATTGAGATTTTACATTTTTGTACACTCATATTTTTCAGATTGCTGGTGACGTTTTCCAAGGTGATGTGGCCATTAGTATAAGAAATCACAGTGGATATAAAGGGTAAACTTATTCACACCAGTGTGACATTTCATTGGGATAAATTACTTTTACACTTTTTTTTAAATCTTTATATTAGTATAGCATTTGCATGTTTTGCATTTCGCATATTGTTGTCCCTCCAGTATGATACCTTAGTGAATTTTTTCATTTATAATATATTGCTTTGATTGCTTCTGGTTGGCTAGAATCTATTTTTAAACAAATCACATCGTCTATAACACTTACAATCTGTTTGGTACGAAATGACCCATTTTAAAATGCCACACACACACACACACACACACACACAAACAAAATTTTTTTATATTTGTGAGGACCTTACACTGACATATTTACTAACCCAGCTAATTAATGCTAATTAACCAAAAGTAAGCATTTTGGCTCTTTTTGGTTTTTTTCAGTAAAGGTTTTCAGACATTCCTATCCTTTTTGGGACGTGGGGTCTCCACCAAAAATATAAAAGCATGTCTACACACGCCTGCTGTTAGGAAAAAGGATATATTGGATATTTTAAAATAAATGTTACACCTGTACATGTATAAATTTTAGAGTGATAAGGTGGGCCAGTGGGACATAATACTGCTCAATAATGAACAGAACATGAGGGTTAAATAATTCGACTGTGAAATACAGTCTGCAGTCTTTTTCATGTAACCTTACCGTAGCAAACCGTGATAGTTACACTTTCCTTGTGAACTTAGTGCAGGACTGCAGGGCTTATTGTGTTTTGGGACAAGGCCAGCATCAACTCTCATCTTGTGATAGCCTTGAATATCACCTGTAACCATAGTGACTAGCTCAGAGACATAGAAACGCTCTAACATTAAAGATAACAGCACATTTTGTTTTCCAGTGCTTTATAGCATTAGGGCTGCACAATATAGTTTTAACTATTACTGCAACACTGGCCTTTGCAATTCTAATATCCCAATATGCTAATGAGCCTCTAACTATAATAAATACATTAACTAATAATAGTGTTGTTTAAGGTGACATGAGCAGTATGTGCCCCGCCCAAAAGCACGGACACAAGCACACTGTCTTCTACTCTCCTAGCGCCTCTCGCTGCAGTAATATATACAGCATATGATGGAGATGATGCAGAATCTTTAAATGAGCAAAAAATATGGGATTAAAAGTACAATATTCCATCAGTACATAATGGATATCACATTATAGAATAGAAATAAAGGTTAAAGGTTTGAAAAACTGCCTTTTTTCAACTCATTTTGGGGACCGTTTGTTTAAAATAAATACAGAAGAGGGAGTGAGAAGACAAAGAAAACTCAACAGTGAATCTCATTAAAATGCAAGAGGGAACCACCAAGCACTAAAGAGAAAAGCAAGCTGTGAAGCAACAGACTGTGCATTTCATAGGTGCGCACACACACACACACACACACACACACAAAGTATATGAATGTACAGGCTCCCGCAGGAGCAAAACCAGACTTTGCAAGCCTGACCAATCATGTAAGAGTGATGTATAATTAAAAAGAGCTTTGCAAGTCTGCAGAAAAAAAGGCTCTGGGGAGGGAAGAGTTAATGTGTTAGAGCATAAGTCACTGCTGTGCCCAGTGTGATGTTTTCTCTGCTCCTAGTACACTTGACCCAGCTCCTGAAGGGCTTGATAATTAGCTAATCAGTTGGGTCAGATGTATCAGCAGTACAGAAAACCTCATCCTGCACACTGCTGGGAGTAACCATGTCTGGAAATGCTGAAACAATTTCTATAACATCTCTTAAAAATGATTTGCTATATACCATATATACTGTACTTCCCGTTTTTAAACCCAACCCCCTCTGAATAAACCTGTAAAATTGCCTCTTGCCTTACTGTTCTCAAGGTTTTTTGATTATGGGGTAATTTAATAAATGACTGAATTTATCTGCAGGTAAAGTAAAAATGGCCACTACATAAAATTAAATGCTGTCCCAGAAGCCAATGTAATTATGTCTAGGTCAAGGTTTTGTTTTGTTTTGTTTTAAAATTATTTTCTCTCAGTTTATAAACTGAGAGACACAGTTTGGCTTTCTGACAGTGGATTTTTGTGGTTATTATTCAGAAAGAATGAATGGCGCAGAGAACAGTTTGCACAGCATGTCACCACAGGAACAACAGTTTGGAAAAATAAAATAGCAGTGAAATTAATATCTGGTTATTTCATCCATCTGATATAAAAGAGCTTAAATGTAACACTTGAGACTGGGGCTCTTAAACACCAAGGCACGCTTTTGGACCTATTCGACATACATTATTAACAGCATCACTGAATTTTTAGCTTAGTCAGGACAAATCAAAAGTTAAACTAGACTACCGAACCCTGCTTTATTAGTTTTAGCAAAAAAGGCACCAAAGGAGCAGTTCAGTTCATTCAATAAAGCAAACAATAATTGCCACCAAAAGGTTCAGGCAAATCGGCACTGTTTCATCTCACCACTATCTGAGAGCTCTTCACAAATCAAACACCGACAGCATTAAAAATGAGGGAAGCATTTATCTCAGCCATTATCATTAAGATCCTGAGTAAACATCAGAGCAAATCAATCGGCAGAATGGCGGAGTCACATGAGCCAAGTGTACAGAGCATTCCAGCTTTCATTTGCCGTTTGATTTGCAGAATACTGTTGCCTGGAGACGTGCTGATTAACAGATTTGCCTCCTGATCAGAGCCTACATGAGCAACCCAGTGAGTCAGTAAAACACATACTGTCACTACCAACTCTGTCATTGCAAAACTAATCTGGCGAATTATAATACTATAATTTTACTCAGACTACTTGAATGACAATGGATGACATAAGGTTGACTCGATTGCAGAGCAGGGTCGCCTGCTGACTGGGTGTCGAGGTAAAGTAAGTAATTGGTGTGAACGATTTTAAACAATAGCCTTGTTCATTACACTGAGTCAGGAAGTTGGCAAGAGATTGCTTTGTCGATGAGACTAGGCTTTGCAGACTGCTGAGCAAAAAATAAATCCCTAAATGACTTGCCAACTGGCTTGAAATTCCATGGATTTAACTACAGAAGCTATTTCAATGTGGATCACAGCCAGAGAAATAGAGGACAAAATTCTAGAAAAGTCATTAATCATGTTTCCCGTTGAACATTCTGAAGCTCCTGTCCTCATTCTCCTCATTCTGCAACATCATTCTTGATTTCAGCTCTTACATTTTCAAGTTTCAAATGAACTGTGTCTTATTAATGAAGCTTGGTATCTGAAAGACTAAGCTAAAGGGGTTGCCAGATTGCAACTGACAATCGTTTGGATAGTCCTGCTGCGAGAAAGAAATCTTCCACAGAGATTCTTGACTACACAAACAGACAGAAATATTTCACATAACTAGTCATCTAATATTTACCCATCAAGCACAGACAGGGCTCGGATGCAAGTGCAGGGTTTTATTGAATGAAGCAGACAAATCCAAAACCAAAATAAACCAAAATCAAAGTCAATAGCCAGGCAAAGTATCAGGCGATCAGCAGACAGATTTAACTAAACAGACAAAACAGAAATGGTCAGCAGTGGAAAAGTGTGAAGGATCAATGTTAGGGACAAGACTTTGCAAAGATACACTGAAAGTCTGAGCCATTTACAGGGATTGTACTGATTGGGACCAGGTGGTTGCGATCAGAAGTCCACGATACTAGAACAATGTGACTGGGTTTGCAGTTCATTGTTTGTCTGGGGATTCTGAGAAATGGGGTTGAGTCATGGGGCAGAAGAGATATTACCAAATGGTCCTGACATGTCAGACCTCTGTGGACTAGAACATGTGTGCTTGCTGTGTTTTTCATGCATCACCACCATCATAAATGATGGCATATGACCAGGTGGGACTCACGGCTGCCTGGCCACCAGCATGCCACCAATGGGGGGAGCCAATCAAAGTGTGTTACTGGCTCGTCTGCCCAGCATCAGCTAAACACAGGAGGAGGAAGGAGAAAGTCCCTGAGGCAGCGCAGTGTGCCACAGCATGATAACGGACTACAGTAATGTTATCTCACCCAGACTAACCGACGACCAGGAGACTGCCTCCGTCTCATCAAGCCCTCTGTTGAAATGCTTAATTCAGGACACCATCTCGTTTTCAGAATTACAAATAGGGAGGGTTGAGCTGCTTGGGCAGTTCCTTCTGAAGAGTCTTCTAATCTTCCACCACATTTACTGTGAGACTCTTTCCTCACCGCCCAATGGATTCCCTCCGGTCACTTTCCTCTCTTCTTTCTCATCCTCAATCCCCTTATCTGCCTCCCTCTCCGGTCATGCTATCCTATATTTTCCTTTCTCTTCCTGTCCCTTACTTATCCCTTGGGACTGGTCTAACAAAAATTCTGCAGGACTTATTTATATTCCAAAGTGTCACTGCTATTAATTGCTAGGCATTAGAGAAGTATATGAGCTGTCTAAGAAGGAAAATATGCATTAGTACTCAAATTAGCAGACAGGTCAAAAGAGGCAGTATAGGCTGCGTGATACTGGGAACATGCCAAGATGAACAGCATGCTGCACAAATCAGCACATACTTAAAGGTTGCATTATGAGATAAATCAAGAATAACATAGTTAGCCAGGAAAGAAAGATAATTATTCAACCATAGGATAACCTTCACTAAGAACACCGACAGTAAACGCTGTTTAATCTCCTATGGCAGGGTCTAACATGCCCTCACTTACATCACATTATCCATTAAAGTACATTCACAAAGGATTTCCTTACCATCTTTCCGAGTTGCTCTTTCAGCATGATTGTGGACTGATGCAAAACACAGGCTTGCAACAAAAATCAATACAATGTCTCAAACTGTGAGAACAAAATCGTGTGGCATTACTGCTCCACCAGCCATTACAAAGAGAGCTGTTGCAGAGCTTATTGACTAAGCATCAAGTCTAATGGCATAAATTCGTTCAAGGTAACACAACGGAGCAAAAGCCTATCCTTCATCGAAGTGAAAACACTGAAAACAGTAGATCTTAGGTCTTCCATGTGAGATGCTCTCAGGATGTAACTTTATACCAGCAACACAACAGGAGGCTATTCTTTACCAACTAGAATTTAGGCTTGTCACAATTTCTACACAATCACCTAACTACAATTATTTGAGCTAATCGGGATGGAAGTTATTGAGATTAATCATTAGATTTCAGTCACGTTTCCGTAAAAATATAATTGGTCAGTAAACACAATCTTAAATCTCAAATAGATTCTTAATATAAATGCTTTGTAACTGTTTGGTCACGGATGAATAACATTCAGCGCACCTGCAAAATCGCTGATCTGATAACAATGAATACAATACAGCATATTGTTCATTTGCATAGTTTTTGTTGTAGTACATATAGTCAGCTCCAGAACTACTACTACTACACCATTGGTAAAGATGGATAAAGAAGGTTTTGAAAAATGTCTTTATGGTTAATTAGCTTCTTAAACTGAAATTATGAGAGAAATCTAACTTTTAATTGAAGTAATTTATTCTAAAAAAAAAAAATTAAATTAATAAATCTATGTCACAATTATTGGCACTGCTAGAAACCAAAATGTAGCTAAGGTATGTTCCTAGATAAAGTTTACTTTAAGTTCTTCCATGATTTAGGAACTCTTAAATGGTCAGTCATGACTACCTGTTTCACTGGGGTGACACAGAGGCCAAGTTGTCATACATCAACATGGGGAAGATTAGAGAATAAACAACTGATCTGAGACAAAAGTTTATAAATCAGGCCGTGGCTTTAAAAATGCCCATATCCACTGTTATGGAAATAATTAAGACGTTTATCACAACTGAAGCTGTAATGAACCTCCCTGGAAGTGTATTTTGCCTACACACAGTGAGGAGGATGGTTAAAGAGGTAAGATTTTCTCCAAGGATCACTGCTGGAGATCTGCAGAACATGGCAGCATTTTGGGGTCACCAACTCTCTAAATCCATAATTAGATGCCTCCTGCATGGCAACTATTTGGAAGGTGTGCCAGAAGAATGCAATTCCTTTCATCTAACAAAACAGAGCTTTTTGGCAACAATCACTCAAGCTGGGTTAGGCATAAGGATGATTATATATAAGAGCCCACTCCCCACTGGTAAGTATGGTGGAAAATCTGTGATGTTGTGGGGTTGTTTTTCCTCCAAAGACCTGTGAACCTTGTTCGTATCCCAGCATCATGGACTCCATGAAGTACCAGGAGATTTCTGGCTGCCTCTGCAGGAAGCTACATCTGGGTCATAATTTGATCTTCCAGCAGGACAATACTCCTAAACCACCATCCAAATCTGCACAAAAATGGTTCAATGACCACAGACTCAACCTTTTGACATGACCATGCCACTCCCCTGAAAAAACTCCATTGAAAACCAGTGAAGTGAGCTGAAGAGGATTTGGAGAGATTGTGTATAGAGGAGTGCTCACTTGTATTCTCCAATCTCATCAAGCGTTACAGGAGAAGACTCAGTACTCTTATGTTATGTTATGTTATGTTATGTTATGTTATGTTATGTTGTTATGTTATGTTACGTATTTAATGCAGGGGTGCCAATAATTGTGATGCATGTGGTTTTGTTAAATAAGCAAGTTTTCTATTTAATTCAAATAAATTTATTTAATGGGTTGATCAATTAAGGATTAAATTTCCCTCATATTTTCAGTGTGAGATTAAGTTCATTAACCATGAATATATTTTATCATAAGCGTTTTACCCATTTTTACAATGGGTGCCAATAATTCATCATCCAGGAACTTATTTGAGCATTTCAGTTGTGCATTCAAGTGACACAAAACCAACAGAAAAGACAATTACACATTAAAATTAATCGCAATTATGCGTATGACAAATAATAGTTATTCAGAATGTCATAATTGTGAGTGGTCTAGGATTTACTGCAACATGTCTATCCTGTCAATTTAGTTACTTTACTCAGTGAAGAACACGTCGAATAGAAGACCATTAACTGACACTAGATTAGATGCTTAGAACTAGACACTAGATAGATGCTTTGCAGTGACTGTGCCCCAAATTGAGGTTTGTACTCTATATGAAAAATATATTTTGCCTTCTTCCAGATGGTTTTAATCAGATTTTTCTCTTAGATAAAATTCAATCCACATTTTGGCCTCCGCATTACAATAATTCCCAAATGTCACTGTCCATTTGTAACAAAACCAATGCCGTACTATGACCCATCATTTTATATGTCACAGTGACAGGAGATTCCTTCATAAGCCATGTTACTCCGTCTTCAGCAACCAATGCCTGGACTAAGCACAACTGACCAGAAAAAGGCAAGGAATCCATCACCAGGAGACTTTTTAGATGCGCCAAAGTGTCAGAGGGCTTAGGGCAGGAAATGATTTATTGGTTAGCACACATCCTCCTCGGCTGTACAAATCCAAGTGACACGCAGAAGAGGCCACGTCTAATGCTGATGAGAGCTTTAGCTTTACTCCTCATTGTTCTTCAAGACAGTGAAGACCAAACGGAGGCGAGATGACATTCCCCAGAGCGAGTCCATGGCAACATTATTCCATTGCATGCAAATCTCAATCTCTGGTGAGGCATACAACCAATCTTCAGTCCACTCATCTGAATAGGACCAAGGCACGACTCTGTCTAGCTGATTCATTCAATCTGCAGCCAAACTGCTCTCTACTGATGAATGCTTATTTGTCTAGACACCATCTCCAAGTTCTGCCAGTCATCCATGAGAAGCTTTATGGATGCAAATGGCCAATCTGGCATGGTGACATTGTCATCCTCAGCACCAGTATTACAGATATGGCTATAGATGTCACTATAAAACCATCCTACAGGATACAGCTACCCAAGTTCTGATCAGCCACCAACACTCTGGGTGTGTCTCAGTATCCCTATTATTTATATATTTATTTACACATCCATCCTACACCAAGTGCAGCAGCTATAATATAGAAGGCATGAGAGGAATGTCAGACATTCAAACAGATTTTCAGACAATTTCCACTCCAGTGTTTTTAATCATCTGTTTACTGCAGCAGGAAAACAGCCAGTCAGGTGTACATATCAATAAACATCATCAAATAACTTTCAAACACTGAGCATCGAAACATTTTTAAACCATCCGAAAATCAAGGTTTCACACCATCAAGTGGAATAAAGAGAAACTTATTAAGTTGTATAGGTGCAGTGTGGAATATACAGAACCATCACATGCAAAACTACTTATTCCACTGACACTCACCGCTCTGCTCTCCAAGAAAGACCAGCTTGAATTTCCTTAAAGGGTTCCCGAAGTCGTTGGCCACAGACATGTTTTTAGATGTTGTTTTTGTCGCTCTTGTTGTGTGTGTGTGTGTATGTATGTGTGTGTTTCCACTGATTCAGCCTCCTGCGCTCAGAGTGCTGCCTGTACTAACGGTGCTCCTGCGATGCTGCACCGGACTGCCTGGTACAGTCACAGCTGCTGCGCATGCGCAGTCTGCAAGAGGCCCCGCCCTCTATCTACGCATAACGTCATGCTGGAACCCCGGTAGGTGTTTTTTTTTTTTTTTTTTTTAAGATTAAAAATAACTCAATTATTGTAGGATGGATTATTTATTGATTACAAATAAATTAAATTTGAGGGTTTTTTTAAACATCGCACACAGGAGTGCTTAAAGGTTGTTATATATATATATATATATATATGTATATATGTGAGTGTGTGTGTGTGTGCAAATAGTTTTCCCTATCAATTTAGTTTTTTAAACAGATCTTTTATTATGCTTATGAATACATCCTTTTTACATATCGAACTTTAATACTGCCCTGCATAAATAAGTACTGCATGGCTGTTTGATTGAAAATAAAATTAATGCTTAAAATTAATAAAAACATTTTCCCATTACTTTTGTTTGACACCATGTAATTAATGATAAGTACTGAAGGGCCATTTGATATTGGCAAATAACAAGAAAAGTTTAAAATTTATGACATTATGAATGTAAGTTAATTGTTTTTTTTTCTTTTATAAACCTCTATGTAGTTATATTTTAATTTGCTTCTATATTGTATTAATCATCCCTGTTCTTTTTTCTTTTACTATTAACTTATCATTTTGTAAATTGCTATATGTTGCTTTATAATAAACATAAGTTTAAAAAATTAATAAATTGTGTATAAGTACAATTTAAATGTTAACTGTTAATGTTTAAATGTTACACTGTACAGTATATATGTTTGAGTCAAAGTCAACTTTATTGTCAATTCTGCTATATGTACAGGACACACAGAGGATTGAAATTCTGTTTCCCTCAGACCCATGGTGTGAGAAACCAACATAACAAGACAAGTAATTAAAAAAATAAAGTAAAATAAAATACAATACAATATGTACACTATATGTATACTCTTTGAGTATGTATGTATGTATATGTGCAATTTTTAATAACTGTAATATACTTTGCTATAATATTATACTTTGTGTATTTACACATTGTTTTTATTGTAAATAGGTTATATGACATATTTCTTTATAAAGTTCATGCATTCATTCATCTTCATTAACCGCTTTATCCTGGCCAGGGTTGTGGTGGATGCAAGGCAGGTGAATTCACTCCGAATGGGGTGCACACACACATTCACACCTAGGGAGGTGGGAGGAAACCAGAGAACCCAGAGGAAACACAGAGTGTAACCTGAGCTCAGGATCAAACCAGGGACCTTGGAGCTGTGAGACAGTAAAGCTACCCACTGTATAAAGTTATTAAACAAAAATAAAAAAGTTACATGTTTACTGCATAGTATCACTGTGATACTCAGAATATGCTGCAGCTACATTTTTTTTACCCCCACAAGCAAAGCAGAGACAACTTGTGATCGCAAGATTTTATTACTTGTGACAAAAATTAAGGCTATACATTATAAAATTCCTAAGTTGTACAAAAATACATATTTACAAATATTGAAGTCACCCATTTCCATAAAATGTATCAATAACAAAACATTTTAAACCTTTAAATGCTGTAATTGCATGACCAGTTATAGGCCTCTTAAATACTGTAACTCTATTATAGACAACTAACCTATAAACATGAAAGTGTAATTTTTATGACATTGTAACATACATCACTTATTCTTCACATATCCACCAACTGGAGGGTGAAACCTCTTAATCATGAGCCCACCATAATACATTCAGTACATTTAATACAGACTGAACAGAGGTACAGGATTCTTCTTTTTCATGAGTGGGTAACCAGGACATTCCAACCAGCAGCATATACTTTAGTTGTCTAAAAGTCTATTAGATTTAGTATTATAATGTGTGAACATTGCTGATCTTTAACTAACAGTTCATAAAGTGAAAAGATGTAACACTGGCATGAAGTCTCCAGGTTTAGAAAGGTTCATCTGTAGGATATAGTCGCAAGTCAGTGCAAAGTGGAAGATAACATCCATCCATGCATTACAGAGACACCCTTTCAGCAGAGCCATGAATGAAGATGGCGTGTAATAAAAAGTGTCAGTGGTCTGGTTTGCTGAATGGAGTCTTGAAGATTGGCATCTCCTACAGAATGAACGTGCTGAATGGGACTGGAGCATCACAGTGGTCCCTCAGGCCTTTTCTCCAAACTATACTCTTGGGTTCTTCCAACCTTCCAGCCTATCAGAGCCAGCATGGCCACGCCCATTACTTTAAACGCCACCTGCAAACCAAGATACCTGCAACCCACAGGCATTACCGTCATCATCATCATCATCATCATCTTGAAAATCACAAAGATTATCATTATTCGCTGTCACTATATTATGGTTCTCATTGCCATAAAAGGAAGTCGAACACATGTTTAATAACACAGAAGATTCCTTCACCATTTAACTTTGTGTTCCCATAAACATCTGCAGTGCATTTTCCTTCAAAATGTACATGTGCAACATTCATTACTTTATGATTTCCAGCACAAACAGACCCTCATATGCATTTAGGTCAAGTAAAAACATTCCCATACCTGTTTCTAAAGAGGTTGTTGTCATAGTAACTGCAGCCGCGCTTTGTCCCACAGATGCTTTTCCACCAAATGCAGGTGGAGTCGATGGTCATCCCAAAAAGGGCAGGAGCTGGTAGCCACACTGCACATACACACAGAAAAGCAATTACTTTCATTCTGTGCTTGAGCAGAACCCTGACATGCAGTTTGTAAATGAAGTACATGGAGCACATTTAGCTGAAGCTTTTAATGCCTGAGTGTGTGCCAGGTAGACCTTAATGCCCATTTTACCATATAAACTTTTAACTCCTGTGAATCAGAGCCTCAGTTCTCTCAGTAAGAGATCAGGGGTGAAACTAATGCACTAAAGTCCTGAGGTAAGACTTCACTTATGAAAGTGATGTGATTTATGGCTGTAGGCTGTTTATGAACCCACTGTTCTCTAAAAAGGGTTTAAGTTCTATCTAATCCACTTTGCTTTTGTATTGTTCTGTTGGTGTTGGATTACCCTTAAATATGATTATTCTTCCTGATAGGGAAATTTATGTAAACCATAAAGTAATTATATACAGTGGAACAACTTAACAGTACTTCAGTATTACTAGCATTATGCTGTTATTTATTGTATGATATTTATCAAACACATTCACTATTAGCTTTCAATAGATCATCAAGCCTGCACCATGGATTCTCAGTCTTATATAATTTACCCACTTGAGGGGTTGTTAATGAGATACCAAGTGGTATGTGGTGTTTTAGGTCAGGAAAAGTACAGATCTATGCATTGCATGGTGTCTTCAGGACAGCAATAAACCCTTTAAGCTCACAGCAAGTCATCAGTGAGTCCAGACTTCCTCATTCCTCACTCTTGGAACCATACATCTTTGCTATTATTGGTAGGCACTGAATCATCTATATTAGTTAACAAATATTAATATGCTTATAAATAAATAAATACATAAATAAATAAGAAGCCAGGACGTTAAGGATTTAAGAATCATCCAGAGAATTATATAATGTTAACTGTTTCAGGAATATAAAGATCACAGGGTCACTAAATTGAGAATTAATCCAGTGAAGTGAAATGGACACAAGCCTGTTTAGGCTCACTTTATGTTCCACTCGGACAATAAACACTGTACATGTTAAATTAACAATGGGTTGATATGTAAACTCTTATATGTTTATGCTCAGAAACAGCAGGATTATTGAATCACCACTAGGGGGTGCTACAACACTTGCAGTAAAATGCACAAACGTTTGGTGTATTTTACCCCTTTTTCTGTTCTAATCTAACCACTTGCCATTGTAAACTGTTCTCTCCCTGTGTCAGCTTAACCGGTGCCCTTGGTTTAGGACTGGCCTTAAAAAGAAGGCAGATTTTATCTGAAATTGTAACTCATACTCTGTCTAAGTCTACTGAATGCACCTAATCATCCCTATTCATCCCAGCGGTGTGACATATCTATAAAATCATGACAGCATGAGACTTTCCAAATTCTCTCAAACCTGGTGCATGTCTACAGAGAGAGAGAGAAAATATGCTTAACTAGTGCTGAGTGAGATGTCTGCTTACCAAGAACCCTCATGAGTAGGAACTGAACTCCTATGGCAAATGATTTCTCCTCCTGTGGCACCGTTCTGTATGAAATGAAATACACACCATATTTTCACTGAGTTTCAAACATCTTTGTATCACTGATGAAATCTAAAATCTGGGTCTTGCAATGCTTTATTATTTACACCAGAGAGCTATTGAATGCTCAATTCTGATTGGTCAGAATCATGTTGAATTGGTGTTGATTAATATTCTATAACAGCAGCTCTGACAATATTCGCAGCTACAGGGTTTATATTAACATGCTCATTTAATTACATTATTGTTTCTGTAGTAACAACGTACACAGGGAGGCGTATGTAGGAGACTTGTACGTTTTCTGTAAGGAGACATTTATTTAGTATCTTTGGATGGAGTTGTCCACCGTGTCAACTGTAACTTTAACTTTTCCGAAAGTCTTCAGGACTTTAAATTTCTGTGTTTCTACATTTTAAAAAAAATACTATAAAGAGCAGTAAACAGTAATAAATGAAACAAAGTCAATATTTGGTGTGATGATCCTCCACTTTAAAAAAAAAAATAAATAAATAAATAAATTAGAAAATAGTAGTCTCGGGTACAATTTCTGCAGTTTTATAAGGAAAGTAGCTGTAAGTGTTACTGAGCATCTTGCAGAAGCAGCCACAGTTCTTCTGGAGACTTTAACTGTTACACTTGCCTCTTATTTTTGCAGCAAAACCCAGCAGCCTTCATTATGTTTTTTTGTCTGAAAAGTGGTCTCATGCAATATGCTGCTTTCTTTACAAACGTTTTTCTGTAACATTGTGTGTGTGGGCGTGTACCTGAGCACCATCATGTAGATAGGGTTGTGTGTGAGACTGGCGACAAGGGCTGCTATGGAGATGAGGAAGATAACGGGCAGGAGGAGGTAAGGGCAGTTGTTTTTACAGGAACCAGGACGTGCACCACCCATAACACCGCGCACCATCACACAACTGCAGTTACTGAAGGACTGTGTGGACAAATAGAGGGACTGTCAGAGTGTGCTTACTGCATTTAAAGCTTCAATTTCCCAAATATACATCAACATTCAAAGTTTAAAATGTGGTAGATGTGGTCTGTGATAGATTAATGGAATGTGGTGTTCCTAATGGCTCCTGATGGCTTATATAATTTTATTCTGATGATAATCACCTATGAAAGAAGGCCCTAATTCAGCCCTGGTTGTATGTAATAGTAACCAGAAAATCCCTAATGAAGACCTTTGGGAATTTTTTGGAAACCTTTAAGCCGGTTCCCATTAAGATCCATTATGTCATTTTTTTTCACAAGTTTTATACATGAACTATGTACATACTTGCACTCACATAAGAAGTTGATACTACTGTGACATAATAGTTAGCCTTGTGTTAGCTAGCTTGCTATTAGCATCATGCTGTGTTTAAGTATGCTTGTTATTAGCAGCATTAGCATCATGCTGTGTTTAAGTAGCTGGCTAGCTTAGCTAATGTTGCTTGCTAAGGATGCACTTTTCTTGAGTGGCTAAAAAAATGAGTAGGACATCTGAAGCATAATGACCCTAATAATGACGCTGTAATTTTGTAATTGATCTTTTTTTTTTTTAATAGGGCAAACCTCAAGAGTCTGTTATAACCACAGAAATGTCCTTCCAAGTGAATCTTTCCAAAATGTACCAGTTGTTTTATCTACTTAAACTAATGTATGCAAGTAGTAATTAGTATGTAAGTAAGTATGTAATTAGTAATTAACTGAATGTGGCCATTAATTATCAGTGTGCAGTGTGTTCTGCCATTTACTTGCTGTTTTCTTTAGTCTTGCTGACCCTGAAGCTCCACTGAGGAACTACATGAGCTCCAATAGAAAATGAAGGCTTGTATTCACACTAATATTCAGAAATGATATTATATACATATACACTATATGGCCAGAAGTATGTGGACACCTAACCATCACCCCCATATGTGCTTGTTGAACATCTCACTCCAAAGTTGGTACTCCTGTTGCTACTGTAACCACCACCACCCCTCTGGAAAGGCTTTCCACTAGGTTTTGGAGCGTGGCTCTGGGACTTTCTGCCCTTTCAGCCACAAGAGCATTAATGTCGTCAGACACTGATTTAGGGTGAGAAGGCCTGGGGAGCAGTCGCTGTTCCAGTTCATCCCAAAGGTGTTCATTGGGGTGCAGAACACTCAAGTTCTTCCACTCCAACCTTGGCAAACCATGTCTTCATGGACCTCACTTTGTGCATTGTCAAGCTGGAATAGGTTTGTGCCTCTTAGTTCCAGTGAAGGGAAATTGTAATGCTACATCATACAAGGGCATCCTATACGATTGTGTGCTTTCAACTTTGTGGCAACAGTTTGGGGAAGAACCACATATGGGGTTCATGGTCAGGTGTCCACAAACCTTTGGACATATAGTGTACCTCATCTATATGCTTAAAATCATGGCCAAAAACCAAATCTAGAGCTCATTAGTAGGAGTTTTAATGTCAGGCTGTAGGGATCTAGGCCTCTCACCTGAATCCGAAATTTGTTTTTGGGGTCCTTGGTAAAGCTGGTGCAGCCTGCATGGCATGGTGAAAGGTACTCAATGTTGTCCTCCCCACACACTGGGTTGAAAACACTCTTCGGACATGAGCAGTTGGAATTGCAGGATAAAAATGGCCTGTAGGACATTAACATAAAAAACATGGCTGGTCTTACACACAATGGTTGTGGATAAGATTTTGTTATTAACTTAATGCACAGGTAGCATGAATATGACCAAACAAGGAATGTAGGTCAGGCCTCTAACCAAATTAATGTCACAGTGTTTTTTTATTTCATTCAGTGGAAAAAACAGCCCATCACGTACACTACACAAGTTCCTAGTATTTGAATTCTTAGTGGTATAGGTGATGTGACATACTGTCTGCTTTGTTCCATATTTTCTACCACAGTCAGTAAGGAGGTAGGTGCAGTATGAGGAGCAAATAATATTCTGCATCCTCTCAGGACCACTTACCCAAAACATAAAGGACACCTCAATACTCCTCACAACTGTGTTTTTCTCCACTAACAATAGCCACAGAGTGAGGCTAGGCTGATTTAGCTACAGTTACAAGCTTCTGTAGAACATATTACCCCACTTTAGAAGCCGACAGCAGACACAGTGAAGTCACAGCAGGACAGAACACACACTGTGCTGAGTGACTAAACCTCATAAGAGCACTGGCAAGGTTTTATACATTAATATCCGAGTTCCAGTGTTGCCAACATAGTGACTTCGTCAATAGATCTGGTGACTTATTATACCCCTTTAATGACTTCCTTTCAAATAACAATCAGATGTTAGTGACGGTCCTGCACTTGATACGGCTCTGCAGCTCACATCACAGCTGTTGGTTGTACAAGTTGAGAAAGCGGGTTTGGTTGACTCACCACCAGTGTATGAAGCCTGACTGAATTGCGCTTCAGTCAGGACCAATCACTGATCACCATTGTTCTCAACAAACAATCACTGATTACCATTGTTCCTAACGACCAATCACTGATCACTATTGTTCCTAACGACCAATCACTGATAACCGTTATCAACGAATCACTGATCACTCTTGTTCCCAATGACTAATCTCTAAGCACTGTTGTGTGTCCCACCATGCACTTCTTTGTTTTTCATTTGAACTCTCTTCTTGGCCTTATTTGCAAATAATATAATCAAGTTATTCCATCTGTAACTGATTACATCATGTTCATTTCCCAACTACACCCTACTATACTTTTTTTTAATATAGAAATTGTAGTATTTTGTAAGTACGTAAATAGTTGGTTTGACTGTTTTCAGAAAATCTTCTGTCCACGTAACAAGCTTTGACATGCAAATGCTCATGATGATTCAATAAATATGCAAATTATTCGATGGTGTCATTTGGTGACTTCTGGCAACTCACTTCTAGAGAGTTCTAATACTGCTGATCAAAATCAGCAAGAAGCACTCAACCAGCTGTATGGTTCAAAAAGGCACAACTGTTTAGAACGTTAGCACAAGCCTGGCTGAACATCTTATTTAAGCACTGCTTATGAAAAGTGCAGGAAATCATTAATCTGAATAAGTTGTCCTATAAATCTGAGAGAATTTTGGTTATGGGAATCTAAATAAAACATAGAAACACTAGATGGAAATGTTCCCCCTCATTGTCTGTGTAATATGTTTGCTTTTGGCTTTTTATGCCAGAGGTGAGAGCTTGTATCTGTGTAAACTCAAGTGTAATTCCTTAGAATGCTAATAGCACTATCCTCTCCACTGATGAGTGTCAAAAAAATGAATGTTTACCGCTGGAAACACAGTCAGAGGTACGTTGCACAATGATGAACGTTTTCACAAGTAACTGGGTCACTTCACATATAAGATTGTAGTATACTCTTATTTAGGTTTGCATAAAATAAATTTGGGTACAGATGGTTCATTCTCTTTTTCTTTCATTCATTTCTCTTCAGTAAGCGGTTTATCTTGGTCAGAGTCACAGTGGTTCCTGAGCCTATCTTGGGAACACTGGGCATGAGGCTGAAATACACCATAAATGGGATGCAGTCAGGGCACCATGCACACATACACACACACTTAGGAGCAATTTAGCATAGCTAATCCACATATGGGCATGTTTTGTGAGGTTGGACGATACCCGAGTACCTAGATGAAAGCCCATATGGATATGAGGAGAACATGCAAAACTCCACACAGACAGTAATCCATGAGCAGGATTGAACCAAGGACCCTCCAACCACCACCACGCCACTTGGGTTAATCCACTAACAATGGACACTAATAATGTCACCAACTTTACTTGTCACCTGATCATCAGAGAAAAACTCAAATGGATGACTATGTGAAAAAAAAGTCATTAAAATTGTTATTACTATTATTTTTCAGTCAATTTCTGAAATAATAATGTTAGTTTTTTTTAGCCTCTTTCCCAGAAAAATAGGACATTATCCTATAAATTAGTTTGTATCGGCTACAGCCTGAAATTAGAAAAAGGTTCATTAAGTGAAGCTGTTTAAATGACTGTTTATTTCTGTTGATCACAAAAGACTGAAGTTGGAGAATGTACTATTCAATTACTTTAGTAGATAAAGTTAACAGAAACATTTAGAGTTGCGTAAATTAGAAACATTCTCAAAAATACTTAAATACTATAACAAAAGATTTTCTACTTTTACCCAGGAATCAGTGATGATGTCAATGATGTCACTGTTGGCAAAAAGCACTTTTCATAGCAACAATGTCAAAGTTGACCTAACATTGGCCCAACGTTGACAAAGAAGCACTTGTGATAACAACCCAGTGGCATCCAACACTGACCCAATAGAACGGCTGATGTTAGCACAATCTTGGCCCCATGTCAGTTTGCTACCTGGGTACATTTACATTTACAGCGTTTATCTAGAGTGACTTCTGACTTACTTTTGTTATTACACACCACTGCCTGAGAGCAATAAGGTGTTAAAGGTGACTAGTATGTGCACATCTGAAACAGAAAGGTGCTTTAGGGTCTCTGTTACCCGTTTATTATTTACAATCCCACCTGTGCCATCAAAAGGTTTAATATGCAGTTTATATTGCTAATAACTGAGAGGAATTTTAAGATTTATTTTACAACCTTATTGTTATAAAATCTAAAGTAATGGCCTGTGTCATTGGGACCCTCCATTTGCTAAATAGAGAACAGAACAGGAGGGGTAAGCCGTGGATGCTACATATATTAATGTAATTATAAGCTTGCTGTGTTTAACTCACCCACTGGATCCACTGTGTGGGTAAACCCCAGAGACTGTTTGAGTGGAGCAGCCCATGAAGAACAGAGGAATGCACAGCATGGTGGAGAGGGTAAGCAATGCCATAGAGAAACGTGGAATGACTCGAATTGACAGGCCCCAGCGTTTCATAATCACACCCCCTAACAGCATCCCGATGGCTGCTGAGGGCAGATTCACGGCACCTGGACAAGCAACACACACGTTTTCAGTCATCATGGGAAAACTTTCAGTCATTTGGGAAGGACTTTAGATCTTTTGTGTTCTTTGTAATTATATGTACAGATACCATGTATCAGTATCCATATCATTTCTCTGCATGACGCTATAACACACCTATGAGAAGACTGCTGTATGCGGCTGAGGTGCTGTACTGCCACTCCAGAAACTTGTTGAGGAAGGTGGCGAGTCCGGCCATCACCCCAGAGAAGCAGCACTGGGTCAGAACCAGCAGCAAGAAGAGCGGACTGAGTAACAGCCGCACAAACATGCGTGGGAACACTGAGCAGAAAACACAAAATATGCATGTTTACACCTCTCCCTGTGAACAAGTCATGCTGTCAGAGCTGCTAAACCCCTAAGATGTAGTCAGATCCTGTTTCAGCAGAACCCAAAGCCAGTATGAGTCAAGAAAGAGCCTGGCAGGCAGCACACTGTGCAATCCACCTGAGTAAGCAATGAGAGTATGATTGTTGACATCCTGGGGGCCTGAGTCATGTCACTGTGGACGTGTGGTGGAAATCCTTGTCAGTTTTATTTACAAAAGTGTCCAAGCATGTCACAGTTCCACAAACTGAACCAGTCATGATCAGGAGCAGTGTACTTACTTTTGAGGAAATCCAGCATGGAGATGTCAGAACTCTTGTGGCTGTCTTTCAAAATGTCCCTCTCATTTGCAATGCTCTGCAAAATAACACAGTGGTGAAATAAAACCACCCTGTTTTTGAAAATTTTAACAGGAAGAACAACATTCTGGAATAAATGTGTGATGATGACAACAAGGTTCTTAACTTCAACTCAGGCCATTGGTTTTATTCAGCAGGATAAGAGGAGTCAATATTCTCAGTGTATCAGTATTTCAGGAGTAATCTTACTAATGGAACAGTTAGGTACTCATTCATACTATTACTGCAGTGGCCTTAAAAATAAAAGCCATATTTCAGGAAGTTTTAGTAGTAAGACTGAAAAAGAACAAAGGCTGTGTGTATAGTAGATAGGTAATAGCAGGACTCACATTATCTACATGCATGGCCCTGGGGAAGAAAAAGTAGGGGATGGAGGTGAGGCACATCCCCCCAGCAGAGATCAACAAACCCATCCACCACGCTCCAACCCAGCGAGGGTCAGTAGGAGTCAACTCCTGAGCCCCTGCTACAAAAAAAGAAAGCATGAGTAGGGGTTTAAGTAAGGGTTCAAGGTTTCATCTTGTAGGGGTTCAGCTGCAGATTTCGTTCTGGTAGAGCACCATTTTAATAGACACTTCCACCAACGAATGTGAAAATTACTGTTACACCTTTACATACTACCAGCCATGTATTCTAAAGTTTCAATGATCCAGGTTATCATCATCAAGTTTCCACAGGCAACTTTAGCTCAGGCATAAAAAGGTTTTCAGTGCTCAATGCTCAGCAAATATGTATGTATATATTTAAATATTAGGTAAAATGCCCTTCACAACAACCTGTGGATATAAACAAATAGAAATATTTCAGGAACTTACAACACCCCTTAAGTAATACTTTGTTACGTCTTCTAGCCATTCTACAGGTTTTCATAAGAATTAGATCTGGGCTCTGACTAAGGCATTCCAAAACATTAATCACCTTCTGAAGCCATTAAATTGTTTTTCTTCAGTTGTCTAAAGAGACGCCTGCAGGTTTTGTGCCAAAATAGAAGGGTGTTTGGAGCTATCCATAATTCCCTCTAACTCACTAGGGCCCCAGCTGAAGAGAAGCAACCCCATAGCCTGATGATGCCACCACCATGCTTCACTGTGGATGTGGTGTTTTCTGGTGTTATACCCAAAAAGTTCTACCTTGGACAACAACACATTTTGCCAAATGGTTTGGGGTGATTTAGGTGGGCTTGGCTTTTGGAGGTTTTTTTTTTTTTTGGTGAGAAATGCTTCCGTCTAGCCACTCTACCCTATAGCTTAGACGTGTGAATAATGTGAGAGATAGTTGTCACATGCAGGGAATGACCAGTACTTGCCAGATACACTCTATGGCCAAAAGTTTGTGGACAGCTGACCATCACACCCAGGTGTGCTTTATGAACATCCCAGATCTTTCCAGATTTAGTCCCCCTTTGCTTGTACAGTCAGGTCCATAAATATTGGGACATCAACACAATTCTAACATTTTTGGCTCTATACACCACCACAATGGATTT
>CM075004.1:18875171-18916012 GCA_037576675.1 Pangasius sanitwongsei | reverse complement strand
ATCCATTGTGGTGGTGTATAGAGCCAAAAATGTTAGAATTGTGTCAATGTCCCAATATTTATGGACCTGACTGTATAATAGCCTCCACTCTTCTGTATAGGCTTTCCCCTAGATTTTGGGGCATGGTTGTGAGGATTTGCCGACTCAGCCACAAAAGCATTCGTGAGGTCAGGCACTGATGATGGGCGAGAAGGCCTGGTGCACAATTGGCATTCCAGTTCATTCCAAAGGTGTTCACTGGGGTTGTGTTCAGTGTCAGGGCACTTTGCAGGCCACTCAAGTTCTCCCACATCAACCTTGGCAAACCATGTCTTAATGGACTTCGCTTTGTGCACAGGGGCACTGTCATGCTAGAAGAGGTTTGTGCCCCTTAGTTCTAGTGAAGAGAAATCTTAATGCTACAGCATACAAAGACATCCTATACAAAATGCTACAGCGTACAAAGACATCCTATAGAATTGTGTGCTTCCAGTTTTGTAGCAACAGTGGGGAAGACCCACATATGGGTCTGATGGTCAAACATTTGGCCATATCGTGTATTCCTGCACCTATAGGACGTGTAGACTTTATATCCACTGCATTTATGTCTAAATCCATTTAACAGCTCATGCTTGAAGAAACCTTTTCAAGAAGTCATCTATAAGTTGTGAAAAATGTACATTTTACTTCACTCAACCCTGTTACTAGAACACATTCACCCCTATGAAATATTTGGCATATTCTTGTGGAATGTTCATCACCTGAATTTCCTGAACATAAAGGTAATAAGAAAAGTAAGTTCTCTCTTTTTTCCCCTATATGTTCAGTGATAATGACTGATGAGAACACTGTTATCCAAACTACAGAATTGAAATCAGGACTGGGGCTTGATAATTCTCTTAGGGATTAAAGATGGAAGATGCATTTAATTTAGCAGACCCCAGAGGATGCAATCCCATGCTCTGCACATCTTTGTCTTCCTGTGCTAACATCATTCAGCTCATGAGCCAATCATCAAGCATTTCATCATGAGCTTTAATCATGATGGAGGAAAAATGAAACTGTGTTCATGGCTGAAACCAAGAACTACTGATTCAATCAGAAGAACTGTCTGCTGAAAAAAAAAAACTGTACCTGCATTAACTCTGTCCACATCCACATAGATTCTCAGTACCACAGATCCTAGGAGATAGCCAAAGGCAGGGCCGAACACAGACACGGCAAAGAGTATGGCTGGAGCAAAGAAATACATTCTTATGAGAAACATAGCACTAATGCATGCAGATATACCCTCTGCAAAGACAATATTACAGATCTGAACAGCTAAGTGGTTACCAATGTAGAGTGGGGAGTTGCCGGGCCCAGCGAAGTCATCCACATACGAGATCCCAAAGGGTTGAATTGGGACGGAGCCGATTCCAAACAACACTTGGGCCGTGGCCATGAGTACCCATAGATTTGTATTGTCTACAAGCTTGCGGTTGTCCTGCTGACCACATGCCTCAGCGGATGACACATTGACACGCAGAGCATGGACATCGCACATGTCCTGCCTGCTGTCTGTGGGACAGAAAGGCACATGTTAACATGAGCAATTAAGTTGTACCTCAGTATGTAACCGGAACTTTGAATGTTGGCTACCCCATAAGTGCAAAACATATTAACCAACCAAAAACACAAGAGCAAAACCAAAAACACAACAGCATTAACTCAAAATTGAAAGGTTCGGTCCTTGTCACATGCTCGTTGCCGACTGGTTACAGTGTGCGTCTGCCTGAGAGACATGTTTGAATTTGAATATGACCTGTTTGAATATGATGACTATTTAGTTGCAGCCTTACCCTAAAAGGTAAGAACTAAACCAACAGAAATAGAGGGTTAACAAGTAGTGCTTTGGTGTTTCTTCTAACCCATGACTAATTTTTCTCATTGGTAGTACCAGGTCATATAATGAGCAGATATCACAAGAACGTGATAAAAAAGGGAGGAAAAATGTGCTAACCGGAGTAACGGGGAGCTCTAATCTTCCCTATTTTGTATTTTTTCACCTGCATTGAGATTAATGTCTTGCAGATAATGCCTGTTTGGACACCGCCCTCGCAAACTCTAAATACACTCCACACACACCTTTCTCATTTACAACCTTTGACCTCCTCTCTAATTCTGTCCACATTTCTTATTTTCAGAGCTCGTCTACTTTACCCAGGGTCTTTTATGTTATTTATCTTAATATATAAATCTTCATATTTTGTTTACTTAATTCTAATAAAATTTGTTCTTTACTCTTGTTCTGATTCTCAAATCTCTCAAATTTGTTTTTTCAGATCTGTCTTTTTGCTGCATACAAACCTGTGGAGGAGAGGAGATGTAGCTCGGCAGGGTGCAGAGGCTCTAAAGCAAATTCCTGTTGCTAAAGGTACAGGAGAGATCTTAAGACCTTGTCCTGTTTACAATATCTTTCTCATTGGTGGATGTTATTTTAGACCCCCGCTATGTTTTGCCTAGTTTTCTAGTCTGCTTTTTGATTCTAGTGGATGTTGTTATTTTCATGAGTTCATGACCCTGAGGGTGTGTTTTTTGCTCACAGAGTATACAGAGCAATATTAAACAGTGTTGAGCCAGTCTAGCCACGTTCCTCTGGCACATATCACTGTGGAATGATAGCAATGAGCTCAATAAGGTTGCCTATCACAGGCATGATATGAACCAGAGCTTACAGTTGGCCCACCTTCACCCAAAAATGAAATGGTTGTTAAAAATCAATATGGTTGGATGTACTTGAGTCACTTTTAGCCCAAATTCCAAATGCTTAAAGGTGGCTACTTAAGAGTAGGTGAAAGGGCTCTTTAGTTTGTCCCTCGGGGCCAACCCTTAAGGTTTCCTACAAAACTCCACAAAAAAACCCTTCTATTTTAAGATACCATGATAAGACTTCTGAACCCTTAACCATCTAAAAACTGTTAAGAAACGTTTTTTCATAGTGTGTACAGCTAGGCCTTTATTGGCTTTAAATGACCCTCAAGTGTCTAAACCAAGTGTAACATTTGTTACATGAAATAGCTTATAAAGGTCCAGATATGCAATGGCTGGATAGTGACCTTTAATAATAATAAAATTATAAATAAGACAATGACTATAAATAAAACAATCTGAAGTGGTTACGTTTTGTTTCGCAGTGGTGCGTCACGTTACCAGTTTTGACTGGTGCAATGAACAGTGAACACTTGAGACCTCTATTTTGAATTTGATGTAGAGAGGTTATATGCAAACTTTTCTGTCCATTAATCTTTAAACATTATTTTCCTCATAAAAGAAAGTCTGTGAAAGTATATGAAAATCTATGAAAACTCTCCCTTTTCTGAGCTAATCCTTGCTGCTAGTCTCTGGTCCGATGAGCTGCCTTCAGCTAAATAATTTACATAAATGCATGTGAAAGGATAAACCACAACAGAAGATCTGTTACAGATGCCGAACTGGTTTATGCTTAGAAAACTGGAGTCGATAAACTGCAGCCATGTATATATCGTCTCTGCTACGGTATTTTGTCAAGTACTCGGCTTGTTCTACTGAAATAATTTGCTGGGTGTGCATGTGGACCGCGGCCTTTTGACCTCTTGTCTAAAATCTACTAAACAGTATTTGGCCCAAAATTGTCTTCTGTTGATTCACTTTTATTTATAAATTAAATGCTGTCACCATGTCAACATGCCCAGAGATGCTGGTGGTAGAGTGTGCTCACCTTTCAGGACAGAGTCATAGGAGTATGGTGGAGACAGGAAGTGAGGTAATGTCAGGATCATGGCACTAATGGACATCAGCAGGCCTCCCAGTCCAATAAAACGAGGGCGATGGACACGACTTCCTAGGTAACTGACAAACACTATCAGCACCATATTCCCCACCTACACAGATCACACAAACACACACGTGATTACTCTGCTTATATAGGACAGGCTACAGGGGAACTAAATTCTATTTATGTCTGTTTTCCTGCTGAACTGCTAAACAGCAGCAAGGTAAACTCAAATAGCATATTTTAACGAATTTTACTAACTAAAAACTCGTAGGTAAAAAGGTTGTGCCATTGTTTCAGCAAATCTTGACTGGAGTTTTAAATGAGGATAATTAACATTAATTATTCATTACAGACATCACTTCAAAGAGGATGAACCTTCAGAAGGGAATTTGCTACTGGTGAGAAATATGGCACCATTACATTTTACGTTTAATAGGAAATTTTACGATTGCCATTTAAACCACTCTTAGGGAAAAAAAAGTTCCCAGTATATGTGGACGTATTACTTTATGTGCTACGTATGACATCTACTGCAGTTCCTGTTGTGACCTAGATGGCAATGTCAAGATGCTGTAAGACATTTTGTAATAATGTCTGCAGTCTGAAAGGAAATCGTCATGAAAAACCACACGTGTTCACAGAAAAATGAAACTAAAACAGTTGATGTCGACTAGTTATGGGAAATACTAATGTTGCCAAATGTCCAAATTTGGACTGGAAAGAAGAAATTCAAGCCTTAAACTTTTGCTTTCCTGACACTGAACTCAAAACTAGTTCACCATCAAACAAGTTTTGTGGGTTATTTGCTGTGCGCTGAGCACCTCATGAAAGGAGGAGATGGTTCCCGAGGACAGACTGTCAAGGCCGAAGCGTCTCTCGATGGTAGTGATGGTGCTCTTAAAGTACGCTGTGTGCAGCAGCTGGGTGAGCTGGAGCAGGCCATGGCACAACACGAAGAACTATGAGAGGAGAGAGCAGGTCAGCCAACGAGCAAAGAACTCAGCAAAAAATGTGATACAATGCACATTTTAATGTTTGCATTGTATTCAGTAAGATCAACATACTGTCTAAATAAACAGAGACAATGCAGCTGAAAGGTCAGTAGTAGTACATTAGCAAGAGAGACTTAATCACGTCTTGGCTTTGTCTTTTTCACTCGCATGTTCTCCCTGTGACCATGTAGGTATTGTTTCCTCTTATTTCCCTTATTTTCTTATTTCAGTATTGTTTCCTCTTATTTCCCAAAAATATGCCAGTAGGTGGATTAGTGGGAAACTGCCACTTAGGAGTGAATGCGTGTGTGATTGTGTGTATGCGTGCATTAGGAATATAACCGAATACCAACAAATGATTCAGACTGGACATATAATGTGTTCTAAAAAAAAAATACAGATATGAATAGGACGCATAATATTGTTTTTGTTTTTAATACAGATATGAATATTTGGAGCACTAAAGAGATACAGAGAGTGGCATTGAGTTACATGGCTAGTGTGCATGGCGTCCTGCAATGGACTAACATCCAATCCAGAGTGTATCCTGCTTCACACCCAGTGTTCCAAGGATGGGCTCCGGATACACTGCAGTTACTGAAGATGATGATAAGCAAGTTTTGCACAAAATAATCTTGACCTCAAGGAGAAAGCAGGTGTACAGAATTATTTCCTCTGTCCCTCCTACTGTGCCCACTTCACTATACGTAGGCAACGGAAACGTTCCTAGAACAGTTCTCAATCTCCTGAATAGAAGTTAACACAACACTCTGTGCAAAGGAGTCACTTGGCAGTTGAACAGATTGTGTATTTAAAATGGAAAGTTGGACTGGGAGGCTCTCTGGTTTAAATTACCCAGATGAACAGCTTTGTCTTCATTCAAACCCAAAACCACAACTGGCTCTATGTGTGAAAAATGTTTCTGAAGAAACATGTTTCATTTTCCATCAGAACCAACAGGCTACTTAGGTATGACTAAACTAAGTCCCTAAACTCCCTAAAGGTGCAGAGTAGAACGTTGAATCAGTTCATAGAAGAGGCATGTGCCAAATAGGAGTTCAAAATGACAGTAATGCACAATGTTAAACCTGTGCTTTGCAATCAGGACATTTGAGGACATTTATTCACATCTTTGCCAAAGATATGGCACGGATCAAAGTTCATCAATTTGGACCAGTTCCCAGAACACACAGAGAGGGACAGACAGAGGGAGATACACGAAGATGCTACATTTTCTCTCACTCACTTCTGGTTCGAAGGACTTGAGATGTTATTTTAAAAAGCACAGAAACAAGAGGAAATCTCATAGCACAGACTTGGACTGGATTTATTCCCCAAAACGCAAGACAAATTCATTTCTTTTGCTCTGTGCCAGCTACGGCCAGGCGCTAAGCCTCCCATCATCTCTGCTCGTTATATGGTTTCTCGTTTGTTGGTACACACAATAAGCCCTTTTACACCCTTTTAGTTGCTAAAATTTTGTCTGTGTTTTGCAGCAAATGCTTTTTCATATTCGGACCTGCTTTAATAGTCTTGTCATGCTCGACCGGCCTTAATAAATACCCTTGTTAGCTTTCTGAATAACAACTCTATGTCTCTCCACTTCAGTAGTTTGATATGATGTCTTTTTAAATCACTGTATAAACAGAGCAGGAAATGTTCTTTATTTAGCCTGGCTATGCCAGAGCAAGTCTGGAACATTTCAAGTGCAGTATTGCAATAAATTTGTAGCAGAAGGTTTTCATCCTTTCAACAGCCGAAGGCTATTACATTGACACTGCCACTGTAGATAGTTTATCTCCTGAGCCATAATCATTCGTCATAACTTGAGTGTATACTATATATTAGCTCCCAGACTCCAAATGGGATCTCTTGCAAGCTACAGCTGGCAATCTCTTTCTCTGTGTTTCTGGGAGACAGTGTGGCGATGACACCTGTACTTATCGCTCATTGTGTCATTAATGACAATCTTACAGTTGCCTCAGGTGAGTGCAGACCGCACATATTACTTTCTTTTGTAATGAAGTGATTGTGCAAATAACTTGCAGAGTCTTGGAGTAAAACCAGAACCATGCACTGCCATAAAGATTGTTTTCAGATACATATTTCTCTTATCCTTCTTTCAAGGAGTTATGCCCTGGCAGGCCTGCACACTGCTGTCTAGGAAGCTATAAAATGGAATGACAGCTTAAATCTGGGCTTTTTTTTTTCCTTTGAAAGATGTCTTTGTATTTATGCTACTCTATTCTGGTTATTCTTCAAATGATATAGTGTAAGACATGGTCCATTCGTTCCATACCGGTCTGTTCAATCAGCGTGAGCATTTTGGTTGACTAGCATAACCTTGGTGGTCTTGCTAGTTGTTATGTTGGTGCTAGCTCTACTGGTCCAGTCTTTTTTAGTTCTACGTATACGGTTGTTTCTCATGAATGCCTTCTGACTTTATATTAAAACTTCATATCCAACCAGCCGTCTCTATTCCAGTTGTAGCTCCAGCCTAGGGCACATTCACTTTGAGAACACTTTTGATGTGAGGGGAGGAGAAATTCACAACTTGCAAAAGCATCTCATCCTGGCCTCCATTGTGGTGCATCCAGAGCCCCACTGTGAGTGAAGAATCAGGGGAAGGGCTAGCTACAAAATTCTTGAATGCTTCTAATATCAAATACATGCTAAGCTTAAAAAAAAAAAAAAAAAAAAAAAAAGAGAGAGAGAGAGAGAGAGAGAGTTCTGTATGCCGGACATATTTAGAACAACAAATAACTCGAAGGTTTTACAGTGCAAGTCACTATTATAGTGACTTATTATATGCAACGAAATGTCTTAAAATAATCAGTGTGTTCACTTGCCTAGCATTTTTGTAGGACTGAATTAAGAAAAAAAAGCCATTCTGCTACTCCAGATGAGAGTAAAATAAGACATATGGTTGTCTTACATTTACATTACATCATTTACAGACACCACGGAATATGCTGTCTTAAAGTAATAACAAGTCAACTGCCATTTCATCCCTTTTACAGTGTGATGTAATGTAAAAACAACTTCCAGGAATTGCATTGAAAAGCCGACCTTACACAGAAATGGTCAGGCTTGCACAAGAGGAAAGACCAGTTCCTCACTTTGACGCCATCGTTGGCTGACCTGTAACCCAGATCCATGACACACCTACACCTGTACTAGATTACACCTGTGTACTTTTGCAAATGTAAAACTCCAGAAAATCTAAACAATGCAGGGTTCTAATTTTTTCACACGTTCAAACAACAAAAACGCAAAAAAATCCTCATCGATATTCTTGACACTGAGTCACAGCTGATGACACACTCGCCGTGAAAAATAGGGTGGACTTGTTTTTTATGCAGAATGTCTTCTGCTTACAAAATTATATTTTAATTCATTGTCCTGAGCCCCTGCCTTTGCTACACACATACACACACATACTGTAACTAATGACTTACATTAATTTAACTCATTAACACAGTATATAAACATGGCAGTACACACTGTTACACCAAAACACCTTTGAACTCCACGGCAAAATGACCAGCCTGTAAATGACACCTACAGCACTGAGTTAACACTGTATCATAGCATTGAAGTAAGACTAAATGTTGATTTAACACAAGCTCTTCGTGCTCATTTATACCAAGATGGACGTTATGTAAACAGAAGGGCTACAGATGTTAAATCAACACTAGGGATTGCGTGGTTTACACCTTTTCTGGAAGCATTTCAAGTTTAAGAGGTGAGTATATGATGTACGAAGACACAAAGAATGAGGTGTAACCCCCCACAGGCAGCAGTGATTTGCATGTAAACAGACCTCAGTTCAGCAAAACAGCACACCAACTAAGAGAAGAACTGTACACAAGTGTGCATTCTATAATAATTAGTTTAGGAGAGTCGGTGCCACACTTTGTCCAGGCTGTGATCTCATACCGAGACCAGGACATTGTGTAGTTGAGACAAAGTAGAACACAGACTCCAGATAAGGTCAAAATCACTTGGAACAATACTGCTACAAATAAAATGGACTTGTGTATCACCAGGTTACCTTTGTCGAATGATGCTTACACACTATGAATAAGACAAAGCATCAAAGCGAACACTGGTCCAAAGCACAATTAACATGATCAGAGGTTCTATTCAATCTTTAACAATGAGTATTATTTATTTGGCGACACGAGGTTCCATCCAGATAAACTAAGGCAATATAATTAAAAGATTGCAAGTCAACTTTTAATGTCAGCTGAACTGCAGTGAACTCTCATTCAGTGCCAGAAAAAAAAGGCTTGGCTAGGGTTCGAAGTTTAATGGCAATTGATTAAATGAAGTCCCTCATGAGAAATGGATAAACTGTTACAGCAGTGTTATTTAGTAATATGACCATGGTTTTACACACACACACACACACACACACACACACACACACACACACAAAAATCCTTCATAAAAAGGCAAATGTATAGTCAGAGACATGAATTCACAGAGATGTAAGAAAGCACGCAGGGGGACTGAAAGTTTTACATTTGTTGTATATCTGGTTTGGGCCTCACATATAGCACACATTGAGTACAACACTCACAGTATGAAGGCTGTACTGAGTATTTTGTAATATATTCTCTTAAGCCTACGAAAATCATATTCTACCTAGACTACAGCTGAGTATGTAATGACAAATTCTAGATCAGTCTAAAAAGGAAATTTATTAAGCGTTTTAGAAGGAATACAGCCAGGTCTTTTCCATAACGACATTTCTGATAAATTGCTGATGCTCAATATGATGTAGCAGCCTGTGCAGTTGAGGAGTGAAAAACTAAAACAGGGGTTCTCAGCTCCAGGCGTGGACACACTGTCCTGCACCGGCAGGTTTTTACCTGTTTAACACAGCTGATCCAGGTCATGCAGGGTTTGATAATGAGCAGATGAGATGGAGGAGTGTGTGAGTGCAGGATAAACCTGACTCAGTGCAGGACAGGGGGAGCTGAGAAACTGAACTAATGCACTAGACATGCTGGTGCCAGAAAGTCAGCCTTGGCTACATTTCAGGTTGGTTAATAGGCGCTGATGCAGGAGACACTCGTGAACCCATTACAGCATAATTTATTCAAAAAAAAAAAAAAAAAAAAAAAAAATATTATAAATTTAAAAAAAAAAACGTCTTACTAGGTAGTAGTAATAATAATAATAGTGGTAGTATAAAAGTAGCTGTAGTAATAATAATAATAATAATAATAATAATAATAACAACAATTATATATATATATATATATATATATATGTATGTGTGCGTAATAACAACAACAACAACAACAATATATATGTATATATAAAATTATCATTAATAATACAATGAATAATAATAATAATATAAAATAATAATAAATTATACATAAATTTACCTTGATGTTACAAAATACAGAAGACTTGGGCTTCTTAATGTCATTGCTGTATATCTCCATGTTTGGTCCTGTTGTGGTCCCTCACGTGAAGTGTAGTTCACTAAGCTACACTGTACGAGTGTGTGTATGTGTGTGTGTATAGATATGAGTCCGGGGCTCTGCACTCCTCTGTGGGGTTTTATGGCACGCTGTGATGTAACACGGGACTCTGCCCACAACCCGCACGCGCTACTATCGTCGAGCACCGTATTCGGCGCGAGTGATTCATTATGACTCACTTCAAACGAGTCTTGATTCGTTTGATTCACCACTCGGAAAAGGCTGCATCCAGAAGGAGGTATACTGTATGGGGAAAGTAAAGACGTGTTTGTCATGCAACAAATGTATATCAGAGGAAACAAATGTTTTATATGCATAAACTACAAACGTGCTTTAGATTAGTGAGACTGTGTTTGTTTTAGCGTGCAGGTGAAAATGCAACGAATCGATTCTCCTGCACAAAAACAATCGCCTAAACAATCACTAATCTGGAGGATGGGATACGTCCCAAACCGCATAGTAGCATGTTAAATAAGATGTCAAAATAATGCAACACAGGAAGCGTTGTATTTGGACATAAGTCCCTATAGTAGTGTACAGTGCGGTTTGGGATGTAGCCGAGGGTTTTCTCTGCGTTTCACTCCGCGGGTGTTTCCGTCTTGTCATTTCTGCGAATTGTCGCCATCTCAGCACGTTACATACCGCACTCAGCTGAAGCGTGTTTTGCGTCACGCGGTAAGTTAGTTCCGGTAAGCCTTCTGAACACTCGTGGCTTTTCATAATGAGCGCAGTGACGTCATGGCCCTTTGATTAGGAGTGCTGGTTCTCTCTTCTTGAAAGTGCTGCGACTGTATTACTAACATATCACGTGATCACTGCTCATGCCAGTACAACTGTACAGTAGCATTGACACGTGCAGTACTAAATGAATAAAGGGTTTAATATTCACTACATGGCCAGCAGTAAGTGGACACTTAACCATCACACCTATATGAGCTTGGTGGACATTCCATTTCAGAACCACGGGCATTAGTATGGAGTTGCCTCCTAACCGCTGTTTTGTGGTTATAACAGCCTCCACTCTTCCGAGAAGGCTTTCTACAAGATTTTGGAGTGTGTCTGTGGGAATTTGTGCTGTCACTCAGCTTTAGTGAGGCCAGGAACTGAATGGACAAGAAGGCTCATAGTCGACCTTCCAGTTCATCCCAAACATGTTTAATGGGGTTAAGGTCAGGGCTCTATACAGGCCACTGGACTTCTTACACACAAATCATGTCAAACCATGTCTTTATGGACTTCGATTTGTGCACAGGGGCATTGTCATGCTGGAACAGGAAAGAACCTTTTGTCACAACATTGGAAAAATACAATTGTCTAAACTGTCTTTGTACAGACATGGACAAATTTGTTGGTACCCTGACAGTTCTTTGAAATAATGATTCATTGCTCCTGAAAAGTGATTAAACCAAATAGTCTCATATATACCTGCCTGCCCATAGTATGCGATAGATTAAACCAATAAAATTGTGAAGAGAAATGACTTATTGTTTATTTTAGCAAGATAATCTAAAACAGCCTGGACAGATTTCTTGGTACCCCTAAAAAAGATTAGATATCATTGCATATCAAACTAATTGTTTAACCTTAATTAGTGTCACAGGTGTCTTTTTAACAGCCACTCACCCTATTTAAAGAGAGAAAACGTGCCACTGTGAAGGTTGGTATCATTGTGTGCACAACACTGAACATGGACCAGAGAAAGCAAAGGAGAGAGTTATCTGAGGAGTTCAGAAAGAAAATTGTAGATAGCCATCTTAAAGGTAAAGGCTATAAGATCATCTCCAAGCAGTTTGATGTTCCTGTGACTACAGCTGCAAATATCATTAAAAAGTATAAGGTCCGTGGGATTGTAGCCAACCTCCCAGAACGTGGCCACAAGAAGAAACGCAACCCCAGGTTGATCAGAAGGATTGTGCGGATGGTAGACAAAGAGCCAAGTAAAACACCCAAAGCCATTCAAGTTGAAATCCAAGGTCAAGGTACGTCACTATCTGATCACACCATCTGTTGCATTTTAAACAAGAATGGGCTCCATGGAAGAAGACCCAGGAGAACACCATTACTGAAAGAAAAACATAAAAAAAAAAATTCAGACTGAAATTTGCTAAAATGCATGTTGACGAGCCGCAAAGTTTCTGGGAGAATGTCCTTTGGACTGACGAAACAAAACTGCTTGCTTTTTGGCAAGTCACCAGCTGTCTGTTCACAGACAGAAAAATGAAGCTTTCAAAGAAAAGAACACCATACCTACTGTGAAACACGGAAGGGGCTCAGTCATGTTTTGGGGCTACTTTGCTGCGTCTGGCAGAGGGGGCCTTGAATCTGTGCAGCGCACAATGAAGGCTCAAGACTGTCAAGGCATCCTGGAGAGAAACATACTGCCCAGTGTCAGAAAGCTCTCCCTCTGTCGCAGGTCATGGGTCCTCCAACAGGATAATGACCCAAAACACACAGCTAAAAGCACTAAAGAATGGCTGGGAAATAAACATTGTACTAAACTTAAATGGCCCTTTATGAGCCCTGATCTTAATCCTATTGAACATCTGTGGAAAGATCTGAAAAATGCAGTGTGCAGAAGGCACCCTTCAAACCTCACAGTTAGAGCAGTTTGCTCAGGAAGAGTGGTCCAAAATACCTGTTACCTGAAGCAGAAGACTCCTTATAAACTACTGCAATCACTTGTTGGCAGTGATTGCTGCTAAAGGTGGTGCAACAAAATACTAAGTTAAGGGTACCATGTTTTTTGTCCATGTCATTTTCATTTGGTTCATTATGTAAAATATTCAGTTTAATCGAAAAGCAAAAGTAATGTCTGATTTGTGTTAAACATGGAATTAACAGTGATTGATGCCATTGATGTTTCAGTTTCAAATGATTTCAGATAGTTGTGGGTTCTTCTTTTTCATGGAAGGGTACCAACAGATTTGTCCACATCTGTATGCTGTAGCATTAACATTACCTTTCACTGGAACTAAGGGGCTCAAATCCTGAAAAACAGCATCAGACCATTATTCTTCCTCCACCAAACTTTACAGTTGGCACTGTGCATTCAGGTATTTAGCGTTCTCCTGGCATCCAGCAAACCCAGATTCGTTGGTCAGACTACCAGGTAGTGAAGCGTGATTCTTCACCCCAGAGAACACATTTCCACTGTTCCAGAGTCCGGTGGTGGTGTGCTTTACACCACTCCAGCTGATGCTTGGCAGTGTGCATAATTTTCTTAGGCTTGTGCACAGCTGCTCGGCCAACTCTGTAGTGAGTGATGCAACAGATAGATGATTTTTACATGCTACATGATTCAGCACTCTGTGGCCCCACTCTGGTAGTTTGCATGGTCTACCGCTTCATGGCTGAGCTGTTGTTGCTCCTCAATTACAGTTGACCAGAGCACATCTAGCAGGGCAGAAATTTCACAGATTGACTTGTGGTACAGGTGGCATCCTATGACAGTTCCATGTTTAAAAAGTTAGTGAGCTCTTCAGTATGACCCATTCTACTGCCACTGTTTGTCTATGTATTTGCATGGCTATGTGCTTGATTTTATGCATCTGTTAGTAATGGGTGTGGCTGAAACACATGAACTTAATCATTAGGAGAGAGATCCACATGCTTTTGGCCATATATTGTATACCTATAGTATTAAATAACTCCTGCATGTTAAATCAACATGTAGTAAATTAACTTTTAGATTTCCTTAACTAATTATTTATAGAATTAGTTAACCATAAACAAACTTATGAACGACAGAATCAGTGGACTATAAGCAATGTTAAAGTAATGAAAGTAAATGTTAAATTGGACTGCAGCCCGGGTTTGATTCCTGGCCAGGGAAACAACTTCAGCCACTGAGGTTGCACATGACCGTGCACTCCCCAGTGCTGGTCCCAAACCTGGATAAAATTGGGGAGGATTGTGTCAGGAAGGGCATCTGGTGTAAAAATTGTGCCAAATCAAATATGCGGATCAGTGATCCGCTGTAGCAACCCCCAACGGGAGCAGCCAAAAAGGTTTCTTCCTCATGTCGTCTCAGGGAGTTTTCCTTGCCCCTGTCCCCTCTGGTTTGCTCATTAGGGATAAATTTATAATTTAAAAATAATAATAATAATAATAATAATAATAATAATAATAATAATAATAATAATAATTTATTATATTTCTGTAAAGCTGCTTTGTGACAATGTCTATTGTTAAAAAGCACTATACAAATAAATTTGAATTGAATTGACTAAACAATAAACAAATGCAATTAATAATGTTAATTCCATCCATAACCAAAATGAGCTAACATCTCAACATGCTGGTCACAGTATTAACATTTATATCCAGTGAGAGAAGTGACATTTCTTAACATGTTTTAATTCAATTTATGCTAATTCATGTTAAAGTGCTTTGTCATGGTCAGGGTGGTGGAAAGCCTGGACACGAGGCACTAGACCCATAGACGTATAGAGAAAATGCAAAATATTAATGCAGTATTTAGTAAACAAAAATAATGACTTTGTTAACATTAAATAAGGTGTATTAATGGTGAATGTTGAATGCTGTAAATGATTTTGGTTAAAGGAGTTCAGTTGTGTAAGAATTCAAACCTAGGAATTCTGCTGTGCATATAAAGTGTTACCTTAAAATACCATATTCATACCATATATAGTATATACTATATCAATTTTTTCTTTCTTCAGTATTTGCTTTAGAATGTGTGTATATAGATAGATGATTTATATAGATTTATATTTTAGAAATATTTACTTCTCAACTGTTTCATCCTGTTTGGTTAAGTATCCACACTGGAGTACATCATGTGCAGTTGTGGTATGTGGTATAAGTGTTTATATTATCGGTAGGAATCAGGCACTGTTGCACAACGCTATTAACATCAGATCAACATCAGCTACAGAACGATTAAGGAACACAATGTCAACATAGCAGCTTATTTATCACAGTTGCAGTTGCTCAATAGTTTTAATATTTGTGGGATAAGTCCATTTATATTACCGAGTTATGAAATAACTAGGGTTTGGGTGAAAAGTTTTTTGGCACCCAAACCCCCTTTCCTCCCAAAGTCACTGTGGAGAAGTTTTGGCACCCACCACATCCTTGTTCCTTCAGTATAAAAGCATGAAACGGAAGGAGTCCAGCACAAGTTCTTAATGTTTCCCCTGTAGAGTCCCACAAGCGCTTCTCACTCCACACTCACATCGCCTGAAGGTAGAGTCTACCAACAAAAGGTCAATGCCACTTTTATCCAAAACAGCTCAACTACTGGCAAGCATCAGAGTTTGAACCCTTAACTTCCTGAACAGGTACAATGAATACTAATGCCTGGGTAGATGTTTCATTTAACTGACCACAAGTTGTACTGAATATGTGCTTTACCTGTCACTCTACTACAAGTTCTAGTTGCAAGCTTCCTTCACCTTGTGTGTAGCACTCCTTAGGACTAGCATGATCTCCAATCCACGCTCGAGGTAGAGGTCTGTGTGGGACTGTTTTTTGAAATCCCACTCCCATTTGCTCCCAAAGGAAATCTGACCAATCCCACCCACTCCTGAAGTTATTGTCGTTTTGTACTTCTCAGCATTTTCTAATTAACGTAATTGGTTACATTTATAGTTATATTTTGGAAATATATCACATATCACATAATGCAGCACAAGTACCAACAGACCAAGTTAATCAAGAGTTTCATATTTGAGTTTAGCTCTTGTTGGGTTCTGTGGGATCCCAGTCTTGATGCACACCTCTAGGGTTTTGAGGCACTTGTGTCGTCGTCTTCTGTAACAGCTCTGTGACTGCTTTGGATTCATCTGTATATCACTTTTTTTTTTTTTTGAAAGCACAGAAAGGAATTAGTTTAATTGTTCTAATCAAATCTACAGCAGTGAGGAGTATGGGAAAGGTGGTGGCACTTATAAAATTATTATAGTCCATAAATATTTCAACACACTTTTATGCATGCAAGAGCTTGGCCTCATAAAATTAAACATGAGGTCAAAAATACAAACATGCCACGAAAAAGTTTAGATCAAATGTAGCACCACATTCATCAACATTACTGGAAGCCTCCCAAGTCAAACAAGAAACTGTTTGTGGGAGCACCATGTGTCAATCAACCAAAGTTCAAGAAAGATCACGTTGGAAAATACGCTATAAAGAAAAGAACTCCAAAAAGAGCTAAATAAAGTACAGCTGAGTACAAGTCTGGATCTCTTTCCAAATCATATAAAGAATACAGCGCTTCAGAAGTACAGGCCAAGCATGAATCAACGCTATAGATCAACGCTCTGAAACTCAAGGAAATGCACACCTTTAAGTCAAATAAAACCAGCCTTTGTGTGAACTGTCTGCTAGAATCTACACAGGAGAACATATAGTTTAATGAACACCTGCAGTGCTGAATGAACTCTTACAATGTTCATTGTGTTTAACTGGACTGATATGGAACGGTCAGTTGTGTGATAGGAGCTGCTAATCCTAAAGCTTTGTTCTTTCTGCTTCAGTGTGCACTTCCGGCTTGCTCATCGATTACATAGCCTAAGCTTTCATAGCTTTACTTGTAAGCTGCTACGTTAGGCTTTTACTGTCACATTTATGTTGACTTTATATATATACACACACACATACACACACACACACGCACACACACACATACATATATATATATGAAGTAGCCGAGACCTCTAAAGAGGGCAACAAGGAAAACGTTTCAGTGACTCGCTTAAGCAACCAGCTTTTGTTGCGAATTCATTCTGGGTTTCTCAACAGATTTTTAGGTTTTAAATAACTTTCCATTACATCATCAGGAAGAAGTGCAACAACTCTAGTCCGTTCATTGGTGCCATGAAGATGAAGGATTTTTTTCCCCCTGCAAGACAGATACAATGTGTGCTTATAGAAAAGAGAAAACAACAGCTTTGTGGTTGGTCTACAAATCTATATGGTTATGTATAAACATCTGGTGTGTACAGATGTTAAGAAACGGCAAATGTATGAAGGGTCAAAATACTGAATAAATGAAAGGCAGCAGATGTGCAGCTGTACCTGCATGCAGTGAGCATCCAAGTAAAGCATACATTCCATGTGTGTAGTAAACAGAAGGTCATGCATGCTATACATGCTCACATCACAGCTCAGATAACAAGGTCGGTGCGGAGAAGACCGCTGCACGAGCCACAAGTATCAAAGCACAAAGACAACAGTGTAAGACTTCGGACACCAGAGTCCTAACTGGATCTCTTGCTTACATCAGATAAATACCTAGAAGCTGAATATTTACACTTCAGATTCTCAGTTAGTGTGTGCTTTCGAAATCAATAGGCCACACATTGTCAGTGCTCTGGTGTTGCAAACCTGCCAACAAATACTTCAAGGAAACACTCAGTTCCTAAATCTAAATAAGGAACAGAGTATCAGAATTAATTCCTTGAAACAGTAACTCATGCTCTAGTTTTCCAAAAAAAAAAAAAAAAAAAAATCAATCAATTGTTTGTCACCTATGTCACAAACAAAAGCCACAACATTGATAGTTATCCAAGAGGCTAATTAGCAAAAAGCAAGATGGTGCTTTATATAAACACACTCAGTAGTCTCTTGAAAGTTACATTTAAAACCAATGCTTGCTTGCAGTGCATTATGGGAATAAACAGTCAAGTATTTGAAGTGAGCAACACTTGACACCAAATGATTAAAGAGCTGTCTTGTTAGGACAGATTGCCAGCGTTATTAAAATAGCTTTCTAATAAGAACAAAAACTGGTCAAGTTTTAGGATTTCAAGCCCGCTCCCTTTCAGTACTAAATTTTAAATAAAGATTGGTTTGTTTTTATTTATATTGTAATGTGGGAATACGCATTACACATTTGACTGAAGATCCATGTTTGTTTTTCTTGCTCGCTCTCCAACTTGTGACGTGGTAATTTTGTCAATTTTGCAAATGCTACATTGTGACCAGAATTAAACCCCAAAAAGCCAATTCTGACAGCAGCGCTGTTACAAAGTGGCCACTTTCTGTAAAGTTACATATAAACCGTGTGCAGGCAGTTCAGGAAAAAAAAAAAAAAAAAAAATCAACAACTGTGAAAGTACTCTTACAATGAATTCTATGAGTTCTAGAATATAGGACATGTTTGAGTAAGTACAGACTTTAGCATTTGGGACCCAGGCAATATTTGTGCAGAGTTTAGTCGCTAACCAAATCTTACACCCCTGTCTCAGTTGGGTGCCATGTCCTGCTTGCTGGAACAGATGTGTTAGATTGGGAACAGAAGTAAACTCTGCAAGAATGCAATTTTTTTTTTTCTACAAGAAGCACTGGTACCCACTGCCATAAAATGTGATTGTAGTTATATAAAACAATGCCCCACTGATCCAACCGACATATGGAACAAGGAAATGTAACACAGCCGATAAATTACAGGCCCTGAATCAATTACAAGTCTTCCATCCTCATGTATCACTGCAGGAGCTGTTTATTGTAGCTCCTGAAGGAACAGAAAGGGCATTGGCTCTAGAGAACCAAACAAACTTTCATATCCAGTGGCTGTATTCAGTGCATTCAGAAAGTATTCTCTCATCAATCTACAAAAACAAATAATACATAATGGAAGAAAGTTTGGTAAATTTCATTCATCTTCACTAGCTGCTCTTTCCTAGTCAGGGTTGCAGTGGATCCAGAGTTTATCCAGGGAGCACTGAGCGTGAAGTGGGAATACACCCTGGATGTGATGTCAGTCCATTGCAGGGCACCAATCACAGCCACATTTACACACTGTTTCAAACCTAGGGACAATTTAGTGTAGTCAATCGACCTGCTGGCATGTTTTCGGGAATTGAGAGGAAACCAGAGAACCTGGAGGAAACCCACACAGACACAGGGAGTGTGTCTCCACACAGGCAGTAGCCCGAGTTCAGGATCAAGCCAGTAACCCTGAAGCTGTGAGGTGGTTTTACTCTAAGTCTTTCTAGAACAATTTAAAGTTACCTACTCTCTTTTTGCTTACTGACAAAACTCTACATTTTGACGATTTCAGTATACAAATGGAGAATGAATAGCATGGGTCTCCATTCTAGATTTTCTTAGTGTTCATCATGGGTCCCACTAACAAGTTTAAAATCACACCCTAGGAGGAACTCGCATTTGACATCAGTTTTAGCAGGGTGTTAACAGTTCCCTTAAATGAAGCTGTATCTCATAATGTTCTTCATTGTCTTGAATTTCAGACGATGCAAATTCTGGCATATGTGAACCACTCTTGCACTTCTGTGTACTATGTGATATACAGTGTGATCGATTCCAACTTTAAATGATTAATTGATAAAATACTTCTCTGTGTAGCACCATCTTGTATGAGGAAAAACAAGCAGAACTTGACAGAGATGCATCCACTGTCTCAAGTCTAGTATTTCTTTTTACTAATTTGTATGCCTTGACCATGTCTGGATCAATGTGATGGCAAAAATATGGCCTTGAGTTCCTGGACATAAAGATCAAATTAATATGACAAACAGATGGATAACCCAAAAACATAATGCCTCCACTACATAGTGGCAGAGGTATAAAAAATTAGACTACCTATTCCATGGTGCAGTGAACAACCCTCAGCAGTGTGAAGGAAGATGGCAAAAAATATGCTGGAGGTCTCCTAAAAAACATGAAGGAAATCTAACAATAATTAGCATCAATCACTGAACTCAGGCAGAGCAGCATATATTTCAAACTTGACAGAATACACAGTATATTACCAGTGTGCTACTCCATCATTTAATAATGATCAAAATCCAAGTACCTGACTGAGAAGCCCTTCCTTAACATAATAACTTCATCATTAAGTTTGGCCCAGCACTTCGGCCATTCTTAAGCAACACTGTAAGAAACCACATCAGCCACATCACAATTACCACTCATCTTCAACACGCTTTTATTTTTCTCCAGGTTTCTATAGAAAGTTGTCCAAACAGCTCTCTACTCTTCCAAGAAGAAATAAGCACTGGAAGCATCACAGTACAAAATTAACACAGGCTTAAAAGCCCAATTAATCGTACTGTTAAACTGTTACTAGTTTGTTAATATAAATGGAGATTCTTCAGAGCTGGGAAATTGTAATATAACGTCCCACAGGTTTCCCTTTTAGGCCCCCTATTAATCTGTGTTTAGAGTATAATACCCTTTGGACATGTAATTCACAAACATAATGATGTCTTTAACTTCTATGCTGCATACTACAAAGTCTTCTCTATAACCTTTTAAGCGTTGAATGGCTTAGCAGCGGTGCATCTTGCTCATCTTAGCACATCGTAATTTGGTGCTTTTATCAAGCTGCGGGGTTGAATGAGGAGTACATCTGTATCACTATTTTCAGGTCTCTCCAGAGATGTTCAATCAAGAAGTAGCTCCTGCGTTGTCCTGGCTGGGGGTTTCACTCCACACTGAGAAGCATTCTTCAGCAGGATTTCCTCAAAGATTCATCTGTTCATTTTTCCTCTTGATCCTGACAAGCCTCCCAGTCCCTACTACTGAAAAGCAGCCCCAAAGCATGATGCTATCACTACCATGCTTCAGTGATTAGTGTGATTAGCAGTGCCTGGTATCCATCACATGTAATGCTTGATATTCAGCAGAAACAGGATGCACCTTTTGAGAACCCTAGAATCTCTATGGAAACTACGGTGTGCTTTCACCATCTTAAGGTTTAAAAAAGTCTTCACACAATAGCTGATGAAGGATTTCCATTTGAAACATCCTGTTTCTCAAAACATTTTATGTAACTATTTCAAAATCTATCCATCCAACATTTATTACTGAGGTCATGACGTGGTCAATGAAAAATACACAACACATGATCTGGTCAATGAAGGGAAAAAAGCAATTCAACATCGGGAACCCATTTTATTTTGGGTTCTTTTTTTAATTGGTAGTTATGAATTCAGGAAACAGTTTACATAATACCATTTCAAATCAACATGCAGTTGTCAACATCAAGACGAGTCTATAAATGCTAGGGAAAAAGAAACACGGCTAGAAAACATTTTTTACATAGGCCGTACACTTTGATTATTCACAGTGACTGGTGTGTCTTTACGCGTTCTTTAAAAAATAGAAAAGGAGGACTTTGTTCTGACACAGAACAAACATCAAAAACTTTAGGAATAAGTAATAACCCTGTAAGAAATTTTACTATTATTGTAATTATTAATTTAGTTTGCTTACCAACCATAATTCAAAACCTTGCAAAATCAGTCTTTTGGATGAAATAGATATCTCTGTGCTGTAATATGTACCACAAGCCAGTTTAACACTGGTTTTAAGTAAATAGTAGTACAGTCCTGCATATCCACTGCCCTGAAGAAAATTAAATACCGAGGCAGTAAACTGATTTCCTCCTGATAACCAGTGGCAGAACTATACTTTTGCGCGTTTAAGCTGAACAAATGGAAAAAAAGTTATTTTGGCAAATGTACAAGTACCAATAGGAGGACGGACAAACAAGTTGTGTGTGCATATTCTGTTCCGCACACACACAAACTGTAAAAAAAAATAATAATAATAAATCTCTTTTCCAATTCATAGCATTGTTTTAGATTTCAACGTAGTGGAGACTGTTCCTCTCACTGAAGAATCAAAAACAACATACAAATCATAATCCAAGCAAGCAATGTCTGAAAAATCAGACAGTATCCATTGTAAATAAGCTTTATGAGAATACTCAGCAGCTGAACTCAAGTGTCTTTAACTGGGAAAGGTTCTCTGCTGAAAAGAACAATAGCTTCCTGTGAACACATTAACACCAGCATTCTTAAGAAAAGTGTGCATTGTGGTGAGGCTGTAGGTGATGCTCTTCAGCAGTGAAAACGCATGGATTTACTCTTCCATGAAGGGAGAAAAGGGTGACTTCTCCAAAAAGCAGAAAAGAGAAAAGTCTTAAAGTCTCAGTGACTGCATTTTTTCCCCCCAACATCACTGACAAGAGAAAGATGTATTACGTTAGTCAGGTGCTGTTTCTCCTGTTGTGGGATAGTGCTGGTCAATGACCAGGGGCCCAGAACAAAACCTGAGGCTGGAGTTTAAACATAGGCCCCCAAAGCTGCATGGAACTCTGTGAGGCACTGGACAAGCTGCTGGAACTTCGGCCTCTCTTCAGGATCCAGCGCCCAGCAACACGCCATCACAGCAAACCTGAAACGTTACATACAAAAACCACTCAGATTCAGAGAGCAAACGTATCTCCTCATAAGATCATCGGGAGGAAGAAAAAAAAATCAACCGATGTAAAATCCTTTTCATCTTGTTTATTCATCTCAGACCTTGCTATGTGTATGTATTGAAAAAAGGAAATCATTACTTATTCTTTCCAAAGTCAACCTGCTAAACTTCGATCCAACACTAATTAGCATTTCCTGCCCTCCGCTAGGCTTTGTTCAGACAAAGCTTGCCATGTTTAGGTTAGAAACAGGGCCAACAACAGCCCAAACAGAGTGTCTCAGGTTTCTTGGTAGCTTGCAGGATACCGATAAGAGGCTGCCATGCTTTGATAGCTGGCGAAAGAATGACTCAGATTTAACTAATCACTTCTGTTGGGAACATTCTTTATTGGTTGGAAGCCATGCTGTGTGAGCCAATCACTTCTTTCAGATCATTAATAGAGATTTGAGCTCCCACTATCCTGTACCAACAGCCGCCATTGATTCCCAATGAAAATCGAGTGTATATAAATTCGAATGCATAATATTATATATAATATGTCCACTCAGTGGCCACTTTCTCAGACACACCTAACTTATATGTCCTATTGGTGCGCTTAATAGGTATACAGTAACTGACTACAGATCCAGCTATTTATGGAAAAAGACTACAACCTACCAGATGTTATTTGGCAGTGGCCCACACTGACATATATATATCCATTTATATATATATAAATATATAAAACAGGCCCACGTAGTGTCATATAAATGGATATTACACTAATATGAGTGTATCAGGTGCAGCAACCCTGCTCCTGCCCTTGTGACTCACCTTCTGCCACTGTGGATGATCCCACATGGATACCTTAAAGACTGCACTTCCCAAGAACAGTTTATGCCCGAGTCTAACCCTTGTTCAGTGGATGATCTCACCTGGAGACTGTACATTTATACCTTCCTAATACTGCTGCAGTTATCCATAAAAACTGAATTGTTTCTCTGAGCAGTGTTGCTGAGCCTGATACACTGATAACAGCAACACACACATCACTAAGTCCATACGAGGGCAGTGTGAATGCTGTGCAGGAAATGATCGACCACCTGATCCTGCTGTGATGGGCCGCAGTCAGTAATTGTTCAGCTATAAAATGCAACAATATGGTAGGTGTATCTTTCAAGTGATTGTACATACAAGGCTAGTGTACAGAATAAACTGGCAGCTGAGTGTATATATAATGTGTATATATGTAGTGGGTATTTACTGATTTTAGAAATGAGTTGTGATGAATGATTAAATTATACTTACAGTTCATCAGGGCAGTTGATGGGCTGTGCTATTCTGTAGCCATCCTTCAAGTAGGCAGCCATCTCGAATGGGTCGATGTCGACATATGGAGTCTGTCCCAGCGTCATCAGTTCCCACAGAGTCACCCCAAAAGCCCACTGTAAAGAGAGGACACATCGAAGCTGTAATTAAAACAGCGGTGTAAAGAGAGATCACAAGACTGAGGTGGAAATATGAACCTTCTCTTCATCTATGTGATAAAATCATCAAGTCAGACATTGTTAAGTAAACAGACAGACAGTCAGTGTATACAGACTGGTGAACATGAGACCCAATTCTCTTCAAGAGAATCCACAGGGCTTATTTTGGTCCTGGCTTCCTTTTCACATGTAATAAATAATGCAGCCCAAATTAGGTGAAAATCCATGACAACAACCTGACAGACAGTATCAATCATGATACTAGTAGAGCTAATACCTGGCAGGTCATTGTCCACCTTTAGGCATGTTTTTGCCTGTAAAATATCTCCATAATGTACACAAATGATCCCCTAGCTAAGGGCAGTCAACTCTGGGTCACTGTACACCATCAGCACTAGTTTGCATTTTAGAAACAAATCATTCTAGAAAAACAGTTCAAGGAAATTTGGATTTATTCAACAATGTTCAGGGACAGAAAAATCTACTGATTTCAGAACAGGACACTGAACAGGACAGCGTGAGAGTTCAAAATGTGAAACTATATTCCACATGCCCACATCAGCAACACAAATGCTGTAACCTACATTCAGAGAAACAAAACATTAACTTTACACATGAAGGCGACCTCTGCCTTCCTAAACTCTGCTGTTCTTGAATATGAACACAAAAGAAATGTTGCTTTAAGCCTCATTACAGTGCGAAGACCAGTTCACCCTTTCAGGAAAAAAAAAGAGAAAAAAAGAGAGGCCTTTGTAATGATGGGCTATTCAATTACATATCTAATGTCACAGTTCATATCTGAATTAGAGCTAGGTAGCTGTTTTACCATATTACCACTTTTTTAGAACAATTAACCACAGTCTGCATCCACGGTGTATGTCTGGAAAAATGACTCTATCTACACCTTCAAGCACGGTGCATCTGGGGCTCTGACAGGTCATCCAACATCCACTTCGCCAAGCCACAGTCAACTCAGCCTCCTCCAGGAAATATAGTTCATGAGTCCCCTTTCTTTCTAGCAGTGTTATCGCTAGACTGTTTAGAGCATGTGTCAAACTCAAAGGCCGCTTACCAAACTGCGTCGTTTCATTCAGGCCACACAAACTTGCAAAAATAATATCGAAATGACATGTAGTAACTAGGATTCGACATTTTCTCATTGTCTAGAATTCTCAGCAGACCCGTAGTGTAGAGGCCATCCGTGGGCTCGTGTCTCACGGTGTTGAAATGCTGGTTAACCTCATCACGTATCTGCTGTGTGCATAGATAAGTTTATAAAAAAAAAAAAAAGAAAAGAAAAAAAAAAAAAAAAAAAAAAAAGAAGTGTGTGGATATGCAATAGACCTTTGTTTTTTCCTACACTGAGATGCTACTGGAATCATATTGCTTTAGGGTATATTGTATTATTACTCAAATATAAAATATATTTAGCATAACAAAAATGCCTTGTGCCCAGGATTCCTGACATAGGATCCAGATAAATGGATCTTATGAACAGGATTCCAGATGATTTAATGAATAAAAAAAAAGAGACAGTTTTTCTTGAAAGCACTAATTCAGCTGGCTTTACAGAAAGCCTTTTAGGTTATTCAGTGACCGAGAATTGTCATCAGCCAGTGCTAGGAGTCCGAGACTATATTTACAGTAAATACTGCACCAAGAACTGATAAAAGATCTTGACAAATTTAGGCTTCCCCAGATACAGATGACTAATGGATAAACTCCATATACACATTTTGGTCTAGGACTTTACTTAATCTGTCTTTGAGAGAGCAGCACTTAAACCACTTATTCCTTGAGACCAAAACTGTCTAAATATTTTTTGTGGGCCTGGAGTACCCTTGCCCTGCATAGTTTGGCATTTCCCCCTCCTCCATCATACCCAGTTTAAGCTAGTTCAGACTTGTTACTTAGCTGATGAACTGAACCAAGTGTGTTTCACAGGTTTTGTTTTGATACCACCTACAGCATTCAGAGAAAACATTGTTCATTTCAAGATTCAACTGCTTCCATACAAAGGCCTCTATGCAGTGTGTCTATTGCATGTTTAGTCCAATGCTAGTGCTAAGATCTTGTAGCCCTCCCTGTTTTCCAGCCAGTGTTTCTGCTCCATCAGTGCAAATCCTCAGGCGATCCTTACATGAAAGTCCAGTGTAATGTCATGTTAGTCATGGAATATTTACAAAAGAACTGACTCTGCGTATATCACTGAACAATTGTGGTGATACAATCCAGCAAGCAGCAACTATAGTTGGACTGTCGCAAACTCAACCTCCTCTGCACTCTCAGAAAAAAAAAAATTACTAATCTGTACCATTCCTTGTTGCTGGGGTGGTAATCATACACATTTTAGTACTTTTAGTTTGCATCTTTCACCTAGATCAAGGATTAAGAGTACTAGGAACAAGGAATGGTATAGTTTAGTACCCCTTTTTTTTTTCCTGAGAGTGCAAGACAGCTGCAGGAGGTGTGACTAGATATGACTCCATGTTTTGTTTCACAAGCCATTCAAATCCCAATGGATAAAACCCCCCATTCCGTCTGGCAAGATTCCTGACCACAAATATGCCTTTTCACCCAGAAATAGGTCGCGGTGCAGAAAATAAAATGTGCTTAAATTTCTGTTTTACTTTTTCCTATGCTACTTGTTATTGCTGATACATGCTTAATTTTTGTTCTGCTGGCAAAGAGATGAGAGACCGGAGAGACCCCACACTCAAATGATCACTGACCTCTTGACTTTAAAAAGTGTTTAAGCCTGTACTTTTGTCAAGGGGTAATGCTTTGCGCAAATCTGAAGCATTTTGCTTGTAATGAAAAACTTCTGCTAATGAAAGACTTCTGATCACTGATCCTGAAAAAAAAAAAGAAGAAAAAAAAAAAAGAAAAAAACACACACACACTCTGTACTATAAAGACAGTAGCCAAGGGAGTGGCAACCTTAACTGACAGGATTTAAAATAAACACATGGAAATGTACTATACCTTCTTTACACACCCAACATCACCGGTCACTATTGTATTCCTGAAGAGTAAAATTTTCCTCATAGACTCCACTTCAAACTAATGAGCCTCCCATCCCAACATTTCTGGCCAATGCTTAGTGCCAGCCTATATTGTTCTCCACCTCCTCTGGGCTGTAGAGGTCAGCTGGCAGTAAGCTATCTGTGTGTGCATGCTTTACACTACTTGCCCAATGTCTACAGCCTGTTTCCTTTGGCATGGCAATTACCACGCAATGAACAGGAGCAGAATGTAGTTCCACACCTACAGATGTACACTTAGCTGTATTGTCACTGCTCTCTTGCAGCAGAACAACAATGTGTCACGGGCTGTGATGTAGCTACTGTCAGAGTGGCTACTGCACAATTTCAGAGCGCACATGTATATACAATGTAAGAGAGTCTATAAACACAGGCTAAAAAAGATCTCTGCAATATCCCACTGCCTCTGGAGTAAAGCCGGGCCACGTCTCAACCTGCCCATGAGCCTTTGATTATGCTGGTGTTCTCTTCACACTGCGTAGAAGACCAGTCAGTATGACGCTAACAGCTTGGCCGTGTAAACCTAAAGCAATCTAAACAAGATGAACCGATTCCCCCAGATCAAAAGATGAGTCAGGACAGAACACATGCACTTCACATTCAAATGGCAGCCATACTGTTTGTAATGTCAAACATAGGGTGAGAAGAAAAAAAGGAGAACAGAAACATTGCCATGACTGATTATTTGTGCAGCAGTTAATACTGTTACAGGCAAAATTTAGTTTTAAGAAGTGCTGGAGATAATAATGATGAGAGCTCAAAAAAGGTACCCCTATTCACTGAAAGCCTTTCTGAAGCATTTTTATTCATCAAGCACATCTTATAGCAGCTTTCTGAAAGTCTGCAGTAATAACAGTATAACTGATGCTTTGGAAAGCTTTCAAATTTTAGTTGTTATGGTTTGCACAGGGAGTTTGTTATAAATACATAAAAAGAAAAAAACGTAAACCAAAGGGCACACCTGGAGGTGACTGCTGCAACTGGTATAACGTCTCACACTTTGTATTTTCACATATGCCACAACATTATAACTGTAGGTTAATGTAAATAAATTTATAATATAATGTGATCATATTGCGGTGTGTGCAGTGCCATGTTAATTAGTAGCTGTCAGTATATATGAGTTTTATTACAGAGGAGACATTTTATTACAGATGCCACCCTCAACCTAGCATGTAACAATATCATCCCTCCCTGAGTGTGGTGGCAAGAACAATATGGACACTGGGTGAGCATGGTGAATTGAGTGAGGTTTAGCAAACATGGAAGTGTATAAATTAAATGGTGCACAGTTAAAAGACTAAACTCAAAGACTGAGACTCTCACCACATCACTGGCACTGGAGAAGTCGTTGTTGAGCAGGCTCTCCAGGGCCATCCAGCGCACGGGCCTGTTCTCATTATCCCCTAGGCAGTGGTAATCCATGGGGAAGAGGTCTCGAGCCAGCGCGTTATCGGTGATCTTCACCTGCATGCTGTCATCAATGCTGCAGGAACACAACAGAAAGCCAGTCAGTCAGTGAGCATATGCAAACGATTACACAAGCCACTGGCCATTAAAGTCCACATGCTTTGCTGAAGTGTTCAGTACAGAGATGGTTCAAACAAACAGCATGTGCCAGACTACTAATGAACCTCTGGTCCTGCAGCTGGACACGATTATAAAAGACGGCCCACACACCATAAGTCAGGTGAGAAATAAGTATGTAGTAAATTAACTGGGTGTGTGAGGGGAGGTCTATGTCAAATGGCTAACTTACACACAGTTCCTGGCAGCCAGGTCTTTGTGGATGACCTCTCTTCGTGCCAGGTAGCTCATACCACATGCGATTTGGATAGCCATGTGAACAAGATCCTGCTGGGAGATAGCCTGCACAGAGAGAGTGAGAGAGAGGATAAAGAGAGGAAGAAAGAGAGGAACATTTAGAAACTATACAGTTTTAGTGATATGTGTACGCTTCCAGTGCTTACTTGGGGGTTTGGGGAGGGGGCTGGGTGGCGCCTGACTGTGATTGTGTGAAAGGAAATAACTCGCATTTTAACTCACATTTTGACTGTGTGACTGTGATTGTGTGAAAGGAAATAACTCACCGTCCCGACAGCAGCTTGAACTAAACAGTGTTTCAAAACAGTATGCCACCTATATTGCTATCACAACCTACAGTGGAGTGTACTATGCTGTTTGGACAATAGACAAAGTAGCTTAGCTACCATTTTCACACCACTTTGGATCTCTGGAAATTGCCAGCTTGCGTGACCATTTCAAATAAAAAATACAGCTAGCTACACCATATGAGCAGAAGATGATCAATAGCCAGCAGATGAGTGGAGACATGCTTTGTTTCTTCACTGATTTGCTAGAATAAACAATAAGAACACCACCACCATCTGATGCCTATGTTTTGGTCACATGACTGCAGATGATAGTCACCAACACTTCACAGTGTCGAATGTTTGGCTTGTTGTGTCAGGGGTCTTTTGTCTCAAGTTTACCTCTCCCCTATTCTCTCTAGGTTGACATGAGTTTCCAAAACTTGCACAAGGCTACAACACTGCTTACTAATCTATAGAGAGACTAACCAAACTTGCATTACAGTACTGACGCATGTTCAGGTAAGCTATCCACACACCCATATACACACAAACGCATAGCATGAATATAAATAAAAACACTGATGGCCTTAAATGTCATAGGCCACATGATGGGAAAAGAACAGGTTTGGGCTTGTTTATATTCTGCCATCATGGCGATGGTGAAATCTTGCAGATGGCATTCTAACACTAAAAAGTTTTTAAAAAATGTTCAAATTCTACTTCAAATGAGCAAGTTTCTTGAGATTTATGCCAAACCAGGCATCCAAGTCATCCATAAGTTTAGAAACATCTGCAACTACTTGTATAGTTTCTTCAGTGATGCTGCCCTGTGTATTTAGGGGCATTTATGATTTACATTTTATGCCTGCTCAGACAAATTCCTTCAGCAGACAGGAGGGATGATGGATTTTTTTCTAACTGCTAGCAAGCACAGTCTTGCTTTGGAAAAATTATTAGCTTGAAGTAATGCTTATATGTTCGAGGAATGCCATTTGTGAGTGTACTGATCAAATCAACAGCATCCTGTCCTGATCCTGAAGAAGGTGTGATACCATCTAGCTCAGAGCCACCTGGGGTTAACCACCACAAAGCACTCACTGTGCCCCCCCCCACTCCAGTAAAGCACCGCTTCCTTTAAACCACACACTCTGCTACTTTAGATCAAGCAGACCTTGGCACAAAACTTTCATTGTTTCAAAGAATCCAATTAAATTGACTGTATTTCTTCTCAGGTGTTATGCTGGAGGGTCAAGAGCAGTTTAACACTTTCAGCATCTTTTAACAGTAACATAACAGCAACCTCATCCAGTCCATAACTTTTGAGAAACTCATAAATGGCCATTTTTCTGTATAAATCTTGTGAGGAGGTTTGCGCTTATGTTCGACAGTTCTCACCAGTCTATACCAAAGCAGCTTTGTTTGCTCTACAGATTCCAAGCAAACACTCAGCATGCATTACAGGTTTGAAGATGAGGGTTGAAGTTGCAGACTCACCTGAGGATTGTTGGCCTCAGCAAGCTTGCACTGGCGAAGGAAAAGCTTGAGATTGCCCCAATTCATGTAGGGTAGCAGGACCATGGGCTTCTCTCCATCCTCTGTGCACACGTGACTGATGGGCAACAGGTTCCTGAGAGGGTGGAAGCATAAATGTGTTGTGCCATGTTAAAGAAAATGCATCGACACTAGGGGCGTTGCAGTTTGAAACTGGCAGGGTATAATAACCTAGTCTCAAAACATCATAGCTTCACGATATCAAGGTATTTATTGACCATTATAATAATTTAAAAAAAATAAAAAATAAAAAAAAATAAAAAACACACAACCAGTGGGGAAAATGGAAAAATGTACAAAATCTTTGCACTTCCAATACATAACAAGAAAAAAAAAAAAAAGGAAACAAAAAAGATCAATGAATTTTCAAATCATTTCTTTCTTAATATTTATGAGAATTGGCCCTTTCATAAAATCTCTTACATCATCAATATTTATCACATTGTCATTATAAGCTGAAAGAGAGAGTGGCTGTGAGGAAAAGAGCACAGTGAACCAAAAACATTAAACAAACAAATAAACAAATAAATAATCTACCTAGCAAAAAAAATAGATAGGCTAGTTGTTTAATTTAGTTTTGGTCAGCAATGTCATTCTTCTGTGCATTTGATTGACACTGTGTATGATAAAGTTATGAGCATGCTAGGACTGGCAGCAGAGGTAGCAATGTAATGCATATGCAACAGCAGCAGATCACAGCCAAAGGGTTTTCAGTGCAGTCTGCTTTCCCTGAGCGGAGAAATGGAGGTTGTTTAAGTATGATTTACTTAGTCACAGCTGGACCAGGAAGGAACTTCAATGGGTAAAAAGATGAACAGGTAGATGGTAATAAATGCAGTAGTACACCATGACTAACCATGAAACCCCAACAATTCTGACTCCACACCTCCTGTGACACAAAAACCTAAGTGTAACGATGATGAATTCTGTGAAAAGTCAAAAGTGGGCAGTTAATGAAATGGGAAGGGCAACTAGAGAAACTAGAAAAGTCACTAACTGCAGTAGAGGTAGAAGGCCTAGCAAGCTGCCAACACTTTTAGGAAGGAAATGCTTCTTTGAGACCTCTGTGCAAGTTAAAAGCAGGGCTCCATCCTGTAGTATTCTCTGACTGTGATGTAAAAAAAGGCCTGAAGGTACCTGGCAGGATCTGATCTTTGACCTCAGACAGGGCCTGGCTTCATCACCATCCTCTCAATACTCAAGAGAGGATATGGACCATCTGTCCAGCATCCAAGTACCAGAGCAAATAACCACAAGCAACAATGAAAGGACTTGGCAGTCCCTTTAGTGCTATACACACCTTCTATAGATCACCTTCTATACGGTCCTGGTCTAGCCCAAAGAAAATCATTAAATGCAATAAATTCAGAGGTATTCATTACAAAATACACAAATACAGTTACTATTAATCCTTTCCTACCACCCATCAAAATGTACCATAAGCCAGATAATTTCAACCGTTACAAAGGTTAACTAACAACATTTTCTCTGCCTTCCTATGAAACTGACTCTGAATACAGGAACTTGCTCTTAAAATGGAAAAGAGAAGAGAGAAAAAGAGAAAAAAAAACACATCTTAAATCTTTCTTCAGGGGAAATGTAGAGGTCAGTGCTGTTGATAAAGTGCCCTCACTCCACTGTCACGATATTCTGTCATTATACAGCACAGCAAGACACGTGTTTCCAACATTAGTATACACTATGCTTGTGATTTTTTTATTCACAGGACCTACGGGGCATGAAGAGGATACCCTTAATTTCCAGGAGACAGCCATGGCGCCTTCCTGCCCTCCCTTCCTTAAACTTTAGTGTGCAGGACTGATCAGACTTGTCTTGATTTCACTCATCATTACTCAGTATAGCACAAGAGACCCAGATGCTATATGTCTGATAAGTCAGTGATGTGCAATTCCAGTCCCTATAAAGTGTCTGTTCTATTTATTACTTCTACTTTAACTGATCCACTAATTTCTGAACCTTTCAGCAAGCTGTGTCAGGTGGGAGAGAATGGACAGTTCGAAACTAGGCAGAGGAAAGGCTCTGACATTTAAAAACCTCAAAGGCAAGCTCTGATCACTAACCGTGCAGCAGGTGTGGAGTAATGTAATATAATGCTACTCATATACTCATAAATAGTACTTAGTACTAACAGTAAAAAAAGTAATGGAATGGATGACCACTGTGGCAAAAGTTTTAAAAGACTGCCTTCAAGTCACTTTATGGCTATTAAAAAGCTCACAAACCAACAATGCTTGGACATTCCCATTCTTTCCCCATTTAAGAAGCCAAACTCTAATAAATTTGATGCAGCGCTGTTGCACCAGTAATAACAGTTTATGTACAGTCAGCTCCAGAATTATTGGCACCTTTGGTAAAGATTGGCAAAAGAAGGCTATGTAAAAAAAAAAAATGTTTATTTGCCTATAAATTACTTGGCTAATTAAAAAAGAAATTGAGAAATCCCATCTTTACTTGAACTAAATGAATTCTTTTCATAATATAATATGTACTTCATGTGTATTTCAACAATTTGTTTGCTAATTTGTGTCTCTGTGATAAAATATTAATTGTAAGTGTATCTAAACCTTTGAAACTAATATTTTGCAGAAAAAAGCACTACTTAACCTTGGAAGGAAGTGGGAAGAACAAATGAAATAAAACTATACTGCGCTCAGATAGCACTTATTGCATGTGTTCTTTTTTTAATACACATTTTTAGCTCATTTTCACAAAGGGTGCCAAAATTTATATACGTAATTGTATAATATTTAATACTCTAGTGAAATAGGAAGTCATGAATGACTCCATGACTTCCTTAACACTCAGGTGAAGAAAAACATAAATGAGATTAGGCTTCAGTTTTTATATAGGTTATTATTATTTTTTTTTTTAAAGTTTTATCACATACTTTCAGAGTGAAATTAAGATTTTACCCATCTTTACCATGGGGTGCCAGTAATTCTGAAGCTGACTACATGAGCAAGTTAGGAAATACAAACAGCACAAACCACATCAGCTAGCCAGATGAGGATGAGCTATGGTGTGGTTAAGACCTTGTGATTCAAATTTCAGAACATCCAATAAATTAACAGCAATGACTCACCTGTGATGAAGACCTCGCAGCTTACAGCTCTCCGTCAGCATCATCGTCACCTGCACCTCCGAGGCATGATCTGCAAAAATAAACGCAAGAACCAACAGGGGCATTACATTGTATAAGCTGTTAGTCATTATTTAGAATTACAAGGTGAGAAGACAGATGGGTTTTGACAAGTTAATTCTTCATTTATTCAGCTGGGCTTTGGGAAGTGCAGAAAAACAATGTTGGGGATTATTATAGCTTGGAAAAAATGTATGTAGCATGAATTCTTGCACTACAGAAATATGTGTACTCCCAGTTCTACCCTGTAACTGCCCTCTAAGCCTCCTTAGAGTCTAGCAGAGACTGCGGCCAGAATGAATGAGTCAAGTTCAGTGAGGTCTGGTTTTATCTCGACATGCAGATTTTGGCGGCTGCTTTGCGTTTGCAGGTAATCTACATTGTTTTCTGCCCCATGGGTACAGCCGGGGAAGTTGAAGGGTTTACCACAGCTCAGACTGGCATAGAGCATTGTTTGGTAGCCGGCACCAGCCCTGTCTGGGGCAATACGGGGCAGGAGGGCGACAGGAGTGCCATGTTAATAACAGTGAAGCCCAACATTTTCTCTCATCATACTACATTTTAATATATTCGTCATGTCTCGTAGTTTTATTTGTGAACTACATTTAAATTTAGAATCACAAACTAGAATGCATTTCAGATATGACGATCAGTTTCCTCTTCTAATCATCATGTGTAATCTATTTGGTTGAAATGCTTTAGACAGATCACAGGAAATCTGCCAGAATCTCATAAAAAAAACAAAAACAAAACAGACCTTACTCAGAGTATGTTTCATAAAAGCCTCCCAACTTGTACTCAGAGGGAGGGTTAATCTCTAACACATGCTTACAGTGATTTATAAGGATGTGTTGATCACCATGCTTTGGGTGATTTATAACAATATGCTGCTTTATAAACACCAGGCTAACTCTCTGTGTGCTTGATTAAGAGATTGTACAAAAAGGTGTTGTTTATTAGACCACAGCGCTTACGAATTCTCGAATTTGACTGGTGAAAAAGTTTTTGACTAATTAATTTTCTGTAACAGCACCTCTGATGATAGTTCTGGCTGTAATACAGATCACAGGTTTTAATGCTCTCGTTCTAATATGTTATTGTTTCTATAGTAACAACCCATTCACAGGGACTTGTATGAGGGTCATGGCTTATAATCTAAGACTAATAATGAGTAGGTTAAAAAACTAGTTATTTATAAGAAAAGCATATAATTGTTGATGTGGTGAAGCTTTCTGGACAGCATCGGGCCACATCATTACACCACCACAAAGTGGACTGTTCCCCATCGTGTTTTATTCCTTACTTATGTAAACCACTTACAATGTGGTAAAGTTCAAATATAAGGAATAACACACGGCCGACCTTCCTGTTATTCGAAAATAATGCACATGGGGGTGGGGGATTGGTTAGTTTCTGTTCTCACTTATGTTATAGCCATGATAAACAGTCATGCTCTCACCAGCCCCTCTCTCTTGCTGTCTCGCTGAAAAACGCAGCTTGTCATTTTACCGAGGAAACAGAAAGAATAAACTTTTTTGTCCTCAAGACTTTCCTGTGCTGATAAACAAAGCACCATGACTGTTACAACCAAGTCTCTTTCCATAAATGTTAAATAAATGTCTCTTTAAAAAATAAAAAAATTAAAAAAAAAAAAAAAAGTCTCTACAGCAAATATTATAGGATTTACTCTGTTAAACAATGTATTATTTTTTTTAAAAAATTCATTATTAGGCTTAGATTATGTGGCGAGTCCACCGTACAAGTCCCAGTGTATGAGCCGTAACTATAGAAACAATAACATATTAGAATGAGCACATTAATCCACTGTCTGAGCAGTTATAAGAAAATAATACACACTTTCTGATCAATCAGTTTTGAGCTGTGGTATAATCAAGAATTATGAATGGGAGTGTAAAATTATGGCTGTACCTTTGACTGTTTTTACAAACACTTGTTTTTCTTTACTCGGGTCCTTTTCGTCAAGCAAGACACCATGGAATATTCGTCCAAAGGTTCCTGTGAAATGCAAACAGCCAGCCAATTTAAACAAAGAATGAGCAGACCAAGTGCCTGTGAAACAGAGAATATCACCTCCTCCCACATACACACACACTCCATGCTTCACTGTCTTGCAGAAATACACACACGCACAGGTTATACAAAGGTTGAGCTGTCTTCTACAGAGTGAAAATCTAAAAGACAGCAGGTCCAAACACAGGCATTCAGGTTGACCTTAGCGCTCTAAATGAAGCAGAGCACCGCTGGCAGACTCATTTCACACCACTGTGGGAACATTCTGCCTTTATTCTTCTGTTTTCCCTGCTGCCTTTCTGAACCTCAGCTGCTGCAAGCTAAGATGACATTTGCAAAGTGTAATGTGTTAGCTCTTATCTGTAGGAGAGCTTGACCCCGTGTTCACCAGACAGATGGTCAAACATGGTGTAAAGGAGCACTCTTGCATTAAACTAGTGATTATTTTACATGTAATGAATAAGACAATGAGGTTGAGAGAGGTGTGCTGTTACAAGTTCACACTGTCATAAGGCAGCTTTATATAAATGTTTTTACACAGCTTTACAGCATTTACAGGTTTAGATCTCTAACAAATCAAACCAGAGGAGAGAGTGGCAAGAAAAACTCTGAGACAACAGGAAGAAACATTAAGAAGTATTAGCCTTAACATAAACAATTCTACTCTCTCCTTATATTGGGATTTTAATGTAATATTTAATAAGGAACCACACAGAAGTGCTGAATATAATTAAGATATTCAAGATGTTAAATGTGGGCATATTGAGAAGTCATATGAGCATAATGTAAGGCAGGTGAACTGCAACATCACATAATCACAGCAGCAGGTATCCATGTGAGGTCCACTGCAGCTGGAAGGTGAATCATAAGTGCAAACAGCTCCTAGATGCAGAAGCAGGAGGAACAGCAGCAGGAGTAATGTCATTAAATGTCACTACAATACTCAAACCGTATCAAGCAAATAAGGCAACCAGTGGAGAACCTATAAACCTCTGTTCAACTTAGCTAACATTAGACAGGTATATAGTTAACATCAGTTAACCACATTTCTTTAGGACTGGTGCTGAAAATATTTATCCAATAAAAGGTCAGAAACAGCATTTTCAAGAAAGAAAAAAAGGACAAAGATTTTTGACCTAAAAAGATTAAAACATTGCTACAATGAAGTGTCCAATCTACAAAAAATGTTAATGGTGATGATTATTCTATATATTATTGCACAAATTCCCTATTTTAGCAGCTGTGGCCACAAAATTCTTAGTTGTAGCACATAATGTCTTGTGATGTTGCACTAATTCTTAGGTCGTACATATACTGCAGTCTTGCACAGATTGTTCGTTGCTGCACAGATTCGTAGTTATTGTACATGTTGAAGTTACTGATATGCCCTGTAGTCACAGCAGCACCCAGTCATTAGTGACCATGAGTGACATATGCAGTCATTGTGAGGTACTACTGTGTGGCGAGTGTGACTGTCTTGGGAAAGAAACTGCTCTTGAACCCGAATGCGTCACCCGAACATCCTGCCTGATAGGAGAAGACTAAAGAGGTGATAACCGTGGTGTGTATGGTCCTTAATAATAATAATAATAATAATCAAATATTTGATGCTCTTCTTAGACAGTGTGAAGTGTAGATGCTTTCAATGGCTGTTAATTGGGTACCAATACTGCATAGGCCTAGTTATCACAATACCAAAATGTTCAGTTCAATACAAATAGCAGGTATAGTACAGCGATGCTTGATGACAAAAGCATAAATAAATGAATAAATTAAAAAGTATACAGAGAGAAAAAACCCATAACAGCCAAAATTCTGATTACAAATGATAAATTCCTATTTTGTAACATAATGATTTTCTTAAGTTAAACGTTAACTGTTTTTTTTTTTTTTAAAAAAAAAAAACGTTTATGAATTTTATTTAATTTAATGGAGAAACCAACTCTGATCTGTTTTTTTTTTTTTCCCCCCCCCAGAGTTACAGCTGGGAAGCATCTCCTGTCCACCCCTGAGTGTGGGAAATCAGATTTTATAATTATCTGGATCTTTTATTCAGCTTGTCGCAATATCAGGGCAATTATTATTCTTTGCTCTATGAAAACTGTGTTATAATAGTTATAATGGTCTCTCTTGTTTTCTGGTTATAAAACCTCGACAAAAAATGTGGGTTTTTTTTTGTTTTGTTTTTTTTGGGTAAAGGAAATTTAAAGCTTAGTGCCAATGTGTTAGGTATTACAGACTTAATAGTAATACAGTCAAGTGTGGGGGAAAGAAAACACTAGACTAAACTCAGCACTCAGTCAATAGTCTGTGAAATGACACTGTGAAAATTGCTATTATAATTGAGCTGTAGTTGTGTGTGTGTGTATGTGTGTGTGTGTATATGTGTTCATATGAAAAATCCCCTATGAAATAAATCACCAAGATTGGATTATATTATAATTAAATTATAAGAATTATGAGAATCTAGATATAAGGTAGGCCTTATATGTGAAACATCACTCCCTCAATGAAAAGCTTTCCCTGATTATAATAAGATTTAGTCAAGTTCTATGCAAAGTCAGCCATTTAGAAAAACAAAACAACAACAACATCCTTTATGAATAACTGAATAGCTTCATCAGGGCTTTCCTTGGTAGGACATTACTTAAACAAAACATTATTAAAATTATTTTATATAAGATTATTTAGAAAAAATACAATTAAGCAGGTCTGAGTTTTAAGAAGTCGTAGATAATTGTAGTGCTAATTAAAGAGGAATATTTCTGTCCACTACAATATAGTGGCTCCTGCATCTACTATGTCTCTGTAGTACAGAGATGCTCAGCTCTTCTCAGCTCATTTCACACATTGTCCATTAACAGCATCCCAGCAATTAGTCCATGAATTTGTCTGTGACCACATCTGTGCAGTGCACACACAGCCATGATGCTACACTGAAACAATACAATGGAGATCGGGGAGATTAAGAAAAATATAATACAATATATTACTTCCTTCATCTCACAGAACTCCATTGTATTGATTCAGCTTAAGGCCTTGGACCTGTCTGCACTACACAGACATGGTCACTGACTAATTGCTGGGACACTGGTTTATGCGCGCTGATTGATGGAGAATGTGTGAACTGAGATAGAGTGGTACTAACTCCAAGCATGAGAGTGGTTTTGATCAAGAGCTTATGTGTTGCGGTTAGTGGGGCTTTGCCTGAAGTGCAGCTCAAGACAGGGATCAGGAAAAGGCATGCCTAAAGCTCAAATATGATTTGGCTCAGTAGTTCTATGACGTGTATGAATGACGTATTGCAGGTTGGTCAGGACTGAACGTGCCAGGTGTTATTACAAAAAACACAATGTAGATTTATCATCTCAGAATGGTTTCTCTGAGAACAAAGGGGATTAAACTGACAAAGGACTAAAATTCTTTCAAAAAGCAATTATTCATGCATGGAAATTGGGGTGTACATCATATACCAGAAGCAAAGGGTGATGAAAGATGACGCACCTTCATGTAAAACGTCTCGGAGTGTGACTCTCTCTCTAGAGATGGCAATGTCCTTAACCTTTGCCTTGGCCTCCAGCAGGGTCACACTTCTCAGGTCATTCTTCTCTATCCGCAATGAAGGATAGGCTAACACACACACACACACGTGCAAACACACACAGACAGTGCTAAATATAAGGCTCACTAGCAACAAAATTGAAATGTCTTGCACATCTCTGCCAAAAGCAAGTCATTACTGTACTTGCGCAACATGATATTAAGCATTACTGGTTTTATCACTCAATTTGTGTTTGACTGTATGCACCGTTTACACAGGATCTGAGAACACACTGCTTCTCATATGCAAAGCTTTCCCAAGTACTAATGTTAAATGTCACGTGTACACAACACGTAAAGCACATCTAGTTGTGTAATGTGTTTCTGGGTAAGAGGATGTTGGAGTAGAGTCAGCTGCATGTTGGAACAGTCTCTCCTCCTGCTTTTGTGTAGTTTTAGCTGAATTCTGATAAACAATATAGTTTGCCTACACAAACTTTTATTGTTTACAGACTGCTTTAGGGACATGTGACATGATGGCCGTTACCACAGGCATAATTATATCTTCACAGAACACTGTGGGTTGACAATGTCGACCCAGAAAATAGCACCACTAAGTAATGTGTATTGGACTCACAATTATTCAGTGATTGAATTGCGACAATTCAAGTGATTACTTCGCAACATTGCGCTACTGTAAAACAGTGTGTGATTTGTCGCACCTAATAAACGTAGAAGGAAAAGGCTGAATATTCACTACTGGTAAAGCATTTGATTGGTAGTGATGTTGACATTTTATTAATTATTAATATAGTCCTAATTACAGACTGAATACTGAATACTATACACTTAGCACAGTAAAAGTTTTTAGATCTGAAGCATGAGGGTGCCTCCAAGTGGTGATACTGAAAAAGAGAGTTATAGACGTATAACTAGTCTACAGAGCTCTAAAGTCTATACTAGAAAAAACCTACAAAGTCTGTATTATTAAACCTTTCTATCTTATAACAAAATATTCATTAAAAAAACAAAACAAAACAGAGTATCCATATAGCCTTCCATTTATTCACCTCAAACATACAAATGCAAATGGAATAGATCAATATTAACTCTTTAAAATCATAGTGTATTTATGCAGAGAAAAAACTGCAGGTTGTACAATTAGTATTTTAATTGTGATCATGAGTTTTGGCTACCTTAATTAATCATACATAATTGAAGACAATAACAGAATATTGGTGAGGTTACCTCCAGTTAGCTGAGAGTTTGGTTTGACTGGTGCATTAAATCCACTCATATGGTTTAATTGTATGCGTGTATTTTTGTTCCAATTGTGTTGGAGATATGCGCACAATTAAAGAAAGAAATAGTGTTTTTTTTTTTTTGGGGGGGGGGGGGGGGGGCAAAAAAAACAAAAAGATTTTTTTTTTAAACAAAACACAGCCCCCATAAAACCATTATATAAGAAATTATAAAATAGGATTAAATAA
>CM075004.1:18856384-18875071 GCA_037576675.1 Pangasius sanitwongsei | reverse complement strand
CCCCCCCCCCCCCCCCCCCCCCCCCCCCCCCCCCCCCCCCCCCCCCCCCCCCCCCCCCCCCCCCCCCCCCCAAAATAATCTCAGTGATTGTTTTAGTCATCATCACACAGCCCCATTATAACCATTATATAAGAAATGGTCATATAGGATTAAGTCATTGACATTGAATAAAGACACAAGTCATGTTAAATCAAGCACAAATCTTATTTAAACCTCACAGTGATGCAGGCCCAAGCTGCTAGCACACATTCAGGCAGCACAAATTATTCATCATAGCTCAAGCGCTAGGTATGGTTAGAAAGGAGCTTGCGCAAGGCATCATTCACTTTAAGCTGTGGAGACAGTGATGATGGTGGTGGTGGTGGCGGTGATGATGATGGTGTTCAGGTTAGAAGGACAGGTGTGAGTATGTTAGCATGAGACTGACCGTGTGATCATTCTGGCTCTCGCACACCTTATGAGAGCTAAGCAGGACTTACTTTTGCTTTCATGGGAGGGAGCACCAGGGTGGGGGAAGGAGGCACCTGAGAGCTGCAGCATGGGAGCAGAGCCAGCGTGAACGTCTGATGGCGGGATGGAGGAAGAGACAGAGGGTATTGGGGAGGAAAGGATGAGAAGCGGGAGGGAGAGAGAGACAGAGATAGGTAAAGGATGGGTAACTATGATAAGTAAATGGTGTCTATGCTAACAACATGTGAGAGCAAATGCCAGTGGCGGGGTGGGGGTAAAAAGGGAAAGGCAGACAAATGCAACACAAAGAGTTCCTAGAGTGAACATCTATGGCCACCAGGGGGCAACAACATGATAAAAATGCAGGCTACATTTAGGGAAAGAAAAACAAACACTGCAGTTACTCCACACTGATATTTTCTCACACATTAAAATATTGATCACCACCAGTGGTTTCTTATTTGATTTTTTTTTTGTCTTTTCATTACTATACTTATAATGATTTATATAAAACATTAGTATCAGTTACTTCATTGCTTTACCACCTACAAAAATAAGTCTAATCTTAGATCAATCAAGCCACTTTGAGGGAATGTGGGTGCTTAACCAATAAGAAAACACCAGAGAGACCTAAAATAACACTTCCTGTCGGCTCGGTCTGATTTGTGGGAAAGGGGTGGTGGTGACCTTCATCCAGCAAAATGTCGCTCCGTGTTTCCTCAGTCACTAGATACGTTTGTGCTGCAGAAACGACTGAGAAGAATTTGAGCAAAAGTCCAAAACTGTCAGACTGTGGAGTGTGCAGTGGGACGTGATGTAGTCTATTTCATACACAGTACTACTCGCCATGCACTTGCTGCCCACACACATAGCACAGAGACAGACATTATACCCTGAGCACACTGGGTGCAGCCTGACGTGTTTATTACTGGGATCTTCTGATTCCTGTTTAGTTCATTTGATCATTTGCTACAAATCACCTCGTTAGGTGAAGGAATGTGTGGGCACGAAAATGTCTGAAGAACTCGGGTCATACCACTTCGCTTACAGACCTTAGAGGAATGGTTCAACAAAAAATCTAATTTAAACAATTTTCCACTTACCCAAAATGTACTCATTCAGCCAGGACACTTTTGCTTCCTTGGTTCTGCACTATAAGTCTAATGAAGCTAGCAAATAATAAAAGTCACTTGCATTTTCTACATACCTTATATACTTGTTCATGACATTGCTAAGCTACAAAGGGTCATTTAAAAAAAAAAAAAAAAAAGTCAATGACTGATTTTCTAGAACAGAAGAAATAGTTCTTACTTACAAATTTTAGTACAACTTTAAGTTTAAAGTGGAACTACATAATGATCCACATCACTTCCAGCCAAGGAAGTACAGAACCAAACAGAGAAGAGGGTGAGGAATATGGGATTATGGAGTGGATAATGGATAATGGTGGTACCAGGTGATGATAAAGGCATGTTGCGATTAGAAGTGTGTGTGCACCACACTGAACTTGTTTCCCACACAAAGACAAACTTGTCTCCTTTTTCAGTTCCTAAACCTTTTGGGCTAGTTTCAGGTTTTTCGAGAAGCAGCTCATCTAGAAATTTCGCTGGGACCTGGCAACCCTGCTGCACCCATAATGTTAAAGGGTTCAGCTGCATGGTGAAGTTTCAGACATTTTAATAAATTACAGTAAGCCATACTGGCAAGGCTGTGTATCATTACTGAATAACTGGATTCAGCCTGAGACATATTTACAGTCAGCATGTATTTCCACAAAAGCTTTGAGTAAGATAATATTTCCTGTACTTCTGCCTCGTAGGTCCAGAGCAACACTAAAGAAGCAAACGTCAGACACTAAATATGTCTTAGCTTGACCAGCTACATTTGGGGTAAAGGGTACATCGTGTGTACTATTCATTTAACAGGTATATAGATTGAAATGATTGCTTGACTGTGGGAGAATGGTGATAATGTTCATGGATGGTGAGTGTGTGCTGCTGTGGATCTTACTGGTGACGGAGGTGGCGTTGTTTGGTGTGTCTGCTCTCAGGTACTGCGTGGTCTGAGTGGAGGGCTGCGAAAGACCCTGGGAGCTCCCGCTGTCACTCTCACTAGAAGGGGAGAAGGAAAAAAAAAAGAAAAAAAAAAGAAGGATCACAAAGTGATCAGTTTATTCTACTCTTGAGATGAACTCCCTGAATCTGGAGTTATTATAGGCAATAACAACAAAGTACATTAATTGTAGTTTGTAGCTTATAGAAACAAGTGAGAAATCAAAAGAAAAAGGGGGAAACAGTCAGACATGACAGTTTCTTACCCACATGATGTCATCTGAACTCTTCAAGACCAAGCGCACAGTTTGCTAAATCACAAATGCTCGCATATCTACACTGGTTGTTATAACACTGATGCAGATGTGTGTATGTGGAGTGGTGCAGGGCAGGCAAAAGCTAGATTTCTACCAACTCACTGTATCTGGCATAGACAACAGTAACAAGATTTAAACAGAATGCTGTACACCATGCTGTTTATTTGTCCATGCTGTCGCCCTTTTCATAATTCTCTGGCAATATTAAGCACCATGTTGAGAATGAGGGAAAAAAAAAAAGAATCTGACTGCTCAGAGGTTGTCTAAATGTCTAAAAATGCGAGTATAATCATATTCAAAAGTAGTTTAAATTCAATTTCAGCTTCAATTTCAGTTTTACCCAAAATTTTTCATGCCTGTTGAATATACCTTTTGTCATTGCCAGTAATATCTGTGCCTTCAGCTGGGTAATAGAACTTTTTCTAGCCATAAAACTTTCCCCATCTCTCTCACCACCATATTCTCTTTCATTTGATTTTCCTGCTTCTCTCAGATCCTGGGAGGCTGTCAGTATCACTTTACCTTCTAACCCCATAGCCTTCATAACACTAAAGTGCTGTATAATGGTGCCAATTAAAAGAATTAGCCTTGAGCCTCGGAGGTTAATTCAACAGAAAGGCCCCTGAGGAGCAAACAAAGAATCCAGCACAGTTTCAACCTGCCTTCTGAAACCCACTGATCCCAATCATGCACTAATGTCATTTACTCAATATCAAAGAGCTGCTGTGTGCTCTTGATTACATTCTCATGCCTTGGAGCTGTTGCCACTAAGGACAAAACGGGAACGTGTCATGGGTTTAACGTAATGATTTTACAGACAAACTGCTGCTTTGACCTGAATTGGCAAATAAGATGATAATGCCAATTTCCAAACAAGATTAAACAACTCCATCATGCAGGAAAATTCCATTAGATGACTCAGCAGAACTGAATCCTGAGAAAGTTTGTTTTCTCAACGATACAAAGGTTAAGATACCAGGAGCTAAGATACCAGGATAACAGATACACGTGTGTGAAACATACGAAACAAAGTAGTACATCGCTTAAAGAATAAAATTAAATTAATCGGACTCTACAAAACCTTTTCGAATCTAGACTTTCTCCTTCAATCAGTGCTCCTACCAACATGCATAAAATTCAGCCCAAATGCCAGAACTCTGGGAAATAATGACCCACCTGTCATCCACCTCAACCCTCTTCATGCTGTGCAGGTGTAACACAGCAAGGATGATCGCCACGAGGAAGATGACAGCACAACACACTCCGACGCTAATGTAGAACACTCTGGTGGATGTTGTAGGGGCGCTATCTACTGAGGAAAATACACAGAGCACAGGTCTAAGACAGAAATTCAACATCTAGAACAACTATTACTGGAATTACAATTGAAACCACCCAGTATCACATTATAAAAATTAAATATTGAACTATTTAAACAAAGAAGAGTGGAAAGTACTTACAGTCTGGTCCTGTTTTGTTGGAGAAAGGAAGGAGGATTCTGGGGGAATCTGGCTGTTCAATTCCTAGGGGAATATAAGATAAAATGCATGTATAGGTTACACCTATCTCTTATCAAAAGACCACAGAAAAATACACACTCAGGGACAAGGTGCTTGTCTAACCACTAATAATAGTCAAACGAATAAATGAAGCTGGCGGGTACAAATTTCAGTCAAAATTTGTAGCAAAAAGTGTGTCACATTCTTTTTTTTCTTCGATACAAAGCGAAACAGACACTGAGAACAGCAAATATAGATCGGCCCTTATTCTACAACAGAGAACACAAACGTGGTTAAATAAGCCATGCATGAATTTATTGGGTATTTCCTTTAAGGATGCATATGTTTGCAAGTTTGTCTCATTATCTGCACTGTGACAGCTTCAGTCCTGCAGAGAGAAAGTCATGCCAACTTCCCTACTCTTATTACAGCTCATATTACAGCGCCCGGTGAAGGGATGGGTTCAGACAATAGACACAGAAAAAGCACACGTTTGTGTGGAATGCACACTCAGAACAAATGCAAGCACTGAAGATTATGTTCCAGGTCTTACTTCTGTAGCACATTTTCCTGCGCTTGAAGTTGAGCACTGTGAAGTTATTGGCGTGGATCGTCAGATTCAGCTGCATCGTCAGAATGGCCTCACCGTCCACTTTCCCAGAACAGAAGAGGTCCACTCTGAAAACTATGCACAAAAAACAAATACAAAAATCAGACTAAACACCAGTAAAACAAACATGGCTGGCTGTCCGATAAAAATCACAAAGTGCATGAACAGACACCAATTGTGCACTTAACAGACAACCGAGGGCCTCTAAAACAGAGGTGCTCAAACTTTGCCAGGGACACCGTTAACTAAAATAAATGCCATGGATGCCCTCATTAGAGATTTATTTCATAAACATTCATTGTACAACAATATTCTGCCCATTTATTACAGACATAGGGCTATGTAGAACATCCACCAACAGAACACATAAGGTTCAAGTTGACATTATTTGTAGGCTTACTAATTTTACAGTTACTGAGGTTTATAATAAACACATTCAATTCAAAAGACCAGTCAAAACATAAAAAACTTAACTTAAACTTAAAAAAAGTATATATCATAAACCCCGGGAGCTTAACTTGAGAACCACTGCTATGTGAGAGAGAGAGAGACAGAGAGATACCCGAGCGTGTAAGCGGGACCTCCCCATTGGCTGAAACGTTGCTATGAGGCTGGTCCATAGCTGCAGGGTTCTCCACCTGGAAGCCCAGCCTGTAGTCCACCTGCACAGAGCAAATTTGGATTTGGATTTGTATTTTTATTCAAAGACAATGCATACGTGTTTCTGTAGTTTACTTTCAAGTCCATCTCGATTCAGCATAATCAGCACCAGATGGCAGTATGGAGATGAAGGAAGCCAAGAAACAAGGACCACAAAGTTTCTCATTTTTAAAACCTAAGTTCTTTAAGAAACTAAGATCTAGCAAACAACCACAGGGCCATATTCACAAAGAATATTATCTTTACAGTAAGAGTTCTTCTAAGAGGCACTAAATGGTCCTAAACCTTTTCACGTAACTGCCGAGAGGAACTTTTTATCAAGAAAGTCCTAACCTAAGAGGAGGGGTGGGGCTCACCCTGTTGCTACGCAGGACGGAATGTTTCATGAATGAATGTCTGCAGTGGTTGGCTGTTGTGATTTCCATACTGTCAGCGCAGCCTATATGAGCATATCGGTGACAGGCTTTGCATTTCACAGTTATTGTATAGATTTAGTCAGTCACGTGGCAGATTGTGCATCCATGATTTTGCTGTGCATAAACATCTAGCAAGAAACATTTATAATGTCAGTGTGGATTTTTGTTCTGTGTGGTATGAAATCAACAAAACGTTAATTTTCTTTTTTTTATTATTATAATATATTGTGAAATAAGTTTAAGGCCAATCAGCCAATCACATTCAATTATGACAAACGCTGTCTTCAATAGCAGTGATTTGATATGAATTGTTAATAGCAGTCATGTATGTGTGTGTGTGTGTGTGTGTATGTATATATATATATATATATATATATATATATATATAAAAAACATGACACAGGGATGAGATTTGCAGTTCATCTCGACGTAACTGCAGTTTTCAAGTGGCCAAGTTGAGGACCTTGGACCTATTTTAGTGTTATACTGCTTTTGTGTTAATTTTACTAGTGACATGCCCATTTTTCCTCCTCCATCAGCCAGCTAGAAACGACTGATCTACAGACAGAATTGCACTGGAAAGGTTGTTGTTTTATTTCACTGATTATTATAAAACTATATAATATAAAGTGATCACAAAGACCCAGTAACTACAAACGTGCCATGCTAAATACGTTTTAATATAGATTCAAAACCACCTGTAGCAATTGCATGGCTAACAGTCATTATGTCTGCACTGTTGTATGTCACATTTCAGACCTACAGCTGAGTTACAGAACATGTGTACCATCGGGTCCCTATGGAATTTCACAGCTTCTTGGCACATTTTCAACACTTTTTTTTTTTCTGGCTGTGTATGTTCCTGCATCTGCTATAAATCAAACACAAAGCCAAGTGTCACAAGCTGCAGATATTAAAATCCCAGCAGACTAATAAAAATTTACAGAGGAAATAATTCAATCACTGATAAGAATAAAGAATAATGGCTTGTAGCCTTGTTGAAATTCAGCAATGACTGTATGTTCTAGTAAAGATCAGTTCAAATTGCTAATAAATTACAGAAACCTGAAGACACTTACATGCTAGTAGGTGGAACAAGCCTGACACCCTTTACTACAATAATACATACTGGAATAAGGAAGTCAGAGGAGAGAATACCTACTAAATGACATGGTAAGGGGAAGTGGTAGCTCAGTGGTTAAGATGCTGGACTTCAGATCGGAAGGTTGAGAGTTCAAATCCCCAGCACCACCAAGCTGCCACTGCTGGGCCCTTGAGCAAGGCCCTTAACCCTCAACTGCTCAGTTGTATAAAATGAGATAATTGTAAGTTGCTCTGGATAAGGGCGTCTACTAAATGCCATAAATGTAAATGTAAGGTAAAATAAATTCCAGTCTTGTTCCAAACTTTATTGCTGAAGCTTTCAACTACGATTGTGAATCTGTACATTTAGCCATTATTTAGTTTAATACAATGTAACGCATGACAAATATACACATTCCTACTAGGTGCAAAAGACAACAAAGAAACATTAATTCTTTCAAGCCTACAGAAAAAAAAAAACCTTTACTGACGAAAATCTGTTTTTAAAGCTGCTAAACAGTTACAGGACATATCTGGGGGCTGAAGTTCTGATGTACAGGGCGTACCTTGCTCTTGGAGTGCCACGTGAAGTGCAGGCTGTTGGTCTCGCTGGGTACTGGCAGGATGAAGGAGAGAGCATAATGATTCACCACATCGTCCCTCACATAGTACAGCTCAGCATCCAGACCTGCAAACACACAAAACAGCTAATCAGTACCAACAGACATGGGGGGGGGGGAGACAATGGAAGAACCAAAAATTTTAAAAACAACAAAAATAAAAAGTGGCTCTTCATGACCTCCATTCTCTTTGCCATACAAAATATGTTTTATGACATTCCATGATTCAGGGTCCATATGAATTCTGCATTTCACCACAAAAAAATCTCTTATGCACTCATTTACAGACTAATGGATTTTGCAGGGCTTGGAAGTCTCTGGAAGGAGAAAACCACAGCAGCACAAAAACATTTCTCAAAGCAGCAAACCATATCAACACATGACACCAATCACCAACACACTGTCCTCCCTTAGCATCAAGGAGGACAAATAAAATATGTGAATTGACTAAATCGTAATGCGAAGGTCAGAAAAGTGACAAAATTCAAGCAGAATTTCCAACCTGAATATGTGGGGTTGATTGGAGAAAAAGAAATGCATCCCATAAATCTATGACTGCGCCAAGACCTACAAGAAACGGCCAAAATAATGAACACTTCCACTTTCCATTTCAGGCCTGAGAGAGAGTACTCTCATCCTTTAAGCCAGCTGGAATTCATACATTACGCTAGTTATCAACGCTATATACCATGAAAAAAAAAAAATTCAGCTTGAGGATGTTTATGTTTGAGGTCCTCACCCTTCACTATCACCAGACCTTAACAGCCTCTCTCTTCCCTTAGGCTCGCCTCCACTTTCTAATAACTCAGCCTAAGGACGCGGTAATCTAAACAAGGTCTTGGTCACAGCCGCATTCCTCGAGCAGCTCCAACGTGAAAAGCCTCTCTTCCAGGCTGTACCACACACCTGTGCCCTAAAGACGGGTGCATTTATCCCCATTAGCAGGGAGAGAGCGGGTGCTGATGGATAGGTGGCTGGGGTTTCAAGCTGGAGGCTGATTCCCACACAGCCAAGGCACAGGAACATGTGAAGCTGAGTGACGGCTGAAATCTCTAGCCGTGCCCTGGGGCAATCCTATCTCGGCTGCGGGACTTTGGCTGGGTCGAGTGGAGCCAGTCTATCAGCCTATTAGGGGACTGTCTTTAAACAAGGGGGAAGGGGAATGCAGTTCCTCCCCCCACTCTTACAGGACAGCAATAAAGAGTACAAAGAAAATCAGTATTAGTATTTGTGTGGCAGCCTGGAAAGTCACATTCTGATATTTTCTGTTCAGAAAAATACTAGTTTTCATGAACTGAAATATGTTGTCACATGCACCACAGCAAGATGTGAGTTTATAGCATATAAAAGTCTGGTTAGCCCTAAAAGCCAAAATGGAGAAAAGATTTCATTCAAATTCCACTGAAGGACGTTCCACCATTTCTATATTTATAACCTTATTCAACTTACTGAAAAAGTTTAAAGGATTATAAGTTTTCAATGGGTTATGGGTTATCAGATTGATTATCAGCATCACCCACATCAGTCTTGGTCTCATCAGCTGAGGTAAAAGTCACTGGTGGCATATAAACACGAGTCTCAGTGACATCTATTCACTCGACTGATCTGTGTTCATCGGTGGGGAGATAATCACTGATTAATTCAGTCAGTTCTGTTGACCATATTTCTTTTTATTAGGTTTTATTAGGTCATTTATTTTAAAACTGGTCATCTGTACACAGTGTGTAAATGCTCTTCTCTGTTCTGATGATGATGTGAAGGCATGGGTTTACATCTCAGACATTCTGACAGCCAGTGGCCGATTACAAACTAATGAAACTGATCAGTTTCACTACTGGCACATCACTATCAAAAGACTTGATCAAATGATAACAAAAACACACTTGGCTAGCATGGTTTTAGACATCTATGGGCAGACTGACTGCATTTTCCCACTGTGTTTGCTAAACTGGCCCTTCCCCCGACATGATCCCTGCAGCCAGACGGCTAAGGCATGGTTAGAAAGTAACCTAAATAAAATAATTTCATTTTGTTAGAATATATTTATATTTTCTTACAGTAGAGATCTCAAAGTATATTCTTAGCAGAAAAACTCCAATTTGGTCAAAACCTGATTTTTCATCATTTTTTTTTTGTTTTCCACGGGTTTCTGAAGACCACAGCAGATTTACTTGTGGTGTGGAGTGTATGATGAACAATATCTATTGGGATTAATACTGTGAACTATACAGCAAACACAGCCTTTTTAAAAAAAAAAAAATACAAAGCCACCATTTCAAGGGATCAAAAGGAATGAGTAATTTATGTTTAATACTTGACTGCAGACACTATGACCCATAATCATCATCAGTTGTCCATCTTCCCTGCCAGGCATCTAATGTAGCCATTTTCATTTCCTGCGTTTTTCCATGGTCTTTCTTCATTCACGTTTCAGTCGCTGAAATGCAGCTCTGGGTGGTTGAATGACTTGGCCAGTAAAGAACATTCCACTTTCAGCTCAGAAAACCTCCACTGTGACTTGATTACTATGTTCTGGACTTTGAGGCATTCAGTGGGAGCCAAGTTTTAAACCTTAGTCTCTTCAACAAAAGCTTTTCCATAATTCCAGAAACAGAGCCTGCTGGATTGACGGACACCCACAGCACCAAGCTGACCGCTTGCGAAGGGACATTTCACAACTCCGTACCTCATCAGCTGACTGTGCCAGGACACAGCAGCTCTACGTGTCACTGATGACCTGTCATTGTGGAAATAAAAAAAAAAAATCTGTTACTTTCAAGTGTGAGGTACACCAGGCACACCCACAGATTTTCGCTTGGTGTAATTACCTTGCTCAGGGTCTGTGAATTTTCTCTTTTTACTTTTGTTCTGTAGCATTTAAAAGCAGATTGCTGAGAAAGTGAGAGGAAAGAGAGGGAGAGGGGCGGACTGGGTGAGTGGAGGGTGTATTCTCTAGTCTAAGTATTTCTGTTCTTTTCCTTAAACCCCAGCTTTGTAGGTTCTAATCAGCTTCATGCTGAAACAAGACTTTGTGGGAATAGCAAACCACCAGCAGCTCATGGGGGAGGGACTGAATGTGGGCGTCTGAGGGGTCGAGGGTTCTTGACCCAGTGCTTTTAGGGATCACTCTAGTGCACTGGTGACAGTCCAAGAAAAAGTATGAAAAGGAGCTGGGAGGAACTGCAGAGAACTGGCAGAATGAAAGAGTAGCTGAATGAACTCATTGCTAACAAAAACGCGCACACACACACACACACACACACACACACACACACGCACAATGATGGACAGCAGAGTTTACTATAAAACCTCTACAGTCTTTTCACTCCACTGTATTTTGTGGGAAGCATTTCATCTCTCCTCTCTGCTTTCTGAAACGAGTAACAACAAGTTGCTTTGAAAGACTCTGTGGTCAACCACACAAGCTTTTTAAAAAAAAAAAAAAAAAAAAAAAAAAAAAACGCTCACTGGTGGTTTCCGTTCGCTCTGACACCAGTCCTTAACTAAGCACTACTATGAGGGGGATGCTGTGTCTTTTTATACGGCTTCAAAACCCCTTTCATGCTTGAGCTGCATCCACTGTTCTGAAAATGCCGACAGGCCAAGGAGAAAACAAGTTTAGTGATTAAAAATCCTGTGGTTGATCTTGCTTAGGGGAAAAAAAAAAAAGCTTCAAAGTTCTCCAGCAGTGTATCTTGCTACTATATCTTATCGTCAGATTAGTGGGTGTGAGCCTTGCTGGGTGGGACAGAGAAGATGGCTTTAGAAAATCCATGACATAGGAGGGTGGGAATGAAGCTGGATCTAGATTTAAGCTCGATCATTACAAACATGTAAATAAACTGAATTAAACATGCCTCTGTATTAGGGATGCAACTGAATACAAATGCACTATTTGGACTGAAAAGATAATTTATTCTAAATGCATATAAATACAGAATAAACTAAGAGGCACACTATTTTTATTTTAAAGAAAGCTTGCTAAATAGGTTCTAAGGAGATCTGGTTGAGACTAAGTGTGCATTGGGACTAGGAACCCACAGACAACGAAAAACAAAAATGTCACACAAGCGAGTTTTTTTTTAAAAATTTGAATACAGATACGAACATTTGGCAGATTAAACAGATACATATACAAATGGTGGCGCTGCATTACTCCCCTACTCTGTACAGAAACCTTTGTCTGTTATAAAAACACAACTCCCCAGAATCGCAGAGAGTCCACTGAGAGCTGATGGCACTGCCTCACTACTGACCTGGGTATTGCTGAGATGGAGTGCATGTTAGCACATGTCTCCAAACACTGAACACACATTAGAGTGCAGACATAGCTGAAGGGTGACACTGCTGGAAGCAAACATGCTAACCATAACAAAAAGCACAATCCCAATTAATGTAAGGCAATAAAAGCCCGTAAAATGCATGGAAACAATAACTAATCCCAAATGCATTACAGTGGACTAACACAAATGATGTACTTTTTTTTTTTTTTTTTTTTAAATTTGAAAAACTTAGACAGCAAAGTAACACTTTTGTCATTTTCAGTTGGGAATCACAGGAGGTTTCTTGCTGTGTAAGAAGCTAATACTAACTGATACATAAAGTTAAATTACACACCTACAAACAACTATTATGTCTGTAAACGGAAACATGGCAGGCAAAAATCACCAAAATCCATAGAGAGCATGATTCCGTAAGTACAATTTTATCTCTAATGTCAGCCACCACTGAGTTACGCTGTAGCTATCCTATCGGTAAGTAAGGTATAAATCACGTCAGCCCAACACAAAGTTCGTTATTTCCCTATGACCACACATCCTGAAGGCTTTTCTCCCTCTTATATCACAGCACTTTATTATACAGTTGTTCTGCATATTTTTAAAAGAATGGCTCAGCATACAAGTTACATTTCATGGTACAGAATATTGCAAAACAAGTTAGTTCCTGTTATCACTTAGGGTACAGCACTTCACTTTCGTGCACTTGCTTCCTCTTAACAATCAAGTTAATAAAACAAGAAAACACTGCTCGTTGTGTAACTGAGACACCACAGAGAGCAAAGCCCTTGTCCTGAAGACTTCCTCATAGTGGAAAACCTGCTGTTACAAGGCGCTGACTCCTCCTATAAATACTAAAATGTTACCTCACAGAAAACTTTGCCAAATCACTGATTTTTTTTAGATGATGTTTTTCTTTGTTCAGTAACAGCACATCTTTTATATTTATTATTAGTGTTAGAATATATGTAGCCATACAAGTCCCTGTGAGTAAACACTAGCACAATAATAAATAATAATGATCTGCTGTTATAGAAAATGAATCAACAGTAAACCAATCAGAGTCAAACTTAAATAATACACTAGACAAGATGACAGTGATATACATTTCGATTTTTTTCCTGTAAGCAAGCAAACCTCAGAGGGTGCATTCTCTAATGATGTGCAATGTATAATCGAGAAAATATGCTAAATAATAAGAATCTCTCTCAGAACAATGGGTGCAGCAAAAATCAATGATAGTTCAGATGAATGATATTTTCATTAATATCTAGAAACCCAGAGTGCTTTATCACTAATATAAAAGATGTGCATCAGGATACAACAACTCCAGTTATACATTTCACTATTTTATTTTGGACAGGACTGTGCAGTTCCTTAGGCAAGCTGAATACCTTTGTAAAACCAGAACAAAGCCTAAAGGCCAGGTGGGGGAGCATGTTCACGTAAGACAAAAGCCTTCCTGTACTAAAAGCCTTATCTTGCATGCCCGAGTGTGCATCACACAAGCACTGGTGGTGCTCATGGGAGATCGGGGACCAGGCGAGGGTGCTTCTCTTGCAACTTTATCCACCAGCACTTCAAAACATACCCAGAAGGCAGAGTCAGGGCTGACAAACATGAGACGAGTGCATTTATCAGATTCAGAAAAGGATTACGTGGATGTTTATGTTTGAACATGCATAAGCAAGATCAGATTCATTCATTATCCCCTCTCTAATCATATTCTTCTCTCGCGAGGGGTATAGCTAACAGGATGTGGCGGGATATATGATTTGCATGCCTGATACTCCAGGGAAAAGGAAATGAGTGGTTTTAGGTCTCTACAGACTGCCCAAATACATTGCCATGACAAACACATGACCTATCTGGTTTTCATTAGGGAAAAGACGACCAGTCACTGGATGGAAACTAACAGAAGAATGAAATCTGCTAAACAAGCTTCAACATGCATGGACACTAGAATGGCAAGGAATCACTGAAAGTTCTACAATCTAATATAGGCGCTTGCTGTCTTAGGAGGATCCACAGCACTCAGCAATAAACATGCAAACAAAAAGAGGGAGCAAGACATACACAGGCACGCCCCGATAATCAACAATACCAACTGGTTATTACCCTCATTGTAAATACACAGAGACTCAGCTACTTCTAATTGCATATACACCGATACACTCATTTTTTCACACATTAGCCTAATAGTTTATTTTGCACAAATATTAACCTTCCTTCACTCTTAACCTACTCATAGCCAACACTGAATACAAGTGTTTCTTTTGTACAAGAGTTATTTTGTCTTGCTTGTGTGATGTCCATACATCTATCCAAAAATCCATCAACAAACATTAGCGGAAATAAAAGACTTAGTTTACTACAGTGCCTGATATTTGAGGGAAAAGGAAATGAGTGATTTAGATCCCTACACCTCTTTGTGAAATACTTAAATTATGCTACTCTTACTATATTACCTCCCCAACAGAGTTTTAGACCGATGGTGTTCTTAGTCCGTGACCTAGTGAACCAGTATCAGGATGTATTTATTGATAGAGACTCCAGAGCACTTCTGTAAGTCGCTCTGGATAAAGGCGTCTGCCAAATGCCAGAAATGTGTGGACTGACTCTTATGTTACCCCAAACTAATGCTTTATATTGCACTCATACAGAACATCATCAAAATGACAAATTTTATTTTCTTTCACAGAGGAATAGTGGTGTTACTGTTCGACATTTTCACAGTATGATAACCCAGTCTAAAGTACTGTAGTTTCCATGGTATCAATCATTCCATCACATAATTTTAATCAATCATTTTAAACCACATAACCCACTGATGAAATAATATATATATTATTTCCTCAGTGAGTTATGTGGTTTAAACTGATTGAATAGTATTTTGATACCATGAACACTACAGTTTCATGGTATCAAAACATGAATCAGTCACACACACACTGGTGTATATGCAGTATATAATGTACATATGTATATACACCACAAACCAAAACAACCTTTCCATAAAATCTCTTGTCTGTATTTGAGTGGCTGCAATGAAAAGTATGCAGCAGTGCATAGCCAAAAAACTAGATAGTTATTTCGTTAAGATCTGGTCACCAGTGCCATGTTCTTCTGTGTGTTTAATAGAACATTAAAAACATGCTAGGAGTGGTAGCAGAGGTAGCAACGCAACATATTTACAACCGTAGCAAATTACACAGCCAAAGGGGTTTCAGAGCAGTTATGTCCCCTGCGTGGAGAAAGGTTGAATAGATGAGAACCACTGGACTAAGGAACTTAATCGGGTATAAAAAAGAAAAAGAAAAATGGAATGGAAACTGTAATAGAGATGCATTACAATCAGTATTTCGAAAAGGTCAACAGTGAGATAACGGACCGATCACACAGCATGACTGTGAAACCATAGCACCACAACAACTGTATTAAAGAAATGTCACCTTTGCTAACGCTGACAATGGATACAGAAGTTATTTTAACTCTAATCTATTTGCAGCAGAGACCTTAGCTAGACCCCCTGAATGCATACCTCTTCAGTCCTGTGGTTCTCTGTGATCGTATTTACTACTGTAAAGCAATCAGTTGTGCCCCTGATGTTCTCACAATTCTTAACTCAAGAGCCAAGAAAGGCTGTGTTCACACATGGTTGCGAAAGCATAGTATAGGGGAAGGGGGGGGGGCTGGAAGGAGTGACTCCACTCATGTTTTGCTGTAGTGTTTAGGCCTCATTAGCATAGAAAAATGGTGGAATAGCTGCTGGTGGAAAATCCTCACTCTTCGGGTTGCCCTATCAGCACAGATGGTCAGGACGGCAGGCAATCAGCGTAATACCAAACAGGTGTGGGCTAAAAGTAACCGAGGAGCCAGCAAGCAGACCAACATAGACCTGAGCTCCACAGCAGACAGAAAACTACTTTCAGCTGGGACTACCATTTCCATGTCACACCATCAGAGGATAGACATGAAAAGCAGCACGCTGGTCTGGCTCACAGCGCAGATCCAAGGGGCAGGAAAAACTGTGCCACGGTGTCACAGCTACCTCGATTAGTGACAGTGAGCCTATCTTGGGCTGCGCAAAACACAGCAAGGTATTGACAGAGTCTTGTTCTCCGAGGAGGCCTGAGCTTTGTAGTGCTTAACTGTAGCAGGGAATCAGTAACACTTACAGCCTACACTTTCCTCTCCCTGCTACACATTTTTTATAAGCAAAACTTCCCAATAGAATGGATAATCTGTTAGAGAATCAGAGCCATGGCACCAGAACTATTAGGCTCTGGTTATATTTCACACATGACCATGTGGTAGACAAGCCAGCAGCTTTGTTTGCATACCTGTCTGTGTACCGTTCATACACATGGATGATTAAAACCTCTGTACACTAGGGGCAGGTCAGAGCCAAAATCTATCTTGCCAGCACCAGAATACCTTTGACAGCTTCTTTCCTCTGCACAAGATAAACAGGGAAGATGGCAAGAGTTGAAGAAGCTATAATAATAATGTGTATCTTGAGAAAATGGCTGAAACAGGCCATTTATTGGGCCATTAAACCAATGGCGTGGTAACATCCTACCAGTAAGAAGACAAATGAACAATGAAAAGCCCCATCATTTGACATTATACCTGACATCAAGTGAACGTCGCACATGTACAGCAGCCCTTTTGTGTACATGTAGTTTTAAAAGCAAGTACAACCCTATCCTTACTTCCACATGATGAAGGGAAGTGTATTTCAAAAATAAAGACTGTTAGATTTATATTTGTACGTTTAACACTTACGCAAAACAACTTTCAAGTAAGGCAAAATCCAATCCAAGGATCTAGTTGAACAATTAAGTGGTGGTCACAACATTTGAATTCAAAACCTTCTAGTCAGTAGCATAGAGGTTTATCCAATGATTATAGCACTGCCCTAATGTCATAATTTTCTGCTTCCCAAAATAGTCAATTTCCCCTAGCTAATTAAATAACCAGACTATAAAAAGAAAAAAAGAAACTCGTTTACACTTGGCACTCATAGCCATAGCAGTAGAAGTGTTTCCAGTTCATTTGTTGGAAACTCCTTTTTCTGCATTCCTTTTTAGAGAATTTTAGTCTGACTACTACAAGCCATCAGGTACAAGCATATTGACAGCGTTCATGCACTTCACAATCAGTGAAGGCCAGCAAGCATCTTGAAGTGAAAGTGATGGAATAAAGTGCGGTTTTGCTGAGGATACAGGCTTATTTAACAAAAGGGCCATTCTCGATTTCACGGCTACACCCTGTTTTCACACAAGCCGTTGGATTGACGGGGGCATTGACGAGGGTAAACAACTTTATATATAAACACTCCACAGGCTACATTGGTACACAAACCATTTCCTATATTTATTAAAAGAAACTAAACAAGGAAAGACAAAGTGCCTTGGACATAGTGAATGCTACACTGAGTAAAGTGGAGTAAGATGGAAAAATGTTTGCTAAACCAATAGGCTTGCAAAACTCAGTTCAAGCCAAAAGGGAGAATGGAAGTAGACTAGCACTGCTGCTTCTCTAAAACACTGCAACAAAGTACTCCAACAAGTGCTAAAAAGTCTAAAAAAGGAAGTGTGGAGAAAAAGCAGGTGCTGAAAACACATTCCTGGCTGCTGGAGCTGTGTACTGCATGCAAAACATACCAGACAGAGGGAAGACTGGGGAGTCCTCTTGCTTTCGCTGTGGCACTTTGAAAAGGACAGGCACAGAAATGTGAATAGCGCTGACAATCATTCCTCTCCTATTCGCTGCCTCCTTTTGTAAATGCTCCCTACTCGTCTTTCAGTTCGCTCCCCTTGAAAGCTTCCCTCCTCCTTTTCTTTCTGGCTCTGGGCGCATGTTCAAGTTGAGCTGGTTATATGGCCGCTGCAAAAGCCTCCATCAATAGTGCAGAGCGTCAGCATGTTATTCAAGAGGCAGCTTTATGTAGGGTTTAATGGCAAAATGATTTCACTTGATACCAGGATGTTCAGTGATTATGGGCTCTGTGACATTCCAAGGGACTGTTATCGGATCTTCCATCACGGGTGCGATATTTGATACGGTGTTTTGAGTGCGAGGAAGAAAAAAAAAGAAAAAGTCTTGTAGGGTCCATTTTGCACTTCTCTCTTGGGGTGAATGGTCCCATATGCACAACAAGCATGCTGATGGAGCTATTATGGAACAGCAAGCTAAGGCAGTCCGGGCTTTTTATTAAGGGTAGAAGAATATTAGACCACAAATACAAGGAAATGTGGGAGAAAAAGTTACTCAGCAGGGCCTTTTCATGAGTTCACACAACAGTGATCTTGTCCCAACTTACACATTTATGAAAATGAAAAAAAATCTATCAGAGATTTCACACAAGTTCCTTTGTTGACACTGCTGCTGCACATAAATGAAGGAAGAACGGTCTGAGGTCCCAAATGACATGGCAAGTGTGTGTACGTAGAGGTGTTACATGTCTAAAAACAATTCAGACACCAATAACAGTCAGTGATAACCCTACAAATGGAAAGACGAGTGCAGAGAGAGCAGTATCCCCTAAGAGGAGATGTTTTTCTGGTCTCTGGCAGTCATTAGAGGTGTTTTTCTTAGATGGTTTTGGTGAAGGGAGGGGGAAAAAAAAAAGAAGGAAGTGAGACAGTCAAAGTCATCAGAAGAACTGTAGCAGATTCTCCAAAACTTCCCAACTAATG
>CM075004.1:18820789-18849275 GCA_037576675.1 Pangasius sanitwongsei | reverse complement strand
CTTGTAATATTTGCACTATTGTCACTTGGTCACTTTTAAACAGAACTGCGTACTGGTCGGCGTTGTAGTCATTGTACGGTCTTGTTCTGTCTTGTGCTGTCTGCACATGTTTGCACTTGTGCACTTTATGTATAAATTATGTAGTCCCCGTAGTTCTGTGTTTGTCTTGTGTAGCACCTTGGTCCTGGAGAAACGTTGTTTCATTTTACTATGTACTTGTATATGGCTGAAATGACAAACTCCACTTGACTTGACTTGACTTAATTAGCTATCTAGTTTACCATGCATTATTACATTATGGGTTAGCTAGCCAGTTTATGATTTGTCCATCCCTGGTTCATAATAAACGTCAAAAATCCAGAAGAAACAGACCTCAGGTAGGGTGAACCAATCTTAAAGTCAAAGATAAAAGAAGGGATTGCTATCTGTAGCACCTCAGAATAACCTTTCACTCCACCGGTTTTGGTGGAGCACCAAGTTGTAATCATGCACGAAACCAAAATGGGCTCTAAAAATGCCCAAAGCATGAAGCTATTTTACACAGAAATGAAGATTCAGTTCAACACAACAACTGCATTGGTGTTTATGCTGGAAATGTGGAACTCTATAGTTACCCATCTCATATTGAAACACACTTTCACTAGACAGACTGTTGTCAGAGAACAGCAAACAACAAATGTTGTTGATTACACTATTATACAACCCCCTGACAAGAATGATGTGAGCAAGATGACATTCTTTTGTGTGTCTAATTAATGCCATGGACAGTCTGGCCTTCATTAATTTACAGGCATTATATCTAGTAAACACATCACTGGAATCGTGTATTACCTAAAAAGACCCAAGAAATTCCTCTAGAAGGGCAGATCACAGTTTATTTTTTAGCTGACCACAATTATTTTCCACACTCGTTAGCTTGCACGACATGTTTGTATCACAATCAACAGAATGTTAATTAGGTGCGTTTTCATCTGTTATGCAAATAAACTGTTAAATAAACACTCATTTGCTGCAAGCTAATAGACATTCATATCACCTGCCGTGGCTGCCGTGAAGAAACTGCTAAGCTTTGTAGCTAGTTGTAACAATAGTTACCCCAACCACAAAGTTTGTCATAACACCAATGACATATCTTCAATCAGATTATCACAGTGAGTATGCCCCGGTTTAGAGGGAAATGAGGCGGCTCCTGAGGGCTGCACAGGAAATTGCCGAAAGGTTCCTGTCCAAACCAAGGAACCAGTCGCTACAAAGAATCGACACAGAAAAAGATCAGAACAACAATCAAAAGCTCAGCTGCATGCAGAACGATCCTACAGAAGGGCAATATATCACACACACACCTGCTGGATAGATCAGGAACAGCAGCATGCAGGGACTGGATGCAGGAAGGTACTGAAGTCCTGACCAACTGGAGTAATGTTCTTACTTTTATAGTGTACAATAAAATACAACCACATTGAAAGTATTTGCAATGTTTCATTAGGTTTAAAAGAAAATGATAAGTTTATCAAATCACACTGCATTATCATTTAAATCAATTCACTTACAGTTTCCCTTTCTAAACATGTATGTACCTGCGTATCTAGCCATCATAACACATGTAATATCCCATGTAAAGTTCTACTAGCCCTGGAAATCACTATACACCAGGCCTCTTTGAATATTGTAAATACAAGCAAACTGCCCCAGGAACTCAGTGGTAAACATCAGCAGTGCATTCGCCAGCCAGGCGTGCGTAACTGCTGGAGGCCACGGAGCCTTTTAGTAAAGGAAACACAAGTGGCAGGCCTCTGTCGTAATTCACTGCGGGCATCTCCCCTGACCGCAGTGTTCACGTGCCATCGCCAGCCAAGCGAACCTACCAACCCCCAGAATGACACTGACATGAGAGAGCAGAGTGAGTCTGTAACCAGCCGAGGCTTACATGGCTTACATTTTACTCGTGAGTCATGTTGAGGTTTGGACTGGAGAGAAGAGTAAATGAACAGGGGAAGCCAGGCCAGGTCTATGCTTTCTCCCTCAGCTCATCTCAGACAGAGACGGTGACATCATGCAGGAAGCAATGAGACCTTACATGGGAAAAAGTATGTTGCAATCAACAAAGCTTGATGTTTAGTTAAGAGTACAAATGCAGGGATATGACGTTCTGGTGCACATGTTGTTGACCTCATTACTTAATAATCCAGTCGATCAGGTGTGCTGGAACAGGAAAAACTACTCGGCACAGTGTTTTGAGCCAAGCACAGTGCTCATACACACCAACCTGAAAGCATTATCAAGCTTACACGGCTCAATTTAATACAAGACACAAGGAAGACGTGTATGTGACTCGTCTCTGTCCTGGCATCCGGGGGGTGGAATGAACTTCCCCTGACTGTCCAAACAGCTGAGTCACTGGCTGTGTCCAGGTGAAAACCGAAAACCCACCTCTTCACTAAACACTTAAATGAGCACTAATTAAAAACCCTTGACTTTTACTGTTTTTGTTGCTGTACTAACTCCTCTCTAACAGGGTTTCATCTTGATACTATTCTTCCACCCTGAACTATTAGTACTAACATGTTTTATGTTATGTTTTATGAATATGGTTTTGGTGGAGACTCCAAAGCTCTTCTGTAAGTCACTCTGGAAAATGATTTCTGCTAAATGCTGACAGCGTTGTTCCCTTTTACACTGAATAAGCACTCATCCATTAGATGTTTAGCTAAACTATGCAAAGCATGACAGGGCTCCTAACTCAAATGGAAAACCAATACAAGGCTCACACTTATTCTTACGTTCACCATGAGCATTATGACACAGTAAGCCACTGCATGCCACTCAGCAGGAATTTGTTAGCAGAAGCAATTTCTGGAAAGTGGTTTCGAGGGTGAAATGAGTTTTAGCAACCAATTTCAACAAACACCAAACACTGCTACCAGTGCTGTCTCTATGAAAATGAAAATCCCATTTTCGGCATGTTTACTGCATGTCAGGCTTAGCAGAGTGCAGTGGTTTTGAGAAGACTCAGTGCCAAATAAATACAGGCATCGGATGACAAAGTTCATCACCTGGCAGCCACCCTCTGTTTACAAGACAATTCAACAAAGTACCCTGTACATGCATCAGATCTGCAGAAGCCACCCTGCTGTACTGTTAAGAACGGATAACACTGATGAAACTATTTGCTCTGCAGTAGAGGCCCACAAAAATAAATAAATAAATAAAATAACTGGCTCAAGATTAAGATCTGTGAAAGGAATTACAGACCCAGAAGAGGGACCGAGAGGAAATAACAGGGAGTCATATGGGGTGGAGGGGTTGGGAGAAAGAGGCAGAAGGGGTAGCTTTCCAGTTTTTGGCAACACTTATTGACACAGCTTTTGCAAAAGTGAAGCCCTAAATTCAACATGTACTCAAATACAGACAGCATCTAAGCATCTGAGGCCAAGTCAGCGTCGAACCCGGAGAAGTTAACAGTCCAACAATAATCAGACGTCAGATAGACGGCTCACGCTTGCAGCAGAATACGCAGAGCTTTTTAATTATAATGTAAAAACTTCCAACAGGCAGAATATGATCCCCATGAGTCACACTACAGGCTCTTTAAACCACATCAGTGGCGATGAGATTCCTGCCCCACACAACAAGCACCTGATTCTCTCAGGCAGTAAGAAGCTATTATTGGGCCTGTCAGTGTCTCACAGATAAGTGCACTGTGATCCTGGCTGAAGTTTTTTTTTTTTTTTTTGGCTCTCAAAACTACTGTGCAAACAAAGACTCTTGGTCCACTTCTGGCAAAATGACAAAGCAGAGACCATCAGTCTCTGAATCTTTGGTACAAAGTAGAAAGAAGCCTCTATGCTTAAAAAAAAAAAAAAAAAGCTTCCAGATGAAAAATCATCACAACTCACCAAAAACAGCATTTATCATCTTCTGTTAGACAATAAATTAATCACTGCTGATGCTGTTTAGATAACTAGATAAGGTCAGACAGTCGTTTTCATTTACCCTGGTTCATTAAAGCACAAGCTTCCTGTTCATGTTTTACCAGACCAACCAATCATAGCGCACTCTGATAGCGTCTCCATTTCTGTTTGCCCCACACGCTGAGACTGCAGACGACGGCAGTTTCCTTCATCTAAGTGAGCAAAACTAAAGAGCCCTAGACAAGGCAGGTTAGACCTGTGACAGCCACTACTGCATACTGTGAGATTTTTTATTTAATTAGGTCTGCCACAATTGGCTCATGATTGCCATATAAATAATTGTGATTATTTCATTGTCTCATGACAGACACATTTAACCTAATCATTCTATGAATACTGTGTGTCTAGTTATACTGAAAATTGCAAGCAAATAACCAACAACTACTGTATATCTTAGAACTGTCAAATGTCCTTAAAAATCTGAACATTTGAATATTAATCGGCCTATAATTTTATATTTCTATAGATAATATTAATGTGAGCTGTAATGCTATACTCTGGTTTTCTAAACACATCAAAAAAAAAACAAAAAAAAAAACAAGGAAATAAACTGTAATCTTTTCAGGTTTGGTTTTATTTATTTATCCACTGACATTTGGCTAGATTTTTACCATACAGGATCCACATTAAAATCTGTCATTTTCAACTTCACACAGGAATCATGTTTGTGCTCAACATAAACTTTACATCACAGGCTGAATTCAAAATGGCTTCATGTTCACTTTATATGCTCACTACATAGTATTATATAACTACATATGTATATGTAGTACAGATTTTTTTAAAAAAAGGCCATTGCGATTCAGCAGCGAATAGTTTATTTAGTGATGGACAGACACATAATTCTCATTCTTAAATAACCACCTCCCATAAATGTGGTCAGATTTAACATTTAAAATACACATTCAGCGTACCCAAGGAGCACACTTTTCATGCATTGAAATAATCTAAGCGTATAATTTTTTAGTGGATTCTGATGTACAATAAAATTACTGTGTTTCATAACTGCCCGATTTAACTGCCATAAATAAATGCTGCTTCAGTACTGACAGTAATAAACATGACGACGTATCTAGCCACTACTGTGCAGACTTAAGAGGAGACAATATTCTCAGCATGATTGATTTTGATAAGATAATCATAAACCCAAACTAAAATATGAAAATACAAGGTATAACTCGTTTTGCCAAAAGCTATCAAATGTTCTGACTGCGATCCCACCGGGCACGACTAACGTGCAAGCAGGATACACAAGAATGTGATCTTGAATCAGCAACAGAGGAACAAACAAGGAAGACCGGAAACAGACACAGGGTTTTGTGTGCTTGGCAATGCAGTGTTGTCGGTAAAAACTTATCCCTGTTTTTTTTTTTTTTCTTTTCTTTTAAGTACAGCATTCCAGCATGCTCACTCACAAGACAGAATGACAAAGCACACAACAGAAAACTACAGACTACATGCTGATATTTATAATCAGATTATAAGCATCAAAGAGTGTAAAGGCCCTCCACGGTCTTCATCAATCAGCTCTGATGAGACACAGAAATGCCGAGCACATGGACAGAGCCTGACAACTGCGGTAAATACAACAAAAAATACAACCTGCTCTAAACACCGGCTGATGTGTCATCTTAAAACACAAATACTTGGAGGATAAACAGTGATGGATTCTTAAAGGCAAACTCCACACTGAAACACATTGATCATGTTCGTATCGGGATATTTATGATGTAATTGGTGACTGCAGTCCTAATTTGTTGGTTGGTGCAGTTTTTCCATCATTTCTGTGAGATGTTAGCGTTTTTTTGCTCTGCCGAAGTCACAGAGGGGATACTGCTAGTGCCGTTACAATGGCGTTTAATGGGAGGGGGGAAAGAGAAGAGAAAAAGAAAAAAGAAAAAAAAAAAAAAACCCTCTCAAACAGATGATAAAATGACCAGGTTTTGCTGTTAGCTCCGTAAAATGAGAGCTTGAGCTTCTTTTCTCTCTCATCAAGCAATGAACAATTTCATACTAATCACAAGAACAGTGTAAAAGTAGTGGAGACAGCAAACACTCGACTCAAAGTTCAGTATCGCGATGAAGCTATGCAGCACAGCTGAGCTCACAGCAGAGACTCGGCTCAGCTAGTCAGCAATCTACGAGTTGGCCAGCTTGATAGCCCTGATGGTGACACTGGCATGAAAATTAAAGCTTTGGAAGCTGAACTGTTTGAGCTGAGTGTAAAGATGAGGAGGTGAGGAAGCGGGAGCGTTTCCATTTCACAGCAAGTTATATGCTGTATATAATTGTCTTTGTGACAAAAATCTTGAATCTAAATGACTAAAGTGCTGCTGCATCACTTTTATTTAAGTGATAAGATGAAGCGAGCGCTCACTGATGCCACCATCGACTGGTAGTCATATGGCATTGTGTGTGTGTACAACTGAAAATAAACCAACATGTCAATGAAGGAATTTAAACTAAAACATGAACTTTTTTTACTTTATATTCAAGTTATGGTATAACTTGGTGAGGTTTATATGGGAATAACAGCTAATTAACAGAAATAATGGCTCATTAGACATCACAATCATTTAAAATCATTTAAAAAACAACTCGCTGTTCACAGTCAACACTCAGAGTGCAACTGTGAAGCCATGAGCCACTGAGACGATACTGTATGAGGACTATTAAGAAGTCAGAACAAATGTTAGAAAAGTCAAGGCTCCAGTAAGAACACTAGACACAACTTTTGCATTTGGGACATACCCCTGATTTTAATCAGAGGAAAACATTTCAGGCTAGATTCTTCCAGTGTGAGCTACTCCCCATTTCCCTTTTTCCTGGAAGACACTGCTACTGCAGTACTACAAGCCTTTCATTAGCATGTCTGCTGCGACACTTGGGATGGTAATGATAGGTCATAGACAACAGCTCCAACGCCCAGCAATTAACAACCATTAAACAGTTCACACTTCTACAAGAAGTTACCTCGGCCTTCCTGTGAACATTAGCAGACGACTCGAGTCGTCTGTATTTAACAAACCCATGATATAGCTGTTGAGCTAAAGAAGACTTTGGTTTATGAGTCAGACAAGCTCACTAAGTTCTTTAAAATGCCCTAAACAATCTGAACAGCGACCACATGAGTGCAGCATGACCTGAGTCACACAGCGCAGGATAATTTCTCTCACGCCAGCACAATGTTCGTCCTGTCCTTTTTTCATATGTTTCCCATTAGTGTCAGAAGAAAGGCTGGGCAATATGAACAATCACACTATATACACAACATGCAACATCCTAAGCATCCATGACACAAATCAAATCTCCTTTAGCTTGTGTCATTTATAGAGAATATATTGTAATAAAAAAAAACTAAATAAATAAATAAAGCCAAAGCTGGGAATAGAGTCAGTCATATATGCTATCACTAGAGTCTCTGGTGTTTATACAAGTGAACTGAGGATTTCTGATGGGTTGATGATGACAGTAACAGTATGATTACTAAGCATCAGCAGGCACGAGTTATAACCAGCCCTGATTTTCAGATAAAATGTATTTCCAGGTTGCCAAACAAACAAAAACCATCAACTCCCTCCTTTCCTCAATGAACGCTGCAAAACACCTCCTTAGGTACTGATTTTATAAGCAAAGGCTTTCAGACTTGTGTGTGCACAGATGTTCTGAACTGAGCCAGACTCTGCTCACACACTTAGCAGAGGTGGATCAGGACAAACCCAGAGCACTACAGAATACTGACAGTTGCTCTTAATTTGAAGCATACGGAATCCAGCAGGAGTTAAATGTACATTTGTTTTTTTCTTGACCATTATTATTATAATTATAAGCAGAACTACATAAACTAAAAAAACAAAGGCACAATAGCTGAAAACACGTCTCACACAGTGTTCAGAATGTGACACGCAACTTCGGCTGAAAGTTTTGGAGAACAGCAGAGCAGCTGCGGCTGAATCCCAAATGCCTCCCAGCTCCCTACATTACCACACTATATAAAGTACAATAAGGTTTCTACAGTAGTGCACTCCGTGTCCAACCGGGAGCCGTTTGGGATCTGGCCTGCTCGCGAGCATGCGCAAGAGCGCTCGTTTATGGATGTATTGCTAACTACCATGTCCAATGAATTCAAACTGAAACACACTTTAAAACAAACATCTGGAAAGCAAAAATGTTGATAAACTGATGAACTTTACTTGTGTGTCCTCTTGTTAAGGTATTAAATTAGTTTGCAAGCTAACAGTTTAATGTGCTTTCACATCCAGTCTGCTTCACCCAAACCAGCTAATAAGCACACAGCCAAATCGGACTGAGAGGAACCAAACAAACACTCACCCAGAAGTTTCTTCACCTCATCTTCACTCATGTAAACGTTGACACTCGGCTGATTGTTGTTATTGCTGGTGCTGATTATTCCACCGGGTCTGGCAAGGCACAGGGCCGCCTGGAGCAGCAGGAGCAACACGCAGCCCCCGAGTGTCCTAAGGGCTGGAAGCGGCCGAGCGCTGCACCCCGACCGGCGACCCCCGGAGCCCCGCGCCGCCTCCTTCTGCCCCAGCATCGCACCTTCACTCTTCCCTCAAACTGCTTTAGCAAACCCTCGGTCTTTACCCTCATCCAAAACTTGTGTGACCTCCTGAGGGCAACATTACTATAGTCGGTGCTGATAACGACGCTAACAAACACTCCGGCTGGGTTTTGAACTCGGTCTCCGGTTGTTCCTGCGCGAGCTAAGCGCAACGCTAACAACGCGAGCTAGCTAGCTAACTTTGTTCAAGTCTCACTCGGTGCTCACGGTCGGTTTACACAAATGGACGGATGCGCGACACCTTTTTACTGTGTTCTCACTTCTTTTCCACAAAATATATGCCTACATTTAGACAGAAAACAATTATTTCAAACCAAAAAAATAACCCTTAAAGTCTCAACCGGTCTTTCCTTTCATGGTCCTACCAACACCACCACCACCCCCAAACTATAATCTCAGTTTTCACGGGAGAAAGGGGGCGGGGCCCGGAGAGAGGAACGCGCGCGTGCACAGCAGAAGGCTGGATACGGGGTGCGCGCACGCATGGCCTGCCGCACATTACGCGCATATGGCCACACACACACACACACACACACGTTTATTTTGATATCCTTGTGAGGACCTTCCACTGACAATTATTAATGCAGTCAATTAACGCTATCCATACACCTAAATCTGACCCTAACCTTAACCTCAGTAACCAAAAGGAGCATATTTTAGCCTGAGCCAGAAAAACAAGGGATTAAAACACTTCTTCAGTTAGAAGAAGTCCACCTAGACTTGGACTGAGTGAGACTCCGTATTTTGCCTTTTATACCCAAAAGTAAAGAAGATTTTCCTGATCCGCATGAGGTTAAAAACAGAATATTATTTAAAATGTGTAATAATCTAAAATCTCTATCGCATGACTATTTTAGGAGCAGGATTACAAAAACACTGGTGTACACAATATCACCTCATTCACATGCGGTGTGTAAGGAGTATCCAGTACCACCCTGGCATGAAGCAGTGAAGCATGGACACTCCTCTGGCCCCCAATCAGACATTTTCTTCTCCCTCCTCTTCTTCTTCTACTTCCTTTTCTTCTTACTATTATTATTATTATTAGTAGTAGTATTGTCAATTAATTAATTAATTGATTAATTATTTAACTTGAATAATAATTTAATGCCCACTACAACATCTCTGGGAAATTTGAAAGCTCATTTCATTGTGCAATGGTGAGAATTGTCAGTGTCATGCAGGAAGAAGCAAGTTTAGCTAGCTAAGGCAGGAGCAAAATATTCCCTGGCCCTACTGACCACAACAATAAGACAAGATGTAGCCTAATGTTGTGTTAACTATCACTTTATTATAGCTTACTAGATGACAAACAAATATTGATTAGGTGTGTGCCTTTTTTCTCTGATGGGGATCCTATTAAGGCCATACACAGCTAGGGGTAGCCATATTTTCTGTGTATTAGTATTTTGCCCTGTGGGTTAGTATTTTGCCACACCCCTGCTCACTCATCCCTGTTATTTTTAAATGTGGTTATCTACAATATGCTGTGTGCAAAAAGTGAACTTCTCTTATGTCCATCAGCCTGAATACATTAAGAAAATCTGAAGACAGACTGATAGAAATGGAAATATCAAACACTGAAATTAAACCTTTCACAGTCCGGTGCAGTCGTGGCCTAATGGTTAGAGAATCAGACCTGAAAGTGAACCTGAAGGTTGTGGGTTCGAGTCTCAGGTTCGGTAGGGATGGTAGGTGGGGGGGAGTGAATGACCACCACTCTCTTCCACCCTCAATACCATGACTGAGGTGAGACCCTTGAGCAAGGCATCTGCTGCTCTCCGGGCGCTGCAGCAAAAAAGGCTGCCCACTACTCTGTGTGTGTGCACTTTGTGTGATGGGTTAAATGCAGAGCACAAGTTCCGAGTACGGGTCACCATACTTGGCTACACGTCACTTCACTCACTCATATAGAACAGAGCCACCTTGTGGTAAAACCTTGTGGTTAATGAATTACTTGAATTCTGTTGTTTGAGATTGGACTGCCCCCAAATCATGAGGGACTAGTTTTAAAAGTTGTAGTAACTTTTTTTAAATCATAAATTTAGCATTTAAATGCAATGTTAGCTAATATACAGCACCCTTACTAACTGGCTGTATATGGTTGAAATGACAATAAACTCCACTTGACTTGACTTGACCTTGCAAAGTTATTGAAATGCAAACTTCCTTAGCTCACAGCCTTTACTCTCACATTCTATTCTCCAGCTGTGCCTTCATTCCAGGGAAATCCAGGCTGATCTGCAGAGATAAAGTCTGATTACACTGCAAGTGGGCATTTTATGTTCTTTTGAGGAGACACCAGCCAAACATTAAAAAAAAAAATGACAACAGGCAATTTTAATAATTTTATTATTAAAATATTCACCTACAAAACACGCCTATAAACACTATTTACAGGATAGCTAGCAGAGAAGCTGGATTTATACAAACACAGAGACATGTGAGATGCTTCCATTAACTGTTTGTGCTCTTGTTGAGTGAGCGAGGAAAAAAGATTTTGAAGAGTACCAGTTCTAAGGCTGTATAAGATGTAGTTGCCGAAGGGAGATGCAATGGGGTCAGCGTTTAAAGAAAAATTCCCTGAGGGACTACATAGCCACTTAGTGTCAACATTACAAATCCATTCCAGTTGAGGTATGCTAGTGATGCAGGGTAACTGCCAGAATGTATGATACATGGTAATCTACAGAATGAGAGGTGGAAAAAACTTGTCCATAAAACTGTCTGAGTAAGCAATTCATGGTGTCGCATTTTGTATGAAGAGGGGTCTGTGCTTCACCAAGTTACTACAGCTTCCTGAAATAAAACAGGAAAAATATTATTAAGCATTAAGTACATAATTCAGCAGTCACATCTCTGTTTAAGATAAGCATCAGACATGATAAGTTGCATGACAACCAAATAAAAAGAAAAGTGCAGTCACCTTTATTGCTGCCTTTGCGTTCTGCGGTCTGATAAAAAAAAAAGAATAAAGAAAAAATGTTATTGCTGTTTACAAAAGTACATTTTACCTGAATTGTCTAAATTATAAGGATCAGGTTATCACTAAAATTCAGAAGTTTAAAATCAATGAAGAGTCAAAGTATGACTTCATTGCCTTTTATACAAATGAAGTCATAACAAATGCTATTACATTCCTTGGTTAACTCTTACCATTTATACCTTATCATTATTCAAATTTTTACAAGCTCTTACAAATTCTTTAAAAATTTTAATCAGAGATTTAGTATTACAGCAAAGGGAATATTGTATCTTTGTAAGCTTTTAGGGTGAGATATTGCAAATTCTTCTACTCCTATTGCTCTCACTGGATCCACAGAGAAAGTTGTTAATAAGAGCTGTGAGACGAGCTAGTCGTTTTGTTAAGCGGGCACTTAGTCGAGAACCATAGATTTTTAGCCCTGTGTCCTGGATAGACTGTGAAGGCGTCGATGGTGATTGACAAGTTCAGCAGAAGGGGGTTCTTCACTGGTATGTAAACCAGGTCACTTTTTTTCAAGGTTGAGTTTGAGACATGATCCAGTAAGAGATGTTGTAAAGGCTGTCTGATCTCCTGAGAGACTTAGGAAGTGGATGGAGGGAAAAGAGTATAAAGTTGAGTGTCATCAGCAATGTTAGGAAAAGCAACAAGGCATGATAACTGAGCCCAATAATTTAGTATACAGGGACACAAAGAATGGACTAAGTACTGATCCCTGAGGCACTCTCGTAATAAGGCTGTGAGGTGATGAAACTGTACCTAGGATTGCTTCTGTAGGTGTTACAGGTCAGATGATGAGGATCTGATTATTCACAGTGTCAAAGACAGCAGACAGGTCAGTGTTGGTGAGGACAGAAGACAAAGAGTTCTTTGTTGTTTTGTGTAAAACCTTGGTGACTGCAAAGAGGGCAGTTTCTGTAAATTGGCCTTCATTTGAAAATATGAAAACAGCTGAGAGAGAACATCACTATCCAGGGTCTTAAATAGGCATGGATGGAAGGAAACAGGTCTGTAGTTAACATTAGTAGAGCCAAATATGGGTTTCCTAAGCAGAAGTGTGACATAAACAGACTGGAAGGTGGAAGGAACCAAAGCCCCTGTTAGAGATATTGATCATAGTGGTCTCATACAGTGTGAGGTTGCTGCATGTTGTCTGGAGAAGTGTGGATGGTATTGGGGCAAGGGCATAGGTTGTCAAATGATTTGTGGTTCATCAGCTTGAGCAGCTTGAAGGTGTAATAACTTGGGCTAACTTTCTGCATTCTACCTCTGCTGAAAGACTGAAGGATTTTGCGAGAAGTGCCTCATGAAGTCACCAGCAGTATGGTAGTCTGTAGAAAGAAAGAAGGTAGGGAAGAATTTATGTTAATCAGAAATACAACAGAAATACTTGTGTGACAAGTTGGATTTACTCCATTTGCTCTCAGCAGTGGCATCAGCTGAAATATCTGAAAAAGAAAACATTGGTGGTATGGATGAGAGCACAGTAGAAGACAATGTTGGGGACAGGATTTGAAAGTTTCCTCTGAATGTATGAAGAGGAGGGAAGTGAAGTGTGAAACAAAGAATTGGTCCAACACTTGAAGAGGATTTAGATAGAGGTTCCTCGATGTTGCCTGCTTTGGTGTTGACTGCAAGTGGTTCAGACAAAAGGATCAGAGATGGTGGATAACAATGGTGGATAACCATGGACATGGTGCTGCTGATTTGGAAAGTAGAGTCTCAAGCAGGACCAGAGGGGTGCCCTGCCCTGGAAATGAAGAGAGAAGAGAATCAAGCTCATCTATAAAGTTGCCAGAAGGACCTGGAAGATGATAGAGCACTATGATATGAAATTTACAAGAAGTAACAGTATGAAATTCAAATCAAAGATCTGAAGTTCAGGAAGACAAGAAGGATGGTATGTCCAGGAAGAGGTGATAAGCAAAACTGTCACACTACTATGACAGAAGCCCCAGGGGTATGAGAGAAAGAAAAAGCTGTAGGGAGTGCAACACATTCTCTGGGTGGATATAAGTCTCTGTGAGTGCCAAGAGGTGAAGGGAAAGACTACTAATATAGGCTGTGATAAAGTCAGATTTGTGCACAGCTGACTGGCACTACCAAAGGTCTCCAGTAACAAGCAGCTCCACAATTGCAGAGCTGGGTGGGTAAGATCTGCAGATAAGATGGGGGATGTCACATTTGTGTGTAGAGCACAGTCTGTAATGAGGAGAAGTGAGGATGGAAAACCTCCATGAGCACATGATTAACAGATATGGAAAGTAAGTTGTTCAAGCAAGTCTGAAAAATCAGACAAACCAACAGAGTAACGTCCCATTCTTTCTCAGTGAACTCTTGCAGGTAGACTCCCTTGTCTCTGTGCAACTGAGACTTCTGCAGGTAGTTTGCCTCATCTTTGTAAAACAGATTCTTCTCTCACAAGTAGACTCTCTGGTCTTTTTGCAACCAAGTCTTATCCCACAGGTAGACTCCCTTGTCCTTGATTAACCAAGCCTTCATGCAGAGACGCTTATAGAAGAGAGGCTGCCATTACAGAGTTTACTCAAAGAAATACTCCACAAATAACATGTTTGAGTAACCACTAGCTAGGATAGTTATAATTGCCAGTTGAGCTGTTTCAAGTTACCGGGGAATAGCTTGCCCTGCAACTGCCCAGCTATGGAAGATAGCCAGAAACTAGGTTTTAATCCGGATAAATCCTAGACTGCTCCCTCTGCTTTTAGGAATAAAGCTAAACTAATATTAAAGGAACAACAGTAACGACAGCAAAACACTAAACCACAAAGAAGTCTAGAATTCAACTTAAGCAGGAAATGAATATACTCACAGAGTCTGTGTACTGTTGTCTACTGTGACTGAATGCACTCTGATTAATTTAGGTTATACTAACAGAACTGCAACCAGTGAATAAATGCTAATTAAGGAGTTTCAAGGTGCAAAGGTGCTCAGAGGTAGGACTTGAATTTCCTGACTGCTCTATGGCACCTTCCTTGAAGAAAATGTGATGTCTATCTACACACAGTTTTCCCTACCTCTCCAGTATCCCCCTCCACACTTTAGTTTCCCTCTCACCAAACTGACATCTGCAAGCTCCTCCTTGCCAGTCCCCTGTCCCCATCCCCTCACCCACTGACATCATCAACAATCCTGAGGGGGAATTTCCCCATAGACTTTAGTGATTTTACAGCTTAAAAAAGCAATAGCTCATCCTATCGTAGGTAAATAACTACACATCACTCTCCCTTCTTCCAGTTCTGTTGAAAACATTTAAACATATTGTCCTGCTGGATCCAAGTCCAGATTTCCTTGTTGACTGTTGCAGAGAGATTTTGAGCAGCAAAAAACTGACAAGCCCTTGGCTCTTACACCGGTGGATCCAGTTACAACATTTGGTATAGTGAAGCACCAGGTCCTCCTCTTTCCAGACTTGGCATCATGGGAACTACACTCAGGCGGTTCGAATCCCACTTCTCAATTTGGTCATACCATGTCCTACAGTGTGAAATTGAGAAACAAAGGTCCAATCTGTATCAGGTAACCACTGACATCTCCCAAGAATCTGCAGTTGGCTATCTTCTTTTCATTGTACACAGTCCCACTGCAGCCAATCCCATATTTTTTTCTTGAAGCTCATTTCAACCTCAATTTACCATTTCATCCTACCGAGGACCGAGCTTCTTATTGTAACCTCAACTTACCATCAAGCTCTGCCTGGAATATTGAGGTGAAAATTTATGACAAGCTTGCCTTTACAAACTACACTGCAAATTTGGTTTTGCAAAACATCAGGATGGTCAAACTGTACCTGTTGGAATATGCAAGACAATACTTCATCCAGGCACTTGTCATTTCATGGCCAACACTGCAATTCTGTGTGTGCTGGTACACCATTGCAGATAATCCAAAATTTAGTTCCTTTCCTAGTTTGCAATAAACCAAAATGTTTCCACTATTCACTAACTCCACTATTCATCTCATTTTACTTACACCCTGTAGTTGCTTTTATCAAGTTCCAGTCCTTGTTACTAGCCTACAGAGTGAGGTAACGTGAGCATGACATGAAATCTATTCATCAGGGCTTACGCTGACTCTAAATACATGCAGTTTGTGAGTGAACAGTGCCTGGTGATACTGCCACATCATGACACAAAGACTCAAACCAGACTATTCTCACTCGTGGTTTGACAAGCATCAGGTGCAGTCACGATAAAGACTTCCTTCAAAAACAAACTGAATACTCAGAGTGAAACAGAACATTGACATCTTCCCGAGTCTGCATGTGTGTGTCTGTATTTGCCTTTTTAGGTGTGTGCCCTTTTGGCATTCAGTTACCTTTAAGGTAAACCCATGTTCTTTGGCGCTGCTTATTCTACTATCAAGATTTTATTTACTTCGGCGGATTTGTAACTAGCATGTGTAAGACTCCTGGGTATTAGCACATGCTCTAAAATTTGTGTTACTTTTGGCCCTCGCTACTGTCCCATCATTTTTTCCTATCTGAAAACTTTACTGATGCTTCCGTTTTACTGGCGGAAATGGTAACTCCGTAGCCCTTGTATCACCATTCTGCCTCATTCTAAGTTATTTACATTTACATGTATAGCATTCAGCAGATGTCCTTATCCAGAGTGACCTACAGAAGTGCTTTCGAGTCTCTAGCATAGAATGGGACAAGGTTTAAGAATAGCCTTATGTTACTTTGGCAACTTAGTAAAAAGCATTTGCCAAACGTAAATATAATAATGTAAATGTGAAATTCTGCATTGGAAATTCTCTAGTCAAATTTGGTTTGTGTGCAGTAGGCTTTAAATCTGTCCTGCCCAGACAAACAAAAGATAAACCAAGTTTGGTCTGAAACATGCAGGTTCAATCCAGTACAAGAAACATGACAAATGACATGTCAAAAGCAACCTGAACAGCTTAATAAAGAGTTCTGATTGTGTGCTGGTTTTGGCTGTAGCAAAGAAAAGTAACAAATATAGGTATTCTGGTTAGAAATTAGAATTATAAATCATCCTATTGACATGTTGGCCTACAGGAATGAATGTCTGGCACACCCCTTTATATTTAATCCAGTCCGAGTCATTTTAAGCTTGCCTGGACCTCAATCATAAAATCTTACACAAGACAATAACATAAGGTCCAAATCTGGTAGTTTGTCTGTAGGATACTTACTGGGATTTTTCTTATTGAGCACAGGTTCACAGATCTCTCTAAAACAAATGTCCTGCTGTACTTTATATGTTCTTTTATATCTGTGAAGCAAAATAGAGAATAACATCAACAGAAAACCAACAAATCCAACAAAACCAACAAAAGCATCAAAGAAAAACTCAAAGAAAGAATAGAGTAGATATTACAGAATATGGAGTTGTATGCAAAAGTTTGGGTACCCTGGTTATGTTTAATTTCTTAAAGATTAAGAAAAAGATTTCTTAAACCACTATTTTTCTAAACCACTAGCTAATAAAAATAATATTTTGCTATGACAGTGTGTCACAGCAAGCATATTTTTGGGGGCTTTAGAAAGGAACATGGCAAGTTTATCATAAGATGTAATGTCTTTGATTTCTTTCTTTCTTTCTTTCTTTCTTTCTTTAGTATTTAGTACAGATATTAATCAGTCAGGCCTTGACACGTCACCACTCCACAGCCTCTAGTGAATTTCTTATACCTTCCCAGGGACTGTTATACAATGGGACACTGGATTAGCAACTATACCCTGCTTTACCACACTCATCGCAAAATGCAACACTAACTGTGCAAAAAACAAACTTAAACTGATACCTGCAAACCCTAAATTTGATTGTTTTATTTCATGTCTTTTTGTATAATGTTACCCTAGTTTATTCGTTGTATAGTGTTTGTCTTTATTATGATCTCTTGTTTCTCAAATCTTGTGTGATTGTATCCTGTTTCCTGTATCCATCTTTAGTAACCGCTTTATGCTGGTCAGAGTCAAAGTGGATATGGAGCCTATCCCTGGAGCCATGGGTGTGAGGTGGGAATATGCCATGCACACACACTTGCACATTTATCCCGGGAACACTGGGTGTGAGGTGGGAATATGCCATGCACACACACACACACACATATACTCACACAATTATCCCAGGAACATTGGGTGTGCTGTGGGAATGTGGCACGTGCACACACACATACACACTTATCTAGGGGTTCATATTTTTAGCTTACCCAATTCATCTACCAGCATGTTCTTGGGAGGTGGAAGGAGGAAAATCACATGGACACAGGGAGGACATGTGAAACTCCACATAAAAGATCAAACTAAGGATTCTGGAGCTGTGAGGCCCTGCTATGCCACTGTGGCTCCTGTGTCATGCTTAGGAATTCTTGCTTTAAGAATCTTTCCCTCAATATGATTCTAGTTATTCTAGGTCTTGCATAAACACTAGGTATTTGGGATCTGTCTACATGTAACAAATGCAGCAAATCAAGCAAGCATATACCAAAACTTCTACATACAACTGCATTCTGGTGTAACAAGCTTTTTCTATCTGCATGTATAATCTGGGCTACACAAGACAGAAAAAAAATCCCTTACAGATAATGGCAGACTCCATCCTCCCATACAGGCACGCTCTTTGTTTCAGAGTAGAGGCGGGTACATGGATGTTTTACTCGTTGACAATCTACCGGCAAATATGTGTGTGTGTGTGTGTGAGAGAGAGAGAGAGAGAGAGAGAGAAAGAGAGGCACATACAGAGGTTAATCAAGCAATAATGCGAAGAAACAATTCACTGACGTTATTTCAGAAACATGTTCTCTCTCAATGCAAAACACTTGAATGAGGAATGTGATATCCAAACTAGATAACAAAGTGCACTAGTGTGGGAACAGGTGAGCTAGCCACCCCTCACTTGGAAAACATCTGGCATGGATCTGAATGTGTCTAGAGTGTTTCTTGACCCGGAGAAAGAGAGGGTGTGATAAAGTGTGATTTGCTGGTTGGACTTACACAGTTCACACTGTCTGCCCTTAAAGCTCGTTGGACATTCACAACTGAAAGTGTCTTCACTCTGTATGCAGGTTCCTCCATTCTGACATGGCTGAGTTCTGCAGTCACGCTGAGACTCTGCAACACACAAAAAAAAAACATTTTACAACACACTATACATTGTTGTATCTCTCTGCTGCCTCTGTGTCTCTTAATTCAATGACACATTCCAAAAAACACGATAGAATACAATAAAATAATAGGCCTAAAAGAATAAATGATATTTATTAGAAAGTAAAATTTAAGCATATTCTATCTTGTTATTAAAACATGACTGTAATGGTATGTGTCATGCAGCTTTACCTTGACACTTTGTGAGATTCTGCCTCAGCTGGAAGCAATTAGAGGGTCATAATATCACTGACAGACCCAAAGCAGAATCTGAAGAGAGCTGCTGTTTCTTAAGATAATATTTATGGTTCATTGAAAAGAACACCCACCACTTTTCCTCTTTGTCACTTCTTCAGGGATCTCCAGAGCCAGACTGATTTTGTTAGTTGTTTCCTCCATTCTCTCTAATTTGATTGGAGGTTCAGGTTCTGTATGAAATTACAGTGCAAATGAGTTCTAGTTCATTTATTATTCAGTATTTCATTCATTCATATTCGGTAAACACTTTCATGGAGGATCGGGAGCCTATCCCAGAAACACTGGCCTTGAGGTGGGAATGGACCCTGAATGGGATGCCAGTTCATCGCAGTGCATCACACACACACACACACGTAAAAACAGTGTACACTATTTGCACCAAATTTAGTTATTGCCAGTATCTACTGTGTAGCTCTGTCTACCTCTAAAGCATGACAGACATCAATCTGGAAGGGAGAAAACGACATGTGATAGGTTCAAGGTTCAAGGTACTTTATTTGTCACATACATTACAAACAAAATATGTTTAGCAGCTTTTGGAGGAATGCTTAGCAGCTTTTAGAGGAGCGTAGTGTGAAAAAATTGGCTCATAGTGCAAGAGTGCAAGAGTTTTTGTTTGTCCATAGTGCAACTGTTTGTGTATGTGTGTCTGTGATAGCAATCATAGGTAATGGTTTCCATTAAACAAAATATAATAGCAGGTAGTACAGTGGTGCAGTGGGTAGTGTTGCCACCTCACAGCTCCAGGATCCCATGTTTGAGCCTGAGCTCAGGTTACTGTCTGTGTGGGTTTCCCTCAGATTCTTTGGTTTCTGCCTACCTCCCAAAAAGAAGCTGGCAGGTCATTTGCCTACTCTAAAATGGTCCCTAGGTGTGAATGAGTGTGTCAGTGTGTGTGAATGGTGTCCTGTGATCCAGAGAGTATTCCTGCCTAGTGCCTAGCATTCCAGAGATAAGCTCTGGATTCACTGTGACCCAGACCAGGATAATAGTTACCCTAAAGTTGGATTAATCACACAATATAATAATCAGCCTAATTTTATCTAGATTCTTCAAATTTGTTTAATGGTTTAAATCACAATATAATACTTATGCCATTGTTAGCTAGCTTAGTTCTCGGTTTTAATTGCATAATATAATAGTTGCCCTAAGCTAGCTTATTAGTGAACTTATATTTTATAAGTAATATATCATACTATATTACCTCCCCAACAGAGTTTTTGGACTGATGGTATTCTTAGTTTGTGACCTAGCGAACCAGTATCAGAATGTATTTATTGATAGAGACTTCAAAGCACTTTTGTAAGTCGCTTTGGATAATGGCCAATCTGCCAAATGCCATAAATATAAATGTAAATGTAAACTTGGCTAGCCAGTAAAGTCAAATACTGCTGGAGGGGTAGCTTTAGATAAGCTAACTTACTGTGTGGCCAATGCTGTTTTCTCTGTGGTGCATAAAGACAGCCAGTTACTAATACTTGCTTAAGGTTTGCACTCATTCAGTTAATAATCTTGAAGCACATAATTCAGAAAATACTTTAAATTATTCAGTTACTATGGCTAATCTAATAGGAAAGCTATGTAGTTACAAGAGTGAGGAATCAATGAAAATCAAGACTTGAGGTCCTGTGAGTTGTATTATTCAGAATAGCATTCAGACTAACATTCAAACAATGTCATGCAAAAGTGATGTAAAAGCAAATCCTAGTCTTTTTAAAATCATAACTGACTTGTGCGATGGCGAATGACTTTGCGCTGTGAGTTGGTGAATTTGGCTGTTATCCTCCCCCGACCATCTATCAGCTCTGTATATCTGTGAGAGACCAGAAAGAAAAACTTCATTTGATGGCACCAATTGAAAATGCTTGCACTAGTAAAAACATGGCATCTAAAGATTATGAAAAATTTCTTTTATCTTCCCAACATATACCTACCTGGGCAGTTCTTCAGAATGTTCCCTGTCTTTATCAGAGCCTTGATGTTGTAGTTTAGTGCGAGTCTGAGTGCGCCTGCTAGAAGTGTCTCGACCTCCCTGAGCTCTCTCAGCTTTCTTCTGCGGCTCCTCCAGAGGTACTGCATGAGGGTACATTTACATTTATTAATTGGGCCAAAGCACTTCTCAAAACTACTTATATATTTAAGAAGAATCCAATCCAAGCAAATATATGAGGATTTGATAGCCTTGCTTAATGGTGGCTGTCTCACCAACTTCTGTTTTTCATAAGTATGTCAAAGTATATCAATGTCTGTACACACTGTACAGCTGGAACATAAAGAGCAGCTGATTCTTGTGACTCACATGTTGTGAAGGCTAAGTGCTGGGCCACACTGTGGATCTGCTCATGGCCTGTGTTGCGCACAGCGGTCAGGGCAAGCCGATAGTGCTGCCCCGGGCTCAATTCTCGTATGGTGTACATGTTCAGAGTTCCATCAGGCAGGTAGCGGCTCCGAGTGGTTAGGCCATGTGTCACATTCACCACAAAGCCATCAGGGATGCTCCTTGGATGCCGGTCCCATGTGACTCGTGCTGTGCTGGAGCTCACGTGGGATAGCGAGAGGTTCTGGGGAGGCAATGGTTCTGACATAGAAGGAAAACAGGATTAGAAGTTATAGAAAAATTTTTTTTTCAAAGACGGTGGATTTCAATTTATATATGCACTGTATGTGTGTGTATGAATATTATCAAGTACAACAGAGACTGTGACAGACAGAGACGAAACTAGACATAAACAGATGTAAATGTACTTGTCCAGAAGTGCAGGGGTCCAGAAGAGTGGCTGGTGGAAGGCAGGTCCTCAGGACGAAGTCCACTCTGTGTCAGCACATCTACAGTGTACATCTGACCTGGAAGAAGAGAACTGTGACACACACGTTAGACTTTTTTGACAAATCTACTTTCAGTGTGTAGTGCAGATATAAATGAAGAAGCTGCCTAAATGCTGCAAGCATGGCATCAAGAGAAACTTGTAGTGGTTAGAATAAATGAAGAAGCAGCCTTTATTTGTCACATATATGTTACAGCACAGTGAAGTTCTTTTCTTCACAGATTCTAGCTTGTTAGGAAGCTAGGGTTAGAACACAGGGTCTGACCCTGGAGCAGAGAGGTTTAAGGGCCTTGCTCAAGGGACCAACAGTGGCAGCTTGGCCCCTACCTTCTGATCAGTAACCCAGAAGATTAACCACTGAGCCACTACTGCACTATGCTTGTTGGCAGTAGATTCAGTAGATTTTAGTACTAATCACTCATGTTAACATGACGATGTTTTGATCTCATGGCTGACCTGAAGCTGTATTCCGTAACACTGGCATTCAGGACAGCAGTGCGAGTGCCACTCCCATCCGAGGGCAGCAGAGATACCCGCACCAGGTTGACAGCGGCATGCCAGCCTGCCTGCACTAGAAACTGTAGCCACACCTGGGAGGAGGACACGTTCACCACCTGCAGCTGATCCACCTTCCGAGGTCCTAAAGCACAAGAGACAAGAGGTTTCATTCTCTTTGACAGTGCAAAGGTAGCTCCATAGTCCTAAGAGAATAATTGGAAGGTTGGGAGTGGAAATTCAAACAAGTACCACTGTAGAGCCACTCCAGGACACCTCCTACCCTCTGGTCCTTGCTAACCCATGAACAATGTCAGTTGCTACTTTTGGGATCATTAGCTAATATTCATGCAAGACAGGTGAAAACCACTCTATGGTTGAAAGTAAACAGTTTGAATAAATGAAGTAACAGGTTTGATTAATACCCCTGAATGAAAGGTAATAGCAAGGGCTCTCACTTGTGCGTATGAGGGCAATTGCAGGCTGGCTGATATCGTTGCTGTTGGAATTGCGTTTGATTGAGTAGGTGGAGATGTTGTAAAGTTGTCCTGGACTCAGGCCATGTAGCACATAGGTTGAATGCTGCCTCTCCAGAAAGTCTGTTTTTCGTGGGCTGCGCCCAATCGGAGCGTAAGTGATGGCAAAACCACTGATCAGGTTCTGATTGGTGTCAGCTTGATCCCATTGTAGCTCCACCTCACTTTCCTCAACTCTCAGCACGTGCAAGCCAGATGGAGGCAGGAGATCTGGGAACATGGGGTATAATGTGTGTTATTTTGCATTATTCTGGCTTCAAAATAGTGAGTGTTTAAACAGAACCTCTACTCTCTATTATGGGTTATCCCAGAGGTACAGTATAAACCAAAGAACCCATTACATTCTTTTTCCTACCAGTATTGATAAACACTATTTTTGGGTAAGATTTGAACTTCCCATTTGGAAGGTGTTATAAGGAAAGGTGTCTTCTGAGGGTGGCTTTTTTCCATTTTGAAGCTATCATTTGATGGATCCTTCATGCAGAAGGCAATACAGTAAATTATTTTCATCAGATATGAGGGTTTGACAGACATGGTAGACAAAAATCTCACATCATCTTTGGCTTAATTTACTAATATGAATTTATTAATATAAAATGGAAACATTTTCTAAAAATACAGCAGTGTGAAAATATCATGATAACTATCATGATAAGACCATTCCTGTGGAATGAAAATGTCCACATGCTTATTCTACATACCTGACGTACTAACTTATATTTTTTGTTTACTAGTATTAAGTCAGTACAACTTTTGTGATTTGTGAGATAATCTTCAATATGTTTCAGCACAAATACAAAATTCTAAATTCAAGATTAGATGCAACATGCTGGGTAAACATTAAGTACTTACAATTATCCGCAAATTCTCACAAACCATTACTGTTTTAAGGTGTTACTATTGAACCAGAATAATCTGCTCTGTTATTATTAGCTCCAACTTTAACGTATGAAATCTAAAATAATTGTATGTTTAACTAAGTGGAACTGTGCCTGGAGGAGCATGACTTAATCACACATGGTACCTCTCTCACAGTCACGGCCTGTGTGTCCCACCCTGCAGGCACAGCTGTAATTTCCTCTCCTGTCACTGCGACAGAAGCCTCGGTTCCCACACGGCTGTAATACACACGGGTTTTCCACTAGAGGGCAATAAGAGATTTGTCTAACAATGTTCAGTCACCTTGCATGTCCAGAACGCTTCAGCAGTGTGACCATAGAAAGTGATGTGTAACATACAAGTCTGGCAGCGATCCCCAGTGTAGCCCTCTTTACACACACACAGATGCCTCCTCCTGTAGCCTCGACACACCCCTCCATTCTGGCAGGGATTTGACTCGCATCCATCCTGCTCTACAGATAAAGCACAGGGATTTTAATAAGCTGATATCAGTAAAGCCTCTTTCCTTTAAAGGCCCTTTCAGATGATTCCATGATTGGGATGCCATTACATTTGCTAATATGCATGTAAAGTAAAAGTCAAAGACATTTTAAACATAGGTAAAGTGTGCTTCACAACAACCTATGTGCATGTTTCGGATAAATAACCTTTAGTTATTTTAGTTGTGTACTACAGCATTCACTCAACACTGTTACCCGAACCCACTATAAATCACATGTTCAATAGGAAGGTGCATCACCTGAACTTCCTGAAGATCATGGGAAGAAGAAAATTAAGTTCTCTAATTCTTTTCCCTTTATTTTCATTGATGTTGTGATATTGTCTAATGTAAATAATTACATTAGTGCAAGTGCTAGTTAACCACATTTTGTGTATTTGCTAATTCTTGTTACTTTCTACCCTCGTACACATTTAATAGCAAAATGCAGCCATTTTCAGCAAAGTTACCATGTAAAAAGTGAGATATTGTTGCTAAGATGAGTTAACATATTTTTTGAATGATTAAGACAAAATACTACTGGTAAAAACAACAATTATGCCACATCAATCTATTTTTTTTTTCATATTTTTGGATAAACAGCATCTATAAGTCTTCTCTTTAACTGTAGTAATAACATGTCAAAACTCAATTGAATGTTCAATGTTTTTGTCTGCTTGCGATCAACATATTATCTGAAACTTAAGCCCTGTCCACTTGGCACATCATGTCATATATCCCTGACAAGCTTGTTTCATGATGCCAGGGTATGCATCATTATGACGCATTTCAGTTCAATTTCAATACATTTCAATTTCCTTTATGAACCTTGCAAACCATACTTACTAGAGTAGAAACACATGTCATCTCAATATCATTTTATTCAGTTTCTAGATGACCCACAATGATAAATTTTTACATGTTTATCTCTATTTGGAAGGATATTACACAGGAATTTCCCAGAATGTTGATTATTCCCAAATTTATGCATATGCATACTTAGACACAGCCTCATTTGTATAAATAAATTTTTGAATCAGCAATCAACTGGCTAAGATTGATTGTGATATATATTATTCCAAGACCCTACTGAAATGTAGTGTCGTAGTCACAGTGTCATTTTAAAAAATGAATTTTTAAGAGTTACAAAAAAAAAGGCTAAATTGCATCAATCTTGAAATCCCTCCCCTAAAATTAGTTTTGAGTGTACTAGCAAAAATCAAGGAACATTTATTTATTGCAAGCTGGTAATAATGTTGATACGGACATGTTGATATAAAGCCATTCTATTAATAAAAGGATGAAGCGTTTGTTACTCATCACCTTTTAGCAGTGTCAGTGGTATATTTTAAAAGGCTATTGTTGCTGGTTTTAACATTATGTTCATGGTTTCTTTGGCTGCTTAAGGCTGATCTTTGGCTAAAAGCTCACAGTCTTGTTTGCAAATCCAGGATAAGGATGAACTACGTGTTATACCATGCAAAGAACTGCTGATTGTAGCTTCCTCTTCACACTAGAATAAACTTTTTTTATGGCTGGGTAATTAGATGAAGTGAATCAGACATTATGGAAACAAATTAGGGAATACATTAAACTCCACAACCTTCCAGTCCTTCATTCCAGTACTGTTTTGACATGCCTTCATCAACTTGTTCTCACCATTTTGCTTTACAGACAAGCTTGGTTGTTAGGGTGGATACAAGGGCCTGCCAGTTACAATATATCTTTGTAACACTATTATCCCCCTGTTCCATCCCTTTTGGATTAATGTCATTGAGTATAGCTTGGGATGTCTATTATTGATAACCATCTGCTGATTGTCCTCAAAGAAAGAGATAGAGAGATAGAGAGAGAAAACAAAAACCTCAAACAGCTGTGATAACAGTTGTTAAGCATGGAAAGATGTCCAGGAATAACATACATTTGAGTTTATAATCATTGGGGACTGTGTAAATATTTAATGATGTTATGTCATAACAGGCTATTGCAGTAAACTGACTAGCTAGCTAACAATTTCATGTTTTTTTTTTGTTTGTTTTTTTTTTGTGTAGCAGCCAGGGTAAGATTAGCTTTCTTCTCATTGTGAAATAGTTTTTTATGGCATTTGTATAGAAATTTAATAACCCCTGTAGTCTGAATCTACTATTCCCCAGAATTCTTTTTAACAAATCAACCCCTGTTTAGTGGAAATCACAATTCCACTCTAAAATCCATTCCATTGCTCTATCAGATCAAGTGAGATTTGGTAGCCAAGCCCTTTAAAAACCTTAAGAAGGATCGAGTCGAGCACGACAGCAGAATTTTCACAGAAAACTTTGTGATCTGATGCTATTTTTTTTAACAACAGCTAACATTCGCTGAATTTCCATTTGCGCCACACAAAATAATTTTTATGTGGGTAACTCCTTAATCCATACTACTCTAGATAGTTAGCAAGCTATCCATTTAACAACCTGATGTGACTCAAGTGTGCCATGCTGAAAAATCCACTTCCCATTACACCAGTGATGAGGGAGAGTCAACAAGTGAGTGTTGAAAACAGTATTAGAACACAGAACAGAACTTGGGCCTGCTACTGCTGCTATATATATTGGATGGAATAAATTGTAACACATGGCAGGTGTCATCCACTATCTCTAACAGCGTCATCAAATTACCAATAAATCAAGAATGGATGGCAGATTTGTAGGCTGTAGTCACCTGTCTGACAGCGTTGGCCAGTATATCCAGACTCACACTCACACAGGAAGGAGGCCACTCGGTCTCGACACGTGCCTCCATTCATACACGGCTGAGACAAGCACTCATTTATTTCTGAGGAGAAAAACAGAGCATCACTGACATACAAACCACTCAAAGGTGAGCAGTAAAGAGTCACTAAAATCTTTAAAATGAATTTGGGTGGTTTTTGAGAAAGATGAGTCTTGATGTATGATGAAAAATGTTCATAGAGGTCTTTTTTAGAGAAACCCAATCGTCCCAGAAAAATGAAGGCCATTATAAACACACATCTCAAGGCATTGTTTTTGTATTTACATTATTTTTGTATTCCATTTCTGGAATGATGTTGCTAACAGGTCTCCATAGTTTATGACCTGAGACCACAGACTATCGTGTGTGTGTGTGTGTGTGTTTGGGTGTACTAAATTCTACAATTTGCTTCCAAATGCCACAACATGAACTTAAATATTATTGCACATATGTAGCACCCAAGTTACAACTCTGACAAAGGTTATTTTAGTATGTAGTGCTGAACAACTTGTATTTGTGTTCCTTGGCCTTGGTTTAGACACATTTTCTACTCAATTCTTTTGGTCAGAAGGCTTTCCGCTTGATGTCCCAGAGCTGGCATTTTTGGCATATGTTGAACGTCAGGGGTTTAGGCAAGGTTCCCATATGTGTCCCAGCAAAGAGGCACTTCTATGTTTCCGTATGTGTGTCATGGATTCCCCCTTTGCATTGCGGTCCCCATGGCAATGAATGCTATGTGCTTGTGTTGTTTTTGTTTCTGTTTTGGCCTTGTCTCCACCCCCTGATCTGTCATTTGCTTATTTCTTGAGTGTGTCTAGCTGTTTTATATTAGTTATTTATTAGTTTGCCCATTTATATCCCACTTCGTCTAAGATTTGAGAAGTCTTGTTCAGTGCTAACACGTGTATTTGCTTTGTCCTTCCTGGTTTTGACCCTTGCTAGCTATTCTGATTGTAAGATGAATTGACCACAGATAAGCCTGTCTGCCTGTGCTCTAAACCCTACTCGGCCTTCTGACTTTGATCACTGAATTCCTCATTATAAACACATTGAGTTTTCGTACTTGTGTCATGCCTATCTCTCCCATGTCATAACGTGATATGCAGGATAGGTTGCACTCACCGTCACAGACCGGAGGTTGACTCCAGGAACCATGGCTTCTGCAGATGCTCTGTGTGGCTCTGGGGTTGGGAGTGTAACCTGGGTGGCATGTATACAGAGCCAAGGAGCCAGGGCTGGTGGAAGAGAACTGTACCTCAGCATGCTTCACCTTAGGAGGGGGACCACAGTCATTTCCTACAAGAAAAAGTCATTAGATCCATTAAAATGCTGGAAATACTGAAATATTAAATATATAGAGAGATTTTAACTACATTATTTGTGCATTCATCCTCATTAACTACTTTATCCTGGTCAGGATTGTGGTAAATGCAGAGCTGATCACGCCATGAGGTTGGAATACACCTTGGATGGGACGCTAGTCGCCGGCTCTCCCGTCCATCCTGCTATCCAATGTCTGCTCCCTGGACAATAAACTGGATTACATCCGACTCCAGCAAACTACGCGGCGTG
>CM075004.1:18805502-18820689 GCA_037576675.1 Pangasius sanitwongsei | reverse complement strand
TTGTTCTGTGTTTGTCTTATGTAGCACCTTGGTCCTGGAGAAACGTTGTTTTGTTTCACTATGTACTTGTATATGGCCGAAATGACAATAAAATCCACTTGACTTGACTTGACTAGTCCATCACAGGGCATCACACAAGCATACACACATTCACACCTAGGAGCAATTTAGAGTAAATTGCTGGCATGTTTTTGGGAGATGGGATGAAACCAGAGAACCCAGAGGAAAAATCAAAGCAGACACATGGATTACATGTGAAACATGGAGTCAGTAAATCAAGCTCAGGATCAAACCCCAGAAACCCCAGAACTATGAGGCACCAATGCCATATTAACTTTAGTTATTAGTTATATAATATGGACAAATATAGAACTTTGAAATTATACTGACACAGATTATATTACAATATATTGAAATGCATGGAATCAAGACAATTTTATGATTTATCAAACTACCCACAGAATCAGCCAGAATACTTACAAAACACAAAGCTCATTTGCATATTGTATGTTTCTATGATATCAGTAGTGCAAAGGCATACAGTGTTACTAACAACATTGCAGCCCTGATTTTTATTAAAAAATCATGCAGCCCTAACAAGGTAATAATACCAACAAATATATTTATCTGATCAATTCATATTATGTGTAGGCGGTCTTGGGTTATTGGTCAATGCTAGTATGGCAGCAGTAATAGTAACCAAATAACAAAATAATCATTAAACTGAGGAATAAACTATATGTTGATAATAAATCCTCATTGAACCATGGCTGAATCTCAAACAGTTTGACAAACAGGCATGAACTAAACAAGAGTAAATCAGTAAAAGTAAAGCAAAACAGGCAGAAAACTAAGGCATGGAATCATCACAGTTGGAGCAAGACTTCGCAAAGTAACAGTGGGAGTAGTTTGATTGTAAACAGGTGATTGTTTGTGATAGGTGCATAATTCCCATCATTCAAGAGCTAAGCATCATTGGAGTTGTAGCCTGCAATGTTAGGACTTCAGGATGTGACACAGTACCTATGTAATGCAGTTGTATAGAGAACAAATGTTCAGATCAATCTTTATTCTCTCTGCCAAGCACTGAAAATATAAATCTGCAAGTGCAAACTAGAATCTGACTTCTTCTTGGAATAATAATGCATAATAATGATGATGCAAATTTGCAAACTAATATAACTAACTAACTAACTAACTAATAACTACAGCATTTACAATGTTGTGTTAGCAACAAGGTTACACTGGTGAATATTCTATTTTCCTCAGTGGTTTGAATAATGTCTATAATAGCCAAAAAAGCAGCTAAAATTACAGTAATTGAGATGTACTGTATGCATTCTGTTTTTTGTCAACAGCTGCAAAATATAAAATGTTTGGCTTTTTCCTAAACTAGAACCACTAGGACTTTGATTGTATTCTTCACATAGCCTATCCATAAACAGAGAGGAATAGCAAAAACTGTAAACATCAATATTGTGAAATGTTTCCGATGACATTGGGCTGATTTTTTTTCCTCGTGCAAGAGTGCACCAGCAACACACGATTGCAACCTTACCTTGTGGAAAACCCACAAACCCTGAAATAGCGATGTCATTGTCAAGAGTTACAACCACCATTCAGAATGAGGATCAGATTTACAGAACACTTCTTCCGGCTCTCTTTCTCTCTGGGGAGGAGAGCTACAGCCAAGTACCCCAGGAGTAGCTGGCATGCGTTACCTGTTCCTGGCATCATCTTCTATTCCCCCTCTAACCTCCCTATAAGCTGCACTTACTGCAATGGATGTTTTAGCTATTGTAGGGAAAGATGTCATATGAAATTGATTACTGTATTACAATCTCTGGGGCATTTCTAATGAAAGACAAGAGAGACGGCTTACCGTCCAAAGCCGGACTGGCTCCTTTGCTGATCTCACAGTGTCTTCCCATGAAGGATCCAGAACACTCACACTTGTATTTGCCGATGTAATGGAAACACGTTCCTCCATTCATGCACGGGCCAGAGGCACACGGGTCTGGTTTCCCTGCACATAAACACACAGCACAGCGTCAACGCTTATACTATCCAAGCCTTTTGTGTACAGCCTTTATGTGTTCTACACAGAGGCCCAAATCTATTAAGATCCCAAATAAAAAATGCTAATCTGTGCGTGCAATCTGATAAATTGCACGTGCAGTTGCGGTTGATTTACAAGGAACGATCGTGTTAATGACATCACACGTAGTAGGAGAAATCAATATGTAAATCTGGAATGAGCATGTGTGAATTTTTCTCCATAATCGTGCCAAGTTCAGATCTCAAACATGACTCCTAGAAGTGTAAAAGTGAAACTGAAAATTTCCACATGTATGCATAATTACACATCACATCTAACACCTATTAAATGCATCATACTCACAGAATTGAAATATTGTAGACATGAGTCTGTGTTCTGTGCATTAGGTATATGAACAGAGGCTATGTTTAAATGCTGCTGGAATCAGAAGTGCAGATATAACTAACCCCACAAGCAACTTTATTATCATTTATTTCAGACATTGAGATATTATTTTGAGAAACCTTGAAATGTAAGCTTGAATATATATATTTTTTTACTTCAAATGGAAGAAACTGCAAATTTAATACCAGTCCTTTGGGTGGATCAATTTGCAAATGTAACTGTTGTTCCTGAAGTAGCTTTCAGGATGTGGTAAATCACATTGCTAGTGCTAACTTTATATATTTGAATAGTCACAGCTCTGTAGTTTTCACCTTTTGGTAGAAATGCTCTGAACTGCTCATTCATTACAGTACACGCACAAAACATGCAAGACATGCCTTGCTTACTTAAAAATATAAAAATCCCTCCAAAGCCCCTTCCACTAAAATACATGTCTAGACCAGAACATCTGAATGTTCAAGCCACCAGCTTCAAGGTATGATTGTATGGGTGTATCATTTGTTATTTCTGCATCATTTGATATTTCTCTGTTTAGAGAGCAAAGGGTGCTAGTGGTTTTCCTCCAAGCAAATATTATTGACAGCTGCTGAAATGTTTACTTTTTTTTTTTTTTTTAAAAATTGTTATTACAAATTTACAAAAAAAAAAAAAAAAAAAAACAGTTTAAACTGCTTTATCTGCATTGTCAAAGAGGATGACCTTTAAACCCAGCATTTTTCAATTGAAGTTGAATGAAGTACTGAAAAGTATCAGTGCTACTACTGGTCAGAATTCACTACTTGCCTTAGTATGAGCAATAATCTTTAATTCTACTCAAATGAAACAAGACTAGACTTCAAAGAAAGTGTTGTGCGAATAGCTGTAATTATTTGTATGTGTGAGTTTGTATGATCAATCTGAGCAAGTGCAAATATTTGTATCTACAGTTTGTGCAAATGTGGTGTTTCAACATGTGTGAGCAGTCATTACTCATTACAGTAGCTCTGAGAAAGTGCTGCACAGCGTTTTCAGGCGTATGTGCCAGGGTACATTTTTGTTCCAGTACACGAAGGATCCAAGTCTTGAATGATTTCCAGCACACCGAATCGCTTTACACGGCCAAACAGTTGCACAACTCTAATATAAGACAAAGTCAGGATAATGAGATTCCTGAGATGAAAAGCCTCTTGGCTTTGAGGTGCTGCTTTTTCTTTGCAGGGATTTTATGGCACTGCGTGTGCGGAAGTGCAGTTGTCCAAACATGAATGAAAGCAGATTGCACACTTCTTCCACTTGAAAGGAAAAGCACGTGGTTAGAGCTATACTGAGGGGATCGTGGAAGGATAATTCGGTGAGAAAATTCCTGCCAGCACACTCACATATGGGCCTTTAATTGTGGTCATCAAATTGTGTGCAATTCTCTCCAACACCTTAAAGCTCTTGGCACAAAAATGATAGTCGCCCTTCAATACTCACCCACTTCACAGTGTTTTCCTGTAAACCGGTAAGGACACACACAGTAGTAGCTCCCTGACTCTTCTTTACAGGACCCGCCATTTCGGCAGGGGCTAGAGGCACACATACTTAATCTGACTGAGGATAAAAAAAGGAAGAGACAAATCAAGCCTGCATGTATCACTAAGCATTTCATAAGGGTGCCATATGACAATACATCACGTAGGCAAAAAGAATGACAACATAGCTTATACACTCTAAAGCCTGTTATTACCTTTTTCACAGTTTTCCCCCCTGTAGCCATGCTCACACTCGCAGGTGTAGCCTCCATCCTGCTCATAGCAGTAACCCCCATTTTGACATGGTGAAGAGTCGCAGGCCGATTGGGGCTGTACTGGAAAACACATACACCAACTTGACCACGTTCCATCACTCCAGGAGCGGACTGGTCACTTTTATTTGCACTTGTGGGAATGGTATATTTGTTGGAATGTGTATGACATCAAATGGCAAAACTGGATTCTGACAGTAATTGAGCCAATGTAAATGAAAAGTTACAGCTGTTAGGGTTGAGTTTGTAGCTTTTCTTATGAGTTCAAGTGAAATTCAAGACACTATCTTTCACCCAATTTGTGAAATCAAGCTGAAACCAAAGCCTTCTTAAGTTCTCATATTGCCACAAAGAATAATATTAATAATGCTTTAATTTATTAAGTAGTGTGAATACTTGGAAAGTTTTTCATGTTCTCCAGCACTTACCATAAGGGTAGAAGTCCTTGTGATCATGCTCAAAGTCAATGCCGGTTTGGCACGTGCAAAGGTATGTGCCCCCATATTCCAAACATGGACCACCATCTGGACATGGCCTGCTGTTACTGCATGGTGTCTGTGTGACCTCTATAAATAAAAAAACACAATTACTGAGCGTATGTGAAGTGGACAACAAGGAAATGAGATTAGAATGATGAAAAATGATTGTTCATATGTTACTTGTAGGGTAGGGTGTGTGGTTTTATTTATAACAGGTGATTTAACACATTTATTTTTTTTAAATGTTCATTTTTCACATGTAGGGCATGTGGTTCAGTTTTCAGATGTGATTGTTCCACGTGATCACATACAGTTCACAAGATTTCACATGGGCATACTGTCTGTTTTTGGAGTTGTGTCTAAAATCAACACTCCGCTCACGAGCTAGTATATTTTCACAGTCTTAATCCCAGGATTAGATTAAATCATCTATATGAAATCTGCTTTTGACTCATCTGCAACATTTATTATGTAACTGTTTCAACATGCGTCTACAAAACTGCACAGGATTCACTAAAAAATCAACCAGTGTACGAATTACAGGGCAGACAGCGAGACTCTTCTGTTCTTCAGCACTTGCTATAAAAAAGAAATTGAATTAATTAAGTCTGCCTGATGTGGTGTTTCTCTGAGTTTCTGCTCCCTATATTGAATATAAAGTGAGCACAATTCAAGTTGTCGTGATAGCCGTCTATGAAAAACAGAAACCGCTTAAAAATAAATGAGTGCTAGTTATAATTTCAGTAAAGACAAAACAATTTAAGGTCACATTTACCTTTTAAGCCACATAATTAAGAGCATATATGTGACTGTGTCTAGGAAAGAGAAAGTACTTTGTACTGTATTGTCATGTTAGAACCAATCTACCGAATCTTTCTTGAACACTGCTTACAGTTTCTGTAAGGACATACCAAACTGACAGTAGAGTCCAGTGAAACCCGTTGGACATTCACAGGTGCCATTTGCATCAATGCAAACACCTCCATTCTGGCAGAGACATTCTTCTGCAGGGAAGACGGACACAAGCAGAGAGAACAAGAAAGAGACACTCAGGAGGTGTACACACTCATGCTTTTATCTTACAGGAGGTCACTCCTTTTGTTTTACTATAATGGAGAAGCAAACATTTTAAATATTCCTAAAAATGTTCCTTTTTTTTCGGCCTTAGTCAATGTGTCAATACGCAGGAAGCACATGTGTTGGAATGGAAATATGTTGCAATAACACAACGCAGCACCAGAATTTTTTTTGTTTGTTTTCTCTTGGGTCACTCTTTCTCACGTCTTTTCTCACACAGTTCACAGGGTTCAGGATGACTGTCAGTATTCTGCATCTATCTTTCATACTAACTGCATGACTGTTTTTATTTTCCTCCCCTCTCTGAGTGTAATTGCAGAAATGGATCAAAGGACATGGCAGTATCACTGCTAAATGGCTTCCTTTTGAAGTCCAGGGGGTTTGCGTGAGGGTATTATTTTTCTGATAATATGAAACATACTTTTTGATCGGAACCTACGGCCCTGCGGGCAATTAATAGAATGTTAATTCAGCGGAGCCGTTTTCATGGGCCCTCTGTGAGGCCTTCGGCTTTGATCTCAGTGGCCGATTAGGCGCTTCTGCATTCTGCCTGCGGGACGCTGCCTCCTCTTCCACTGAGGACCATGTGCGCCTTTTTCCATTGAGCCTTCCAAGTTCGCCCGGGCAGGAAGGTATTCAGGAGATTTAAGAGAGTCCATATAAATGCTGATAGTTATTTCAGCTCATGGATGAAAAGTAGTGTGAATTTGCAATGGCTCACATACTATTAAAGTCCTTTAAGGGAGACAAGTCAAGACAAAATCCCTCAGTGGATGACCTGAGAGTGGGAAACTGGACTCTGATGCTTTCATTTGGGAATGCATTAACCAAAAGCATGCATTATAATGCAACGTGCAGTGAAGACTGGATTTACACACATTTTGGCACTCTGAGGAATCTCATCGCATGGAGTGATGGTTTTGTGTAGACAGAAGCGGTATAGCTGATGTGGCCAGTGACAGGATAACAATTTAACCGACTGTCACTACACTACGGAGTGTTATTTTCATGCAAGCATGAGTGAACGATGTGTCATGGATGTTGCGTGATACATTGGGCTACTAATTTGTTTACAGTTTTGGAAATAGAACCAACTAAATTTGTTGGAAAATATTGTAGACAGGCACAAACAAAAATAACTGTACTTTCTCATGTACATCTCCAGTTGAGACCAATTGCACTATGTAACAAATTTTATTTTTTTGTTCCTGTGTAGTAAGTGTTATTTCCTAATTACTTCTATTGCAAAAGTCTAAAAAAAATGGCTATCATTTCCCTCAAACTTTTCTTTTGTGTGTCTTTTCATTCACATACATTCAGAAAAAAATTCAAAAATAAAACAGGTAAATTTTAAAATATGTGGTTTTTTTCTGACCTCAAAGAGGATTACAACAGCCTGAATACATTGCTGGATGCCCTGAAGTATGATGAGTACAGCTGGAAGATCATCAGAGGCTTCAAAATGGTGGCATTCATGATGGGTCTCCATTAGGTTTTACCAAGTTTCCCTGCTATCTTTGTCTTTGGGACAGCAGGGACACCAAGGCGCACTACCAAATGCGGGATCGACCACAGCAGACCAAGTTTGCTGTGGGGAAGAATAATGTCAAGTGGGAGCCATTGGTGGACCCCCGGAAGGTGCTGATACCACCACTGCACGTCAAATTGGGCCTTATGAAACAATTCATCACAGCTCTAGATAAGGAGTCATCAGCCTTCAATGTATCAAGCCTTTTTCCTAAGCTGTCTGTGGCAAAAATCAAAGCCAGTGTCTTCGTCGGACCACAGATAAAGAAGATCCTGGAGGAAATTACCCAAGAAGCTCACTAGGAAGGAGAAAGAGGCTTGAAACAGCTTTGTTGCAGTGGTTCGGGGCTTCCTGGGCAATCGCAAAGCCAAAAACTATGTGGAGCTGGTAGAGACTCTGGTGAAGATCTATAGCACAATAGGCTGCAGGATGACTCTCAATGTCCATATCCTTGATGCTCATCTTGATAAATTCAAGGAGAACATGGGAGCATACTCAGAGGAACAAGGTGAGTGCTTCCACCAGGATTTACTGGAACTGAACGCCGCTACCAAGGACAATATAATGAGAATAATAAAATAATGAGAACATGATGGGAGCCTACATTTGGTGAGCTTTCATGAAGGTGAGTTACAATATAATCGCAAATCTCGAAAAACTACTCGCTTCTAAATTCTTTTGAGGCATAAGCACTTACTACCTAAATACTTTTGAGGCATAAGCACTTACTACCATAATAATGTATTATTAGTAATGTTATTACTACCATAATAATGTTATGAACTTGAGTGATGTAGCTGAGGTTGAGGAACTGGCACAGCCAGAATTCACATACCATGCTGACAGAGCTGCCCCCTGCTTCCCCGTTTAAGCCATGATCACTTCGGATTTAAATCAGAATATCGGAATACAGATATAGATCCAGACAGATACAGATAACTGGAGCAAGACACAAATTGTACAGCCATTGCATTACAAACCTAGAAGAGAAGGGGTGAACAAGAGCAGCTTAACTGTGACCCATTCACTATTTTCTTACTGAGGACATGGAAAATTTATGATGTTCCAACCACAGACCTCAGGATAACATATGTTTTTCAAAATCGTTAGAGGCCGGTTAAGCCCCTAAACCAACTACTGCAGTACCTAAACCAACTACTGCAGTAGGCAGTGTAAAACATCACATAACAGGACCACAAGCCTGGATTTTCACTGGCTGGCACATCTTCACCTAAATGTCTGGGAAGTGAATTCCAAACAGAGGTGCCATCTCATAAAATCCAGGCCCTTTCAAGTCTAGACAGGAGGCCCTTCCTCTTGTTGGTAAACTAATAAAAGGTGCCATAAAGCAATTATTTTGCAACATCAAGCGCCTGTCGCTGCGAGGGCTGCATAATAAACAGGGCGAGGCCATGTCGGTTTGGGTAATTACGCTCATCCAACACAGCGGCATCGTCTTCATGGGCAGCACTCCAAATTCCTGTGGCATAGCACTGTCTGACACAAACTCCTGCTCTGCGCTGCATTCTTGCCCACCTAAGAAGGAGAAACAGTGTGGAAGAAGAGCACCATGCCAATCGTACCTTCGCAGTGGTCTCCATAGTAGCCTGGCTTGCAGGTGCAGTTGTAGTTTCCAGAACTGATGTACTCGCAGTTCTTGCAGCCTTCTTGCTTACAGGAAGCTGGACAGGTTGAGAAGGTCAGGACAAATTTTGATAAGAGATAAAGAAGAAAAAAGTGCTTAAAAATGAAACAAGTTGAGACTCACCTGTCTGATTAGCAGTTTCAGTACTGGTGGAATTGGTTATGATTACTAATTCTGTTGGAATGGAAGCAAATTTGTGACATTTTGCATTGGGACTACATCTTCACAAACTGCAAGTGTTTATAATACAATTAAACTAAGATAGGGCACATTTATGAAGCTCCAAACACAGTCTCCAATTAAAGCTTCAGTGTACAATTATTGAGAAGGGAAGAAGAAGAAGAAGAAGAAGAAGAAGAAGAAATATTCTTGTCATCAAGTCATCATGACAATTTTGTAATAGTAATAGGGTTAGATTTGAGAGGGTTTTCAGGAACATATGTCATTTATCATCATGGATACTGCATATATCTTCATGCTTCAACCCTAGAAAGAAGTCTGGCTTCTGGCTGATGGCTAACAGCTAGCTGACTAACAGACAACCCCAATACAGATTTTATATTTGACTGAAAAGAAAGTGTTGTGTCAAAGATGATGCAAAAAAAAAACAAAAAAAAAACAAATCAGCCTTGGATCCTACAGGCATAATGTCACAATGTCAAAATGTCACTGTTATTGCTGACAAAATATTCTTTGGTGACTTGCTAGCAATAGCTTTTTCCTACTGGAGAGGGCTTCCATCTCTAAATCCTACATTTTACAGGATATAATAATATAATATAATTAATTGTCTGTGATATAAGAGTGACCTGTGCTAAACTCTGACAAAATGCAGTAAAATGAAATGCCTAAGAACTAGGAGATGCTGCAGAAGCTTTTAGCAAATACATGTGGTCAGTGATTCAGACATACAACCAGATGCTGCAGTCATCCCAGCTCGTCTTCTGCATTTATTCAGAATTTCAATTTTGGACAGTGTGTCTGTCCCCGACGGAAAAATGTTACAATGGAGGAAGGGAAAAAAGAGAAAGTAGGTCTGGCTGGGTGAATGATCATTTTCAATCATGAAACATTTTTCCCATTGCGAAGGGAAATAAAAACAAAGGTTGGAAAATGCTTAGTGTCTGGCATACAGAGAGTAGAAAAAGAGCAGCTTTTAGCAGCAGTCTCCAGACAGGAAGTTTAAAAAGCACTCACCTGTCTCACATTGGCTTCCGGTGAAGTTTGCAGTACAGGTGCATGTGTAATTATTCACCTTGTCCTCACACAAACCTCCGTTTACACATGGCATGGACTCACACTCATTAATGTCTGGATCCGCAAACATAAAAACACAAGCTTCATTCATGAGCGACGGAGACCTTTAGGGAGTTAATCTCCGGAAAAGTTCTTTATTGACTTTATATTGAAATCTTATGACTTGAGGATGTCTTGCAGGTGCATGGTTACACTGAGCAGGTGTCTAGCATTAAGAGTAATCCAGTCTTATGTAGAAACAAGGCATCATAATATTTGCAGGGCCAACACTTCAATTCCCATGGTGTTTCCCAACCGGGTTTGTGTTTCATCAATAAGCTCTGTTTGGTTGAGTCCAATTTGTTAAGCAAGGAGATCACGTCACCCCAAAAATGTCACGTCAAGGACAGAATTGTGAACTCAGGATTATTTGTAACACAACACATGACCCAAAATGAAAACCCAAGGAGGGAAAAATGGAAGTAATCAGTGATAAGCTCTCAGTGATGGCTTTCAGTACAAAACTCCACAAGGTATGTCTGCCAGATGAATACTAGTAGTACTAATGTGGAAAGCAGGCTGTGTTCCTCGGGGAATACACTGCCAGCTCAGTAACACTGTTTAATACCATGCTCACCTGTCTCACACACAGGTCCGGTGTAACCCGCCTGGCATTGGCAGGTGAAGCTCCCCTCGCCCTCGATGCATCGCGCTCCGTTGAGGCATGGATTCTCCTGGCACTCGTCAACGTCTGCAGGCAACACACATACACACACACACACACGCACAGGATATTTACTCAGCTGATTAATATATCCGCCACACCATTCCCCTCACTCTGAAAGTATGTGCTTCTGGCTGTGAAAAGTATTAGAGGTTTGATACATCTCTGCAGGCTGGACTGTGGGAACGAGAGGGAGCCTGCAGTCCGTGTAGCACCCAGAGAGGGGGGACAGGAGCGGTGGAAAAAAGATGGAAAAAGAGAGCAAGGCCACACCATAGCTTAAAGCTTACATTTACATTTATGGCATTTGGCAGATGCTTTAATCCAGAGTGACTTCCAGAAATGCTTGGTAATCAACGTGGAAAGCATTTCCTTATGCTTGTCCAGATCGGCCCAAGTCTAAGGATGCCAATAAGGTGTTGCTAGAGACAGGAGTCTGTGCTGATACAGAAGAAAATAAATAATATATTTTAATTTACACTGTCAGTGTTCATTTAGATGGGTCCTGTCCGAATTTGATGCCCATACTGGGGTGTTCTGCTTATTCCACCACCTGGGAAGCACATAAGAGTCTAGATGCTTCCTTGGGTCTTCATGAGTGGTGGGTCAAGATGTACCAAACTTAGCTTGATGGATTTGAAGGATTCTACCATTGTCATAAGGAATGTGGTCTACTGTAGATTTATTTGCATAGATCTGAATGCTTCAAGCCTCTTTTGTATATGTCACTTTGTTCACAGTGGAATAGAACAAGAATGTGATCTAGCTGATGAATCTAACAGAGGTGGGAAGTAACAAAGTGCAATTTGTTACCATACTTAAGTATATTTTCCAAGACTTTTGCCTTCTACTTACTACATTTCAAAACAGATAATTTTTTTTTTATCAAATAAAGTTCAGATTTTATTAGATATATCAATATTCTCTAGTAACATACATGCCCATCCTTTGCCCTTGACATGCCTCTCACCTCTTTTGTATTGTCTGAGCAGCTTTTGGGTCTCTTTCCCCCTTACATACTGTATATGTCCTAACCTTGCCAGCATGCTCATAATCTACATATATTGTTTAAGTAATAATCCACATATAAAGAGAAAGTGTCTTTTTTTTCTTCTTCAGACAGCTTAAAGCAAATTTAAAGTCTAATGGATATGAAAAGAACAAGGGGCAATGATAACTTGAGTTTTTTGGAAATTTGTAAATATCTCCATTTTGTGTTATATGTTGTTTGTTATTTTTTGTTTCTTGGCAAAAAGAGCCAAAAAATGAACAAAAATCAGTGTGTGATGTGAAGATTATCCATTACCGCAACTGTAACCTTTTCTTCTACTTTTATTTTCATACTTTCAGAAGATTTTGGACTTTGTACTTTTGCACTTTAACCCAGGTAAAGAATTGTAAGCTCTACTTTAACTTTTACCAGAGTATTTACACTTTAACTGAGTACAGTAATTGTAATTCTACTGCCAGAGGAGTGGAACAGTGTCTTTTCAAATGCTTAAAACAGAAATGACTTGAATGTTATCAATATAAACCAGGAATTAAACACATGAAAAGCTGTAGGGCTGAGAAAAGACAGCAGTGGATGATCAGCAGGAAACGTAGCAGTAAAATGTTGCTTGTGGAATAGGCTATATTATTGTTTTTTTTGGACTTTTACACTTTGAAATGTATCTTTGCCCTCAGATAAACTTGCACTGAATCAAGCTTACACACACACACACGCACATACGCACACACAGTAAAAAGTCTTAGGCATATGCAAAGAAATGCTGTAGAGCAAAGATGCCTTCAAAAATAATTAAATTAAATGTTTCTACATTTAAAAAATACTATAAAGAGCAGTAAACAGTAATAAATGAACAAAGTCCATATTTGGAGTGACGACCCTTTGCTTTAAAAAAAAAAAAAAAAGTAGTCACAGGTACAATGTGTCCAGTTTTATAAGGAAAGTAGCTGTAAGTGTTACTGAGCATCTTGCAGAACCAGTCACAGTTCTTCTGGAGACTTTGACTGCTTCTGATGCTGCTTTCTTTACTGACATACAAACGTTTTTCTGTAACATTCTGTAACATGGTGGAAAACTAATGTTCAGAAATCTAAAATATTTTTGCACTGAATCGATAATGTAGAAGTCATAAAATAAAAGTCTATAACAAAGTTTGTATTTAAAAAAATAGGGTGCCTAAGACTACATATATATACACACTACACTTTTAATTTCTAAATCTCTTAAGATTCTATGAATGTTTTCATTACTTTAATGTGCCAACTGTTTGCATGTTTTTGTAAGTTGCTTTGCATTAGAGTCTCTGCCAGATAATTAAATGTAAATGCCATGTGTAGCACACTGAAATGATTGCAATAAGGTATGGTGGGGTTCATCTATTACAGGAGCAGCAAACTGTGAACCGTGGTCTAAGGATGATGGATAGATGAAACGAAAAAAGAGAAAATTCAAAAGAGGCATGTAAGCATATGTACATGTGTAGGAATTTGTATCTTTAACTATTCTGTTCTATTTAGGCCAAAATGTTCCTTTTGGAAAATGATTTTCTGACACAAAACATTATATGCTTTTCTAAATGTGAAAATAGTTATATAATGTATTATAATATCATTCTGGATTCTCTGCACTATAACACAGACTCTGGTATAGTATCTATACTTCAAGAGTCTGTGTTATAGAGCATTAGAATATTATTGTCTACAGTTATCAGATAGTACAATACCATAACTACTTACGAGCATTTATACAGGCTTGTGTCAGGTATGTTAAGGTATAATGAATAGTTCATAGGAAGGTGATCTTACCTGTTTCACAGAGGGATCCTGTGAATCCTGGTGGACAGTGGCAGGTAAAACTGTTCACTCCATCCGTACACGTGCCTCCGTTCTGACAGGGATATGAGGAGCACTCGTCAATATCTACACAAACACACAGGAAAAAATGACACACCTTCACACATAACATGTGACCACTGTTATATGTGTACAGGGGAATACAAACATAAGGAAATTCTCCAAAGGGAAACTAAGATTTATTAGCATGTGTGTGTGTTTCAGGGGAGGTGTCACTTTATTACCTATCTGGCACCTACGGCCAGTGAAGCCAGCCAGGCATGAGCAAGTGAAAGAAGGATTCCCAGTGATGCAGTCATCAATGCAACGGCCACCATTCAGACAGGGCCTCAGGTGTGGACAGACTGATGCTGACAAAAAGAAAAGCATGTGCAGGTACTTTAAATTGTATTATGTTATATTGTATATCTTGGTTCTTTGTATCACTGTTTACTATATTCACTGACTGAAATCGTTCATTTTCTTTTTTTTATATATATCTCTCTATCATATCTTACCTGAGTCATTGCAGCTGCCCACCTCCACCTGAGCATCATCAATGCGAAAGACCCAGCGGCCAGGATAGCCCACATTTGTGGTGGTCTCCACCTCTACTACATCATCAGTCCGAGACCCCGGGATGTTGAAATAGCGCCTCCCGTCGCCAGCATTAAAACCTGCCTAGGAAGAGAGCATAGAGGTGGGACAGTTCTCTCAGAGAGGTCTGAATTTTCCAGTAAAATAAAAATAACATGGTATCATCGCATAGATAATATTCATATACATTTGTGAAGGTTTCAAGTACCATTTTTGAAAACTTTGATACAAAATGAAAACTTTCCATTAAACATTAAAATTAAAAATCAAATTATTGAAAATACAACATGACACCTAATATCTATCACAAAAATATCATGTCATTAGCTACATTTTTAATCTAGCTAATCAGTGTGTGAATTGAGGCACAGACTTCTTTCCAATTTCTGTCCCTTTGTACTTATCTCTCTATGTTGACACCCTGACAGCACTCAAGAAAAACACACTCAAGTTCTCAGCTTGCATCAAGAGAGAGTATGAGAGAATATGTCAAGTATGTCACGAATGTGAACTTAGTTTATGACAAATGCTTGTCTGAGAATTTAAAACCCTCATGAGATCCTAAACCAACCAGGACAAATTGTTTGTGAAAATGTTTTGTTTAAAATGTCTTGATTACTAGGATCTTCTAATGGTTTCTAATCTTGTAAATTACAGCCTATTATTACATGCATTCTGACCAGTGGAAAAATTATACATACTATGTATTTTGTGGATTTACTGGCAGGTTTAAAGCAACTGTAGAGATTAAACAGGGTGTCCCAAAAGTCTCCATACATAGGGGAAATCAGCGCTTTTACTTTTACTTAGTTCATATTTAATATATATATATATATATATATATATATATAT
>CM075004.1:18757433-18805402 GCA_037576675.1 Pangasius sanitwongsei | reverse complement strand
AAACAAAGTGATTTTTTGTTGTTTACATGCAATTACATCACTTTCATCTACAGGTACAAATTAAAACAAGATCAGAAGTTGACATGTTGACATTTCTTAATAAAGAACTGAATATTTAATGGGGTGTCCTAATTTTTTCATATGACTGTATATGTGTGTGTGTGTCTTTTCAGATAGCCTTTAAGAATGCCTTTGACAAATGAAGAAAATGCTGAAATCATTCTCATGGCTGGATCGGGAAGCTGTCGCAAGGTTGCGATTGACTTTACCAGGAAACAACTAAACTACCAGTGGCAAGCACATCAAGCACTACACTGTTGCATGTCCACAATCATCCACTGACGAAGGCACAACTGACATGGTGCTGTATGTGCAGTATGCATACATACTGTGTATGGAGACTTTTGGTACACCCTGTAGAATACATATAATAAGGCAGGATGACCAAATGATGGCCAAAATCTAGTTTTTTGTACATAATATATTATTTTGTATATGTACGCATACTCACTGTCAGCTTTGGTGAAAAGTGAGATGGCTATAGAAAAAGTAATTTCTTCTCATTATGTTGCTTCTGGGAAACACAGTGTTGTTATTTGCTTCTTGATCTACTTTTTTCAGTGTCTACTTGTACAACAATATTGTTACAATCACCATCTTATGGAACCAGAGGCGTAGCTAAAGGACCGGCAAGACAGGTGATTGCTTGGCGCCACCTGAAGGCCGACACGAAATCCATGAAAATATCGAATTCCAAAGTGCAGAACTCCCCCAAAACCTCTGATGAGTAATGTACATAGCTATACCAGAAACACCCCTAAGCTATAAAGTAATGTAAAGCTAGTCCAACACCATTTGCACAGCTAGCTAGGAGCTGATGCTATGTTTGTAATGTTAATTGTTACTTATTTGGCTAGTTTTCTTGGTAGAATTCATCATCTTACTCAAATTGTCTTGATAGCTTTAGCTTGGTCTTTTAAAGAATATATAAAAGGCAACAAATGTGTTCTGTCAAAGCTTACGTGACATAATGATGGTTTAGCTAATTGGGAAGATTTAGCACTACATCTAGCATGCAGAACATAATGCTAACACTTTCAGACAGCTATTATATAGTTGGCTCATGGTATTGATTCTTTATAAAGGCATCTGGGTAACATAACAGCAATAAAGAGGGGAAAAAATGCCAGGAGAGCTGCTTGCATTTTCCTGCTTGGGGCCCACACAGCTCTGAGAATCACCTCTGTATTGAACTTTCATGCGTGAATGAAATAACAGTGCGAAAATGGCTTCTGTTTTTTTTTTTTTTTTTTAAACATTGCAATCCCTCAATCTCTTAGTTCTACACATCAGTAATAGCTCAGAAAGGTTCTGACTTCAAATCTCAGTACATCCACAGAGCCCTTTTGGGCCACTGAGCAATGCATTAACTTCTTAAACCTCAAGAAACCCCTGGTCACACTCCTCACTCTTGTAATATGTAATATTAGTGTAATCGTTTTGCATAGTTTTCTGTAATTACAGGGTAATAAATCTTTCTGTTTGGAAATGAAAAGCACCAAAGAGTTTGAGAGGTGCTGAGTGCTCAGTGTATATAGACCACTGAAGAAAAGGTCACTAATATTGCATCAAACAGAGAATGTCAAGTATGTCATGAATGTGAACTAAGTTCTTGACAGATGCCTGTCTGAGAATTTAAAATCCTCTTGAGAGCCTAATCCTAAGAGAGTATTGAGTTCCTGAAAGTTATTTATTTTTTTTTATGCATGTCTTGTGTAGTGTTGTATTTATTCAGAGGCAACACAGCGGAACATCTTGATCGTGTCTTAAAAATTACAGCCTGTTTTTGTATCTAATATTTTATGAATAGTGTACCGGTTGCATATAAATCACCGTGTGTGTTCACACTAGTAACATGATCAGTACCTGATTCCAGCCATACCAGACTGCTAATATAAACAGTATTCTAAGGTGTCATAAGGGATTACATCTGTTAAAGCATATTACAAGGAATAAAAATGCCTGAATTTAAGGCATTAATTTAAGGAATTTTGAACAGAACCAGGTAGACAGCTGCACTGCTCAAATTTAATACCACATACTTTACAATTAAAAGAAGAACACCATTACAAACCCATACAGATTTAAAGTAAATAGAACGTTCGAATTTTTACATGATTTTCCTCTTCTTCAGTGGTTTATGAGTGGGCTGGAAAGGAACTATAAAGTACACTGTGTGTTTAAAAAGCAGTATAATTATTTCTAAATCAACAGCTGGGTTTTTGTACAGCTACTTTCTATTGTTTAAAGTGCTACACAAACAAAATTGAATTGAATTGAATTGAAATTTCAATTATTGGCTTTTCAATTTGATGTTGACATTTTACAATATAAGATTAATGAAGTACATGTAAACTCTTCAGATTAATTATTGCCAATATCTGATTATTTTGTACATGTGAACTCACATTCAGTCTGTGGGTTTGTCATAGATTTATGCTAGTTTAAAGTTAGAGCACCTACCAAAGTTTTGGCCTGGTGCAAACAGGATCAGTATGCAAACTAATAAATTAGACTCAAGCAGAGGGTGTATAATAGTGTCTAGAAGGCAGAGGATTGAATTGGGACACTACCTGCGCAGCGATGCCCCCCAGGCCTGAGCGATCTCCCCCACTGCTTGCATGCATTCCTGTGGTCCATGTGACATTGTGGTACTGGAAGATGGTGAAGGAGAGCTCACCGTCTGTAATCAGCACTACTTGAAATGTGTTCACCTTAAAAAGAGGAAATGGTACTTGTAGTAAACAATGTACTTTAGCAAAGCACATGAATCTGTACAAGAATTACCCAGGACTCAGAAATACCCAGGACTGAGGAACAGTTTTTATTTGCCGGCCATCAGAGTACTAAATAGCTGCGTGTCACTTTAAGCATGTTAAAATTCACCTTAAGTACATTATACACTTAACTTTTATAGTATGTTTACCATTGTGTCACTTTATTCTCTGCTGTTCTTTTTTGACTGTAGATACTCTGCTGCTTTTTAAGTTTGTTCTATTTGTATTTATCGAAATGATTGTCTAGTCAGTTCTCTTAAAAAGGTTTCTGTGTTCTTTTCTGTCGTATCTGTGCCTTAGTGAGTTTACAGAGCCTCACCACAAGCATTTCAATGTACAGCTGACTCTGGCATACTATGCATATGGCAAATAAAATGACTTTGACTTTGACTTGGAAGGTTTGCAGTTACCAGACTATTTTGAATATGAAACCCCACTCACTAATGGGACTTCTCTGGGTCTTTTGAGATGTGGCATATTCCCTGCATTTTAAATCTGTCTGTGATTCAAATCTGTCATGAAACTCAGTAAGGTCAAATGACTGTAATCAGTATATTAAGGTGTAAATAGGTTGGAAATTGAAACATAAATACAAAATTGTCTAGGACCTTCTTCGTAAAAAGCAAAAAGCAGAATTAAAAGTAACACTGTTCCCTTGTGCACTAATTGTACTGTACAATCATGTATGTTATGTATGCAAGGTTTCCCACACTTATCTTCTCTCCTAACCAGGACTGGGAAATTGGGTTGTGCTACTGTACTATGTTATTATAAATATTTATTGTCCTTACCGGAGTAACCGGGCTCCCACCAAAAAAAGTGACATTATGCCAAGTGGCGATGAGGACCCATGTTGCTGTGAATGTGGGGAATTCTGGGAAATAGTAGTGGATGTCTTCTGTAGCTCTCTTTAGGATAGCAGGATCTTTGCTCTCTCTGTAAAACACTATCCCTGCTTGTCGGTTGTCTACATCAGCCCAGAATGGCGCTACTACCCTGCGGTCTCCAGAGATGGGGAAGGCCACTGGGGTGAATTGGGACACTTCCTTTAGAAAAGACACAAGGCCATTGTTGTTGACCTGAATAAAACAAAAGCAGAGGAAATACAGGATCAGTACACAGAGATTCATTCAGCTTCTTCCTCTGATTGCAAGCCTCCATTTTAATGGATCATATATGAAACAAATACACTAGTATTTTTGCCTTTTTTTTTTAAGGTGTGAAAATATAATATTTAGTTTATTCATCTTTAGCAGTCATTTTATCCTGGTCAGGGTCTCAGTGGATTCAAAGCCTATCCTGGGAACACAGCAGGAAGGAACACACCCTAAATGGGACACCAGTTCATCACAGGGCATCACACACACTCACACACTCATTCATCTAGGGGAAATTTGTAGTCACCAGTCCACCTCCTGGCATGTTTGTGGGAGGTCGGAGGAAACTGGAGAACCTGGGGAAATCCACATGGACAATGGAGCTGTGAGGTAGCAACATGACACCTTGTACATTACTACTATTTTTTAAAGTTTAGTACAGATTCATGACACAACTTCAAGCATTTAAAAAAAGAATAAACTAAGAGCATAGTTTTTACTTTATGCAGGATTATGCTGCAAAGCAGTGCTGTGAAAGTGGTGGTAACTTGATAATGCCTGTCTGAATAAGGGGCTCTGAGAGCTGGATGTATGGAACATGCTGACTAAGGGGATGTAGTGTTAGACGCCAAGTTGTCCAGCAGTGTGTTGACATGCTGCATGGTGTGTTCAGTGCTTCAGGATCAAAGATTGAGAAAGGCTTCCGTGGCCCATGTATCCACTTCCCATCAGGGAACAGACACTTCCCTTGTTTCACCAGAGGTCCATGTCCACAGCTGAGAAAACTAGATCCCTCCTCTCTCTCTCTCTCTCTCTCCCTCTCTCTCTCTCTCTCTCTCTCCAAACATACTCCCTCACACCTGCCCACGGTGCTGTCCACTGCCAAAGAAGGAAGTGGTTTTAAGACCTGGGACCTTTTTAACCAGTTTGCCAGCTCGACAGCAACCACGGTTTATGGTTCCATGGTCCTGTGCTGACCTGCAAATCTGTTGACTAAATTCCCACAGTAATGCCCGGTCTGTCTGATCCATGATACAGATGATGTATCAGAGGTCAGGACGTTCTTCATACCTGTAATGTCCCATTAACAGGACTGAAATGTTTAAGTGTTTCTATTGCACATAAGACACTTCTCATGTTTTGACTTTATTCTGTTGTGTTATGGTAAATGAGGGCCTGCCTTCAATGTGTCCTGAGATTTTAGATAATTATATATGCTGCCTTTAGAGTTGATAAAGAATTAGATGAAGGGTTCATCAGTTTCCATGGCAATCAGAAGAACAGAAATAAAAAAGGTAAAAAATAAATAAATTAAAAAAAAGATTGCCCTTCAGTATGGACAGTTCACCTAAGCTGATCTTTTCCAACTCTCCTGCCTCCACACATTACCACTCAGGCACTTGTCATTTCTGTGGCCACTCCTGGCAGCAACCTGAAGCAGTGATAGAAGTGATGGCCGACACGTAGTCCTTCCTCTCCCCTTTGCCGCTCGTATGGAAACCATAATTCAGAGACCTTAGCTGTAAAAACAGCAGAGGAAGTTTTGCTTGGCCCGATGCGGGTGCGTGGTTAATTGGCTGACCGCAGTCTTCCCCTCTCTGCATCAGTGAGTTGCAGCGTGAGTCTGGTTGATGCAGAGAAATAGAGCGCAAACTGCAGGTCCACACAAGGGGTCAAACAGAGGAGACCTGAGAGAGAAAGAAAAAGAGAGAGAGAGAGAGATGGCAAGCGAGGACTGGATAGAGAAAGAAACAAAAGAGACATGAAGGACAAGAAAGGCAGTGAGAGGTATAGAAAGAGAGGAAAGGATAAGGAAAGGAGAATAAGAGAGACTGAAGGAGAGTTATACGGAGAGAATGAAGGACCTCTAAGCTTTGTATTAGTGCAGGTTGTGACCCTGACAGATACATGATTAATAACCAGAATGCCATTTATAGTAAATGTTTCACAGATGGCTGCAACACTTTCTGCATATTCACATGGTTCAAACTGGAAAACTGGATTACCAAAGCAGTGGAGAAGTGTTCTGAGCTTAAGGTTAGAGTTGTGGGTGGCCATAATGACCAGACCAACCTCACTGCCGGATTAATGAACTCTAAATTAGCACTGACATTTTAACTGATCAGTTAAAGAATCTGGAAACGGTTGAATAAGCAATTTTCTTTCTGTGTCAAAGTACTCTGTTAAATAAGCAGGCTTAGAGTGACTAAAATTAAATACAGACACTGCTCAGCTAGAAATAGTTGGCTATCTAGCACAAGAAAAAAGCTTGCTAGAAAAAATATGCTGTGTTGGAAGAGGATGTCATTAATTTAGCAATTCCACTGAGTATTGTAACTGTAAAGCCGTAAATGTGTTCTTTTTAAAGGAAATTCTAGATATTGTTCTGAGCGACACCAACGTTTTCTGTCTCTCACACTCAGTCTTACTTAGTGTCAATCTGCTCATCTAGCCCTTTGTTGTTGTTGTTTTTGGGAATTCTGCACTGGAAATATCTAGCTTTCTTTGGAACTCAGTCATTTATAGACTTGAATAAACTTTCATCTGGAAGAAGTCAGGCTAAAACAAATCCCAACCCTCAAATAAAAAAGGTGTCCAGATATGAAGCTCAAGAAACCCTTGAACGTTCCCTGTCAGAGGGGGGCTTTCACCACATTTTTTTCATCCACACTCGTAGTTGGAGGGAAAAAGTGAAAATGTTTTTGCATCCATAACCTTGATCCTGATCCTTACCTTTGCCTTCCACAAGCATCAAGCTCCACTATGACAATCCTGCCACAGAGTGACCCATAATAACCCTTGAATTCAGAGTAATATTTGTAATACCTCACAAAAATATACAGGGAAGTCCTGGTGTTGGATAAATAATTCTGTGCTCAGTGGAGGGAAATTAATTTTCAGAATCCTGCTCCTCTGAAGCACTGAATCTGGCATCTCATTTTTACGATTATAGATGATATAAAGCACCGTGAATAAATGTGCTCAGCCTCATAAACACCCTTCTACTACAGCTATTCACACTCTCACAGAAATATTTGGGTCATTTCAGTGTCACACACCAAGGGAGAAGAATATATCTCTCAAGGACGACGATTTTCTCTCCACGGTTGCGCAAACGTTGTGTTGAAGTGGCGAGGATGAGCATTAGCAGATGTGTGTGATGCATGCAGCTCTGACTGAGCTTTTTCTCTGTGACGGTTTCCCATCATCCACTCCACTCTTTTCTTTCATCTCGTCTTAACATCCATTTTATAGCTTGATATACAAAATAGAAAATTTCACACACAGCTTTGCTTTTTTTTTTGTTTGACTTAAGTTTTGTTTGGGTACCAAAATGCATTCTCTATCACTCCTTATCCACCAAGAGCAAAATTCTTGCTCTGCTTTGAAGCTACTTTCTGTTCCCCAGCCTCAGACCTCATTCCCTGTTTTCTTTGTCCTAGGCGTTTGCAGATTAGTTATTAAGGGTTGTTTGGCATCCCTGAGACACTTCACAGATGCATCTGTGTTCTGTTAAAGGGATCTTGACTCTGTGCAGCCCAGCAGCTGGATGGGTCCAGAGGGAAGACCCCTGCACTCGTTATCTGGAGGAGGAGGAGAAGGAGGAGGAGGAAGAGGAGGAGGAGGAAGGGAGGTTGGTGGTGGTCAAGAGGAGGATGTAAGCAAAGCTTTCAAAATCAAAATAAAACAAACGTGTAGTAGTTTGACTGCATATTGAACAAACGCAGCCTCCTGAAGGGTTTGATGTGGTGAAGGGCATGTCAGTGGGGTTAGAGATTTAGGACATTGCCACTGCAGGTCCAGTGCTGCGAAATGTACAGTGTGTCCTCAGACCGCCATCACCTCATTCATCCCACTGAACCTGGGGTGAAAAAAGAGGATGAGTGTGTTTCTGTAACCTTAAATTAAGCAGTGAAGAGTGAGCAGCAGTAAATGCAAAGTGTTGCCACATTCTTTAAGGGAGAAGGAAGAAGAAGAAGAAGATGAGGAAGAGGAGGGGAAAGAGGTGACAAAGAAGAAGAAGAAAGAAGAAGAAGAAGAAGAGGTGACAAATAAGATGAAGGAGGAGGAGGAGGAGGGTGAGGAGGAGGTGGAGGATGAGAAGAAGAAGGAGGAGGAGAAGGAGGAGGAGGAAAAGAAGAAGAGAATGAGAAAAAAAGAAAGAGAACAATATCAAGAAAAAAAGAGAATATTAAGTAGAAAAAGAAGTAGGAGAATGTGGAGGAGAGAAGAAGAAGAAGAAGAAGACAAGAAGGAAAGAGGAAGAGAATGAAAAGAAGAAGAACAGTAGAAGAAGAAAAAGAAGAAGAAAAGAAGAAAACAGAGAAAGTAAAGAACATTAAGAAGGAGAAGAGAAGGATAAAAAGAAGAGGGAGGAGTAGAAGAGGAAGAAGAAAGAGAAGAAGGGATGTCAGAGGTTTTGGGAAGAGCAGTCAGCTCTGGATTTCTCCTTTAGCTTTAGGGATGCTCTGACATCAAAATGAGACTCGAACGTGCCACCTCAAATCAGATCCTTTTCTTTTTCCGTGCCCCAAAGCTTTTTCAGCATTAGTCCCTGTAGCTCTTGTGAAATCTCACCTGCTTGAAGTGGCTGCGTTGTTAAACACAAAACACATGTTGGACATGTAATAAAGCTGAAGAATAATTCACTCACTTCAAACAGCTGTGTTAAAGACATCGTTAGTGTCGTCTTAAGCACTCGTCAGACACATCGTTGCTTTTGTGACTTGTGAGATTGGGTTACAGTTGACCTGCAGTCACCTCCTGAGTTTGTACTTGATGCACCACAGCGTGCCGAGCAAGAAGCCTCAGAAGCCCCACCTCAGGCTCAAAGCGCATGGCTAATCTAATCTTAGATCTGCACCGCTATCTGCAGCGTGTCTTATCTTGTCTCTAGCACACATTAATATTTACATTGCTCTGTGATATGCGAGATGCCACTCCACACACAAACACACGTGACTCCACATGTGAACTGGCGTGCTTCTGACTCGCTCACTTTCTTGCACTTGCTTTCACTCACACACACATACACACACACACACAGAAAACTCTGGGCTATTTCACCTGCACTTGCCAAGACACAAATCCATCTGACTTCATTATTCTGAGCTGGATCAAGGCAGAAATACAATATTAAAGTCATGAACACACAGTTGTTTGAATGGCATCTGGTGGTTAGGGACGCGGCTGTGTAGTGGCTGTGTCACAGGCGCGCTGCTTTGGGGTTGTGACTTCACTCATCTTTTCTTAGAGAAACAGGACCTCAATCACTGCCCATTGTTGCCATGGTGCCTCGGTCAGGTTTGGCAAGGCACAGGAGACAGAGGAAGGGCAGATCAAGAGAGATCTGGGTGGTATTTTGGGGAGATAGATTTGGGGGATTCCGCAGGTGGCACTGATTTAAGTGTGTGTGAGTGTGTGACAGTCTGATCAAAAGCATCCTCTATATCTCATTCTAACAATTGATATGACTATACAGTATTCTGTCCAAGTGTGTGACATGCAAAGCTCATGCACATGTCCAAGCATCCAAGCCTGATCCCTCTCTGACACACACACACACACACCAATAAACCTGCTGAGTGAAAGAGCCGATTCTCTGGCTTGACTCACTCTTACTCCCTCTCTCTCACACACACACACACACACACACACACACACACATTCCAAAACTCACATAGAGCCCAGTGTGCCGATCTCCAAAGAAAGGGAATGCCACTGAGATCTCCACCAGTCCTGATCCTCCATCATCCTGTGTGATGGTCTGAGAGTCACCCTGTTCGTGTCCAAATGGGTAAAAGTCCTCAAGGGGGACAGCTGGCATCACGCCGCTTGGCATGCTGAGCCACAGCAACGTGCACAGGCATAGCAGCAGCTGCCTCAGCCGCCCCATCACTCACACAGCACTGAGACCCTAAGCACCCTAAATGGGGCAAACAGGATACAGCTGGACTCTCCAGCTCCTAAAATTCTTCCTCTTTTTTAAGTTTCCTCTCTTCACTCTGTCTTCTTTTCACTTCTGTTTCTTCTTTTCCAAGCTGCTCCTGCTGCTCTTACTGGAGCTTCTGCTTTACTAAAGAGAGGCAGATTCCTTGCATTCTGTGTGCTGCTGGGTGCTGGAGAGCTGCTGTGCTCCGTTGCTGCTCACTGAAGTGAACCGACTGAGTGAGGGAGTGAGAGTAAGAAAGTGTGTGTGTGTGTGTGAAAGAGAGAGAGAGAGAGAGGCAGCGAAATGATTTGGATTTTTTTTTTTTTTTTTTTTTTTTTTTTTACAATCCAGCAATTTGGTCCCTGATGGTTAGCTTAGAAATATCCTCAATAAAACCTCTATTCTGCCTGCCAAAGGAGTTCTTTCAGGACGGGCCCCACCCCCCTTGGGGATTCACTACCTCGCATAATTAGGAGCACACAGCCAATCAGAGAGAGGGGGCTGGTAACTGGATAAGGAGTGGGCATGGCTATGATAATCAAAGGCGTGCAGTAGAGACACTGACAGGACATTTGGGCTTGCTCATGCTGTGGAAAGCATGCTGACTCCAATGCCTGCCTACACACACATACACACACACACACACACACACACATATACAAACATACACATGCTACACACACTTCAGAGCAACAGACACTTCAGCAATATAAGAGCAACACTAGAATGCCAATCATGTCAAGTGAACTCAGTGGCTCTTATGTAGGCCTCGCATGAGATGCCAGTTCAAAGCAAGCAATGTATGCGAAGTCCCTCTGGTTTGGATTACTGTAGTCTTCTTTTTTTCTGTTCCTGAAAATCAATTTCCCAAGTGAATTCATCATACAGTGCGTGAGATGTCTAATTTCAAAGGCGTATGAAATAACTGTGTTTAAACAAAAGCACGGCAAGGTTTGGCTGGCTGCAATACAGACACTATCAGGCAATAATCTGTATATGAAGGCTTTTGTGCTAAGACTCTTTTGGCAGTAGACTCTGAGGACCATGGTCGTCTCCGAGGAAGAGAAAAGAGAAAAAAAGATCTTTTTACAAAGTGGGCTATTAGTAATACTAATCAAAACCTAGAGCCAAACTGTCACAAAGGAACTTCTGAGGCAGTTTTTAACTTGAGCACACACATCAAAACAAGTCAGTGTAATTATTCACATGGCAAAGCCAACGCAAATATAGCAACTCCACAAACTCCACACATCAATCTGATCATTGTTTCATCACTCATTGTGGGTTTATTGGCTCATAAAAAATCATTTCATGGAGTGGAACTGGAAAAAAAAAAACAAAAACACAAGCAAATTCTTCTTAATTGTTCACAAAAGATCAGTAAGTATGTTCGAGGATTAACACAGTGCTGAAATCATCATGATATTAAATCAACTGACATTAAGTCATTAAAATGATTAACATTAAATATGATCAAAAAAATCTAAATGGCTTCACTAGGTTGTCATGAATGCTACGCTTTGATTCTGACCTCAAAAGTGACCTAAACATTGACATATGAAAACGATTGGATCTCATTATCATTAAGCTTGATGCCATTACATGTAATAAACTTATTAAATAAGTGACGCACGACAAAGTCCATAAAAGTGCACAATATTTTTTTGAGTGTGTTGTGTGTGTGTTTTTGTATGTTTGTGTGGGTTTATATCTTGGTGGAAACCAAATGTCCCCACAAAGATAGGAATATCTGACAATTTTGACCTTTTGGGGTCATTTGACTGGTGCCCATGAGGAAAACTGCTTTTTTTTTTGTTTCTACAAAAAATGCAGCTTTTATTTAAAAAAAAACAGTAAAAATGTTTCTTTTTGTTTACTGAGGTTAAGTTTAGGGTTAGATTTAGATGTAGACATTAATAATTGTCAGAGGAAGGTCCTCACAAGGATAGTAAGAAAAACGTGTGTGTTTGTGTGTGTTTGTGTTGCCATCCTCACATTGTAGCGATCATCATCAGGCCAACAGGGACACACAGAGCACACTAACACACGCCTCAGCCGCATGCCGAGCAAATCCTTAAAACAATTTGGCACTTGCCGAGCGTTTTGGGGAAACAGTGATCTCTTTGTTTGTTGTTGTTGGGTTTTTTTACGGTGTCAATCAGGATTACTGAGGCGATTTGTGCTCATGTAGTCCAACAGTCCTGCGAGTGATTTCTTGTTCTTTGAGTAAGAGTGTAGGGGTGTGTGTTCGCGTGCGTCCGTTAAAACCACTTATTATGTGGACATCCGTCTGAGTGGCCACTGCGAGCCATGTTGGCCCAGCTCCATAATGAGAGACGGCAGAGGGAGTGTGTGATGACACATGGGCTTCGCTCCATTCCATGGCCTTAGAAGTCAGATACAGCAGGCCAAATCTCACACACACATGTTTAGGACCCAGGCTTCAGCATTTGGCTCATGTAGGTCTGTCTCCTGCGCATCTCCTGTTCCAGCTGCTCTTTTAGTGTGGATACCTGATTTACACACAAACACACACATGCATGCACAAAAGGACGCACGCGCACACACACACACACACACACACACACACACACTACAGTTGCTTACAGCAATTCAGCCCCCTGATTTTTTTTTGTTGGCTTGGATTATTTTAAGAATTTCTACTGATATTAAAAATCGGACTGAACTCATCAGCTTATTAGCAAACTCCTAGGGACTGGACTTAGTGTGCTAGAGCAGGATCATCACTACACACTGTATTGAGGGCCTGAGTTTGACACTGCTGTATTAAAGTGAAAACACTGATCCTGAATAATTGCGTCCTGAAGTCTGAGCACAGTACCAGGAATTATCATCCGTTATGGACAAACAATACCAATTTCTTCTATTTGATACAGAAGAATATATTATTCAGAACTGAAAAAGGCAGCTTTCAGCCATATGAGAAGACCTCCTATCAAAAGCTGTCTGAATATCTGCTTCCTTTAGCATTCAGACATATCGACAAATTTACACATTACGTGGACAGAATTTGCTAAAAACAGAGCTATGTCTCAGTTATGCTTGATTCTGACACATTTTTTTGCCCATATCAGCTCGAGCAAGGAGCAGTGTTAAGTCCAGCACTACTGTGTGACAGTTTGATGTAACCACAATATGTCATGCTGAAATTTACATTTTGGTCTGTAAACACACTCAAATAGCTATGCAGTACCATTTGTGACCATTATTAATTATATAATTATATATATATTTGTTACATTGTTACATTAAGACATATTTACATGATCTGCTACTTCAGTGCTCATTTTCTATACATGATTTTTTCTGGCTTAAAGGTAAGTGTTTGTTTTAAAGCTATTACGTAAGAAACACCTCAGAGGCAATTTTAATAATCTGAATGGGCCACTTAGAAAATATACAGAGTGCCTGCATAAACCAACCCTGCATATGAGGAACTTTCCCCATGAAATATTGACATGACTGTGGAATTTAAGTCTAACTCTGTCCGTGACCTAGTGAACCAGTATCAGGATGTATTTATTGATAGAGACTTCAGAGCACTTCTGTAAGTTGCTCTGGATAAAGGCGTCTGCCAAATGCCAGAAATGTAAAACTCTGAATATGGCCCTTAATATCTAATAAGTGATAAAGACTTAATTGGTATGGTCCTCTTATGGATTATGTGTCATGATTAGGGATCTAATATTAGGACACTAATAATAATATAGGGGCTCTAATTATCTAGAGGTATGGCCATGTCCTCTAGCTCATGACCCTGTCATCTGATTAATGATCTCTATAACCTTGTCTTCTGTCCCTGAGCTTCATACCTTAGTATGATCCTGAGCTCAATAGCTGTGTCCATTGACTTTTGACCCTTCACCCATACCCACCTGTTCCTCAAGGCAACGGACTCTCTGGCGGTGGGCTTTCTCTCGAGCTTCCAGTGCCCGCTCTGCCTGCTGCTGGGCACCACGCAGACGGCCTGTCTCCAGCTCTAGTTCCTGTCTGTGGCGAGCTGTTACCTCCAGGAGGCGCTGTGCATGAGCCTGCTCCATATGGGAAAGCTGGGACTAAACACACACACACACACACACACACACATACACTGTCACTTTGCTAAAGAGAACTGGAGGCTAACCAGTAAAAGATGCTTAGAGTGGAAATGGAATTTTGATGGAGTGTATTTCTCACGTATTGGGTTTCAGTGGAGCGGAGGTTCAGGTGACTGGATACTGATTTATCCACTAATTTATCCACAAGTATTTGAATTTATCTCTCTTTTTCACTCGCTCTATGCCTATCTGTCTTTCTCTCACTCATGTTTTATCTTTGCCTCTGCCTCGTTTCCTCTCTAACCTTTAGGGTGTTAGTTTCTGCTTGTATCTCGCTCAGTTCCCGTTCCAGACTGCATACTGTCTGCTCCAGCTGCTCCTTCTGATGACCAACACACAGTGCCTGTTCTTCCCGCCTCCGTCGCTCCTGCTCCACCTGATACATACACATGCCCACACACAGAAACACACAACACACAGATTTCGTGTTTAGGATTGATGTCCAGTTACATGCTGTTGTTTTTAGAGTATTGTTGATTCTTAGCTCTATAACTGAGAGATATGTAGTTTGATTCCCATAAAACCAATAATAGATATGGAGAAAAGGCAGACAGTTTAATCACCTGCATGTCGGATTGATATTTTTGTACATAGTTTGCTGGTAGGTTGTATAACAGCCGATCAGAGATTATGGACTAACATCTACTACTGTAGTTTGAAAGACATGAGACAAATTTGATCTTGATGTGGCCCAAGTCACTGTTACCACCCCAAACCAGATTAATGTCTTATAACAACATGTCCTGAAGTGTTTTATTCCTCTTATACCATAGCAATTTGTCAGCAGTTACATTTTTCTTTTTATTAATTAAAGAATTTCACAATATTTAATATTTATAGTTACAAGTTAGTCCACTTTTATTTAAGTAGTTATAAATAGTTGTTCCCTCACCAGTCTTTTTTCTCTCTTGAAGTTATTAAGACAAATAATGCAGCTTGTCACGTTTCCAAGAAACCAAACACACTCTGTATAGAAGAATTTCAGAAAACGTACAAATTTATCTCTGACCATTATAAAGTGCTGACAGTGGAGGCGCAGAAAAAGTCACCATATCAAAGATTACATATTTTTTTATCCATTTATGTGGTGCGTCGGATGTACGAGTCCCTGTGTTAGCTGTTACTATAGAAACAATAATGTATTAGAATGAACACATTAATATAATCATGTAATTTGCCTTGTAGCCAGAACTTTCAGAGACGCTGTTATAGAAAATAAATTTTCTGACCTATCAGAATCCATCATTCAATAGCATCGTAGTATAAGCGGCTATTTAATGTTGATGTTATGGTTAATGTGTGAAATGTATGCAAAAAAAGGAAAGGTTGTAAACAGCTATAAAATGTTACAGAAAAATGTTTATGTCATTAAAAAAAGTAACATATTACGTAATAGACACCTTTTCAGACAAAAAAAAAACCCACACAATTCTGGCTGTTGGGTTTTACCTGCAAAAACATGTGTGTGACAAAGTCTCCAGGAAACTGTGGCAGATGCTCAGTAAATCTTTCCAGCCAATTTCCCTAAAATTTCCTTAAAAATTCCAGCAAATTTCCGTAAAAAACCGCAAAAAATGAACCTGATGCATTTTAAAAAGCAAAGGGTTGTGACCCCAGATATTGTCTTTGTTTAGTTTATTACTGTTTACTGTTCTTTACTGGCATCTTTGTTTTATAGCATTTTTTTATGTGCATTTTTTTCCATACAGCATTTTCTTTTTCAAGACTTTTGCAAAGTACTGCAGGTCTGAAAGGGTTAAGAATAAAAATGCACCAACTAAATCACCACTACAACTACTTTTCAACCAGGCACAATGGAGCAAACAGCTTATACTACAGGATCGGAAACCCAATTGATGTGAGGCAGGAAAGCCTGCTGACATGATGGAATAAAACAAAATATGAACTGACTAGGGGTCATCAAGGACATGGCTAACATGCTTTATTGAAAGACATAAAATTACAAACACACTATATTTTAATTATATTTACAATATATTGTATCTCTCCATTGTATACACGCTGCACTTTCATGTGTAAGATTATGACCGCCAATGTACCTTCTCAAGTGTGCGTTTAAGGGAAGATTTGTCTTTGCCGAGGCGAGTAAGCGCCTTCTCTAGCTGCGTCTTGTCCTCCTGCAGGCCCTGAAGTGAGGTCTGTAGGGTGTTCACCCGCTCCTCTAGCTCTCCTTTCTCCCTCCGCAGACATGCACAGCCATCCTGGGCCCCCTGCTTCTCCTGTTCCTGCTGCCGCAGAGCCTGAGATCGCCAGTAAAGTCGCAAAGTGAGTAATGATTTTATGGAAGACATTATATATATTTATGAATCACACAGTATTCTTGGGACATGGAAAGTGATGCAGAAGCTACAATGCTGTTTAGGGGCGTTTCATATTGTGAATGTGTATGCATGTATTTGTACTACCTCCTGCAGGTCACATATGTGTTTGTCCATTTCTGTGATTCTGAGCTCTGAGTCATCCTGAGTCCTCAGCAGGTTCTGCAGTTTGTCGTTCAGGATGTGGTTCTGTTTCTTAGTGTCTAAAAGAGCGTCTCGAGCCTTGTCCAGCTGTTCCTGTACTCACACAAATATTGTGCCATTTTCTTTCCCATTCTCTCTAACTCATTCCCTTCCACCTTTCCATACAAACCCAGCATTTGTATCATGCCTTTTCTCCATCTCAATAGTGCTACGGAGTGTTAAGAAACATAGATAGCATTTTTTTCCCCTTTTTATTGGCATGGTCTGACAGGTCACGAGCAAACTAGAGGAGATTTATACCAAGCGCAGTATTTTTGTTTGCACAGCATCTTTAAAACTCTGTTTCAAATGAAGGCTTGAAAGCCCTCCAGAGATGCTGGTAGAGAAGTAATGATCCTGCTCCAGTGGTTTATAGCACAGTTATCCCACCATGCTGACGGTTCATGCGAAGAAAAGAAGCCCTCAAAACTGGAAAAGTTATGGAATGATGGCGCAACTAACCTGGAGCCGTAGCCATGGGAGTCAAACGACTGATTCAATCTGAAGGCTTCATTTAAGATTTAATGGCATACATTTTACATCAGGTCACAATCAGAGCCTTTGTGACTGTGTGGTCAAGCCAGAGTGAATTAGCATGTTCATTAGCTAAGGACACGGCCATGTTAGACGGTGTATAGAGCTATTAATTTTGATTTTACAGGGCGAAGTTGAGGGTGTAAGTTGATATTATAGAAACATATTAGAATGAGAGCATTTATTTAAACCTGTGATTTGCCTTGCAGCCAAACTACTGTCAGAGCTGCTGTTAGAGTAAATAAATCCACACCAATCAGACTAATCAGATTCAAGAATTCATCAGTGCTGTGATATAACCTAATGCCATAAATAATATTAATTGCGGGAACATAATCTGAAGTGTTTCCAGAGAATCTACTGACTGGTCATTCTTCCAGCAAAGGTATTTCTCCTTACTGGGCACAAGCAAACTCTTTGTTATGTATCAGCATGGGCATTTTCATGCTTTTACTAATATTATATGGGCATTTTATCCCAACATATTAAATCTAACAAAGTCCACTATCCCTCTTGCCCACTGACCTGTAGTGTCCTGCGATCATCCTCGCTGGCAGAGAGAGCGCTCTGAAGCTGAGTGGCCTGCTCCTGTGCAGCTCCTCTGCTGCTGTTACTCTCACTCAGTGCTGCTGTCAGGTTCTGCAGCCTCTCATTCAGCTGAGCCTCCAGAAGCTCAGCACGGGCAAGAGCCGTCGCTGCTCTCTCACTCTCCACCTGTAACACGGCCAGGAGAACCTGAGAGTTTCAGTCAAAACACATTGGCCACGAACTTTACCTGATGCGAATATAATATCTGAACAGACTCTTAGAGCAATTAATACCTTAGCTGCTGAGTTGCCAGTGCCCTGAAGGCAGCTTGTACGTCATAACTAGGCATATAATGATATAAAATCAACGACAGGGTCACGTAATGTGCTATCCAATAAAGGGATGTCGCAAAGTGTTTTATTCCAACAATTCAAATTTTTATAGATTAAAGAATTATATGTTTTTAATCAGTTTATAAGTCCATATAATGTTGTAGGACATCTGCAAAACAAGTTAGTTCCTGTTATCATTTACGTTAAACAACCATGGACAGTCACTCCCTCACCAGCCTCTCTTTTTTTTCTCTCTCTTGAAGTTAATAAGACAAAATATGCAGCTTATCATGTTCAAACCGGCAAATACCCCCCCCCCCCCCCCCCCAATCCTTATGGCTCTCCTATGCTCCTATGTTGGAAAAAGTCCAGATTTAACTGTTAATGTTAAAGTTCTGACTGTTATTTAGTGCTGACACTAGAGAAAAAAATAAATCTCCTCACAGAAAATCGATATAAAACTCTAAATATAAAAATTGATATAAAACTTGATAAAGTTTCACCAGATCAACAACTATACATGTTTTGTAATCTATTCCCTGTGTAATTTGTTATTATAGAAACGATAACATATTAGAACAAGTGCATTAATACCAACTTTGCAGCTGGAAGTACTGTCAGAACCGTGCCCTTATAGAAGATTAATCAACAACTATCCGAACCAATAATTCAACACTGCTGTGGTATAATATTAAATAATAAACTTTATTGTTTAAAGAACATACTGTAATATATTTTTACTGGACCTTCACAACCACTTTTTATAACACCTTTGCTTGATCTATTCTATATTGATACACGGGTAGCGTCCAAATTTTGTGCATGTCAACAGTTGACGTCTATGCGTTTACATTACAATAAATGCCTTATCATAACGCTCACCTTGAGCAGAGCCATGTGCTGCTCGCTCTCCCCCAGTTCCCTCCGTAGACTGGTCACTCTCTCCAGCAGGGTGGCACGCTCGGTCTCCAGCTCTCCAGCGTAGAGCCGTGAGCGCTGTAGCTCCCCTTCTAGAGCACGATGGTTGATCTCAAACCTGGAGGCTCGTTCCTCCGCTGTCTTACAGGCCTCCTTCAGCTTCCTGCACTCCTCAACCAGACTCGCCTCAGACACCTCGGCCCGCTCCAGCTTCTCCTACACGCACACGCAACATGAACTTGATGAACTTATTTATTACATATCAAGACTTATCAGACTTACAAACAGTGTAGTGATAGAGGTAGGTGTGGTTAAATTACAGTATATTGGCGCATAATGAAGACTCCGAAGCATTTGAGGGATTGCTTAATATGCTGATATGCAACATATGCTTGTGACAGAACACTGATATTCATTGTACAGAAGGTGCAATTAAGTTGCAATTAAGGGTTGGCTTTTGTCTGTGCTTACACAGAATACATGAACAGAAAAGGCAGACATTTGTAAAATGGCTAAATATCTTTAGCTTATGCTTCGCTGAAGTGAAAGGTTAGTATGTTGATCAAGAGAAGATGAATGAAGTGATAAATTGGTAGAAACTTATTTTTGAAATATTTTATGATATAGCGAGTGTGTATTCCAGTCTGTCCATTTGATTATAGTATCTTATTAATCCTCTTCAGAATATTCAGAATTTGTTTGCGTGATTAAATGGTGATACCTGTAGAGCTTTGGTTCCTGCCTCGGCTGATTGCAGGGTACTCTTCAGCCTGGACAGCTCCTCTCCCATGATCCTCCTTTCTCTGTCTCCACACTGCACTGCATTCTCCTGTATTGTAAGTGAGGCCTGAGCCATCTCTAAACGCTCTGCCAAATCACGTTTCCCTGCACACACACACACACACACACACAGTAGCATTTACAAGGATACACCCAACCTGAATTTAATTTTTTAATAACATAATGTTATAATATGTTATAATAATGTTTTAAACAGTCATGACAGTTAGATGTTCGATGGTATTTTTAGACAGATGTCATACCCTGCTCCAGCTCTTTTAGTGTACGCTTCATCTGCTGGACTCGTGTATTGCTCTTCTCCTGACTGGCCTGTAGATCTGTCAGTTGCCTGCTCAGATTCAGCACCTGAGACTGGGCCTCGTCCTATAAGAGAGAGATATTTCAGCTTACATTCAGTACAAACTAGGCATTTCAGTCCAATTTCAATACAAAGAATGCATTATTACCTAGATAAGGTATAAAAGAGAGTAAGAAAGAGAAGTCTCGTTTTAGTACAGGAAATTTTTTTTGTCTGTATTCAGAAAAAAGCAGACATTTAAGTCCAATTCAAGTAAAAAATGGACAAGTTTGTCCACATAAAGTGAGTAGGAAACACACCTTGTTTCCTTTGAACGGATTAATAAATAAAATGCAGTTTTTAAAGGGCGTAATTCATTTAGCTGCTCTTCAGTATACTTGTGCTCCCAGTCACCTATGCAAGGGGAAACACTGCTTACAGTGTACTGAGGTATTTTATGGTTATATTAAAGTGTCTTGTGTGTGTGTGTGTGTGTGTGTGTGTGTCCTACCCTCTCTCTCTGGGTGTCTCTAAGCTCCTGCTGGAAGTTGCGCAATGCTGCTTGAACAGATTCCAGATCCAGCTCTCCATCTTCTCCAACAGATCGAGTTGGAGAAGAGCTAGATACATGATCAACTCCTAAACACAAACACAAACAAACAGATAACATAATCTTACACACACACATGCATGCACATACAAAGCTATTAAAATGTTTATACTATTTACATTTTCTTATAACTTATAAGAAAGCACCAAAATCGTTTGGCTTGTTTGCATAAAGACCACCAACGTCCTATCTGTATTTTTTTGGCATTTTTGCACAGTGTTGTATTTTCGATTTTTAATTGAACTTGTGTTGAATTGTGCTGAACCTTTAAAAGGAGAGCTAGCTCTCCACGGTGACGGGTTCCTCCCTCTCGGTCTCGGGGTGGGTGACCTCGCCCCACGCCCGATGCCCAGAGTGCGTCTAAGGGCAGATGTCAGACCGCTCAGCTTGCGCTCCAGATCAGTGCGGGCAGCATCTGTCTTTGCCAGCTGCTCTTCCAGACCCTGAACTCGCCCCTGCGCTAGGCTCAACTCCACATTCAGCTCTCTAAGCTGCACCTGCTCCTCCTGTAGAGCTGCCTCTAGACGGGCAATCTTTTCCTGCTGGCACTGCTGGCTCTGCTGAATGCTGATTTCACGCTGACGCTGGGCATCCCGCTCGACACGCTGCGCCTCCTCCAGCTCAGACACACGCCGCTGCAGGCCTGCTATCTGTCATGAACATACGTACATATATACAAATAATGTATGCATTTTCTAGTTTTACTAATTAAATGAGTGGAGTGTGTTTGTGTTAATGCCTGTCTCACCTCCTTCAGTGCTGCCTCTCTTCCTGCATCACTCTCCAAGACTCTCTGTTTGAGGGCAAAGTTGTCTCTCCTGCTCTCCTCCTCTTTCTGCTCCTCCTGAGACAGACGAGACTGAATTTCACTCAGCTCCTGACTCCGCTGGCTACACTCTGCCTCTAGAGTCTTTACCTGCATGCACGCACACACACACATACACACACACACACACACACACACACACAGGTAAGCAGGCCCCTACTGGGTAATATCTAAGTGACATATCAGATATATTGATAACAGTTCAGTGACTCCTCACTGGCTAGATATACAATATACAGTCAGGTCCATAGGTATTTGTCCAGTGACACAGGTTTTGTAATTTTGCCTCTGTACACCACCGCACTGGATTTGAAATTAAGCAATAAAGATGTGATTGAAGTGTAAACCTTCAGCTTTAATCCAAAGGGTTCAACAAAAAATATTGCATTAACCATTTAGGAATTACAGCCATTTTTTTTACATAGTCCCTCCATTTTTACAGGCTCAGAAGGATTGGACAACTGACTGATAAGAAGTTTCATGGCCAGTAGTGGCCTGTTTCCTCATTATTTTATGACAGATTAAGGAGATAAAAGGTCTGGAGTTGATTCCAAGTGTTGAATTTGCATTTGGTAGCGGTTCATGAGAACTCTCAATATAAGGTCCAAAGAGGTGTCGATGCAAGTGAAGGAGGCCATCATTTAGACTGAAAAAAAAATAGACCTATCAGAGAGATAGCAGAAACTTTAGGAGTGCCAAATCAACAATTTGGTACATTCTTAAAAAGAAGGAATGCACTGGTGAGCTCAGCAACACCAAAAGGCTTGGAAGACCACGGAAGACAACTAAAGTGGATGAACACAAACACAAGTCAAGAACACTCTGGAGGAGGTATGCATATCATTGTCAAAGTCTACAATAATGAGACACCTTCATGAATGTAAATACAGATGGTTTACCTCAAGATGCAAACCTAAAAGTCTTCACTTCAATCTCATCTTGATTGCTTCATTTCAAATCCATTGAGGTGGTACATAGAGGCAAAATTACAAGAACTGTGCCACTGTCCAAATACTTATGGACCTGAATGGTCAATATATGGACCATCACACCCATATGTGCTTTTTGAACATTCCATTCCAGATTTAGTCCCCCTTTGCTGTTATAATAACCTCCACTCTTCTGTGAAGGCTTTTCACTACATTTTGGAGCATGGCTGTGGTGATTTGTGCTCATTCAGCCACAAGATGCTGGGTAAGGAGGCCTGAGGCACAGTTGGGGTTCCAGTTCATCCCAAAAGTGTTCAATGAAGTTGCTCAGGGCTCTGTGTAGGACACTCGGGTTCATCCACCAACCTTGGCAAACCATGTTTTCCTGGACCTCGCTTTGAGCACAGGGGCACACTAAAACATTTGTGGACTAGTCCTCTTAGTAACAGTGAAGCGAAATTGTAAAGCTACAGCATACAAAGACATCCTACACAATTGTGTGCTTCCAATATTTTGGCAACAGTTTAGGGCAGGCCCACATACTGTATGGGTGTAATAGATATCCACAAACTTTTGATCATATAGTGTAAGAGAGTGCAATGACCTTTCGGCGTAGTTCTTGCATTTCTCGGCGGGCATGCAGGTGTGATTTCTCCAGATCACGTAGGCTGGACCTCAGTTTCAGTGCCTCCTGTTGAAGGGAGGACTTACACTCCTCTAGGACCAACAATCTCTGCTCTCTCTCCTCCAGAGATCTCTTCAGACTGAGTGAGACAGTGATTAATATAATCATCACAACTAGAATACTTGACAGTCAGCCTTAATATATGTGCAACATATTAGACTGCAATATGTACAATGTGTATGTTGATGTTTGAGTCTTTGCCTTCTTCTTATTCACATATTATCTTATTAGTCTCAACAATATTTTTATCACCTCTTGCTTTTCTGCAACAATTTACTGCAGTTGACAGCAAAGAGAAAAAAAAAGTGCTTGTCTTTCAAAGCAATAATCTACATACAACTGAAAAACCCCTGTCCTGAGAACTCTGGCAACCTCAGAAGCATGAGCTGCATTCAGGTGAATATAGTCATCTGAACAGGTTGGCAAGAAATTCAAGTTTCCACATTTAAATGTTGACATATTTTTTAAATGTAAGTTGCCAACTGAATACAGCCCTTAGTTTAGCTGCATTGTTGTCATATACTGTATTTGTAAACGAAGTCCTACTATGCCTAAGATTTCAGTCTCTGTTGCATGCCTCTGCCTTAAGTCTAAGTAATTTAAATCCCAACATGACGTTTTGTTGGCCAAAACTGTGACAAGCATCAATCAGAAAACCAGAGCAGTAGTGGAAATAAGAAGCTAAGATCGACAGTCAGATCTAATGTCTCTATTAATGTCAACTCGGGGCTACTGAACTATTAATGCTCCTGTGGGTCGGGGTGAGGTTAAGATTTGCACACAAAGCATATCATTTGCAACCGCTTGACAGTGGTTAATGATTAAGAATGATATTTGATATATTTTATAATTATCTTTGCTCTGGTCTGAGAAAACTTTAACCTTTTGAACATCCGAGTGAACTTGAAATGTTCGGGACAGAGAACTTGGATGCTAGCAAAGATCTTTTACACTAGACAACCAAAAACACTGTGATTCATGGATAGATTCTAATCTGTTTTGAATGTATGCAGTACCAGGATGTCTGATGTAGCCCTGTTCTTCCACACGCTTATTGTCTATTATAGCATATTGCCTATATAAAATAATCCCCCACCCTACAAATGCTTTTATGTTGATTGATAATTGATAATTAATATAGTTGAGGCCAAATGTTTACACCTCCACTCATTTCATGTTACCATATATTTCCTGTGTTAAGTCAATTAGGGTATCTACTTTATTTGCATAAAAGGTCATTTCAACATAATAGCTAAGAGATTTATTTCAGCTTTTAATTTAATATATAAAATTTTCAGTGGGTAAAAAATTGCTTAACTTGAATCAAACACTTGTAGCCTTCTAAAAGTTTCACACAATACTTGGCTGGAATATTTGCTCATTCCTCCTGACAGAACTGGTGTAACCCAGTCAGGTTTGTGGGCCTCCTTGCTCTGACACACAAATTTTCTATGGGATTCAGGTCAGGGCTTTGTGATGGCCACTTCAATATTTTTATTTTGTTGTCTTTAAGCCATATTATTACAACTCTGAAAGTATGCTTAGGATCACTGTCCTGCTTGAAGACCCAGTTGCAACCAAGTTTTAAATATTTGAACGATGTCTTGAGATGTCAGTGGCTTCAGTATATCTAGGTAATCCTCCTGCCTCATGATGTCATCTATTTTCTGAAGTACACCAGTCCCTTTTCCAGCAAAACACCCCACGGCATGATGCTGCCACCCCCATGCTTCACACAGTTGGTTTGGTGTTCTTTGAATTAAAAGCCTCATCTTTTTTCCTCCATACATTACCTCACATACTTTGGTACCTGGTGCCACCAACTCCTTCACCAGTTCCTTTGTTGTTGTCTTGGGGTTCAGTTGAACCTTTAGGACCAAAGTTCATTCATCCCGGGGAGGGATTCATCCCTGGCTCATTTGTGCTCCCAATTACTGTAACTCATAATTATGAAAACTGGCCAATCAGAAGCTTCTAAAAGTGATTACATCAATTTCTGGAATCTTACAGACTGTTTAAAAAGACAGTCAACTTGGTGTATGTAAACCTTTGCCCCACTGAAACTCTCTAATTGATTAGAATTACTTCTAATGTGAACAATGTAGATGTTCTAATTGACTTGCCAAAAGAAATGTATCGTAACATGAAGTGTGTGCGTAAGTGTAAAGGTTTTGGCCTCAACTGTACATATATTGGTTTGTATTTTTTTTTTTAATATATATGTATATGTATATAACTAGTGAAAACGCAACTGGCTACTAAACTTGGAAAATAATTATCCACAGAACTTGAACTACAATGTTCATTTCAAGTCCCGTGCTACACTTGTCATTGTCTTTTGGATATTTGTGAAAGAACTGCAAGGACAAATATGTGTTTTGCGTATGTGTTTTAATGCTACCCTGGTACCACATACGTCACCCTGGTACCACATACGTCACAAACTCATACAGCAAATGCCTCAGGTCTAAAAAAGAAATCAAACTCAATAAATAGGTGATCTATTTAGGTGATGTGTGCCAAATGTTTTGTGGTAAATTTAAAAAGAAATTTAGACACGACCTGCTGTCAGTCACACACAAAATACCATAAAGTTTGATTATACACTTTTCAAGTTCAAGTTCTGTAGTTTTCATACAAAGATTCTGTACATTAGCTGTATTAATGCCCTTCACATATGTAACTTATTTATTTAAAAAGAACTTCATCTATTAATACATTATCTTCATTACTGAATTTCCTCTACATACCAAGCATTTTGCAGGTTCTGTGATTTAACTATTACAAAGCAGTTTTAATTCACAATATGTGACGTTTTGCGCTGCGTCTCCTTATGTATATACATCTATATATGTGTGAATACAATAGATTGGATGAAAATAGTGTTGCCTGGACTAAAGCTCTATTTCCCAGTTTCTTTTAATAGACACAACCTTGGTGGTCTTAGTGCAAACGGCAGCTTATTGGGATGGGACCAGTATAGGCTGATGTGAATGCAAGCATGTTTGTGTTCTGGTGCATGTTAAACCTGTTATTGTCACTCTCAGCTCTCTTGACAGCAGTCCGGAGTTCCTGATTGGAGGTGTGGATGGCCTCCCTCTCTCGGCTCTCATCTCCCAGAGCTCTCTTCAGCTCCAGACTCTCTCTCCGCTGGGCATCTCTCTCCTGAACACATTCACGGAGCTGCCGATGAGCCTCAATCAGCTCCCTCCTTCCAGCATCTCGGCTTTCTTCCACCTCAGCCAGTTCCCTCCGCAATCGCTCCACCTGAGGAGAAAAGAAAATGAGAGAAGAGGAGAGAAGAAAAGAAGAGAAGAGAAATGACATTTAAAGTAATATTTTAGTGTTATAAAGTTGCTTAGTCTCACAGGCATTTAAATCCATTATGTTCTCATCAGCTGTTATCTGGTACACATATGAGGATTATTGATGCCAGATTATATTATAGCTCATAGTAAAGGTGAAGATTCTTGACAGCTGTATTCCATACGTGGCATAAGGAGGTGGGTGTGTGAGGACGGCTTTGTTCCACTTTCCATGGTTTGAATGAAATGGAAACACAGTCTATTAGTAAAATTCCACTGTGCTGTCCCATTCAGTGCTCAATCCATGTGAGCATCGCACTTCTCCAAGCAGGTTCACTACAATTCACAAAGCAATATGAGATCAAAAATAGTTTTAAAATGTATGAGAAACAAATCAGAGGTATAGATGGGCTCTGTTACACTCTTGCATTAGACTCGCTCAGGTTGTGGCTCCTCATCCCTGAAATGCATGACATACAAATGTATGAATGTTTTAGTCCAGGCAACTCAACTGGTCCTAATTGTTCTAAACTTGCATTAGCCTCGCTCAGATTGTGGCTCCTCATCCCTGAAATACGTGACCTACATTCTGGTAATGGTTTGGCAGCTGCTCATTGCTTTATGGTGCATATTTCTGTGTCTCAGAAACCAAACTTCAACCACAGAGAGAATATGAGAAACATAAGAAAATGAGAGAAAAAAGGAGAGAAGGAGAAGGAGTGAGACAGAGGAATAGTGAAAGGAAAGACAACCATTCCAACCACTGCCGATTTCAGCAGCATGATGGGAAACATCAGCCCTTTGTGAGCAAAAATTAGAGTGTGTGTGTGTGTGTGTTTTGGGGAGGATTTGTGTTAACGGGGCCACACAAGAAGGTTTCTGCTCATAAATCCTAATGTGAGAAAAACAATGCCGTACCATTCTGGCCCAGGGCGCCTGTGTTTAGTTCATTGATTTGGGAGGTGAATGGTGTAATGTGTGTGTGTGTGTGAGAGAGAGAGATAGAAAGAGAGAGAGAGAGAGAGTACATTGGAGGGGAGGGAATAGCTTAAAGGGGTCAGGGTGAATATGGCTAGTACTTTGCGAGGAGAAAATAAACTTTCTGACACACGGGAATTTATGAAGACGGTTAAATCCATTGCTAAGGCAGGCTATATCTCCTTTCTCTCCCCTCCCAACCACCACACACTCGCTCACTGCTGGCATTTAGTCAACATCTGACCAGGCAAGTCAGAGGAGGATCAGTAAAAATAATCAAATACAAGGAGAGAAAGGCACGGGGCCACCGGGGCCAAAAGAAATTACACACATACACATACACACACTTGAAGGAAGACTAAAACAGAAGAAAAACACCTAGTTTATGGCTATAACCAGAGTTAACAAGCTTGCCACAGCTACTGTGATGAAATCTCCTCTTCTTCTGTGGTCAGAAAGATTTTTAACTTTAGACTAATTAGACGTATTGCCATGCTGATTCACATAAACATAAATGGTGTTTACCAAACCAACCAGTGGCATTCAAGGCATATTTAACAGCAGCTTAGCAAAGCCATCGTCAACAGTGTGCAGTGGTAAACGCTTCTCCACAGTACTGGTCCTAATTGGTCTAAACTGGGCTCCCACAGGCCTCTTGCTGCCTTCTGGGCCTGTTCCCCCCTTCCAATGCAAATAAATCGGCCTCCCAAGACACAAAATATTTGCTTTCCTGGCTAACGCAGCCTTTTTTCCATGCTAAGGACAATATAATTGAATTAATGAAGCGATCTGCTGATTGATTCAGGACCGTTGGTCTCACCTCCTGCTGAGCCTCGTGCCTGTGCAGAGACACTTCTCTGATCTGCTCATTCAGTCTCTTCTCCGAGATTTCTCGAGAACTGAGAGACTCCTCAAAACGAGAACGAAGCTGCTGCAGCTCGCTCTGCAGACCTGCCATTGTGTCCTACAGGGAAAAAGTAATTTGGCATGTTAACCTACTGCCAAAATAAAATTGATGCCCTATATTTGCTCTCCATTTACCTTATCCTGTTCCTGTTTGCTTATGAAGTCTCGGTGCATGCGCTCCACCTCCAACGTGCCAGCTTCCAGGTCCTGCTGCAGCATGAGAATACGTTCAGCCAGAGCTGCTTTTTCTGCCTCTTTCTCAGACAGTGCCTAAGAAAAAACGAAAACAGCAGCATGATTGTCTTGAATTTAAATAACGGTAATTATAAGCAAGTCAAATCCAAATATATCCTGATGGAAACTAAATAAATCAGAAGTATCTGCTGATAGATACACAAATACACACACAAACTAACACGCACCTGTTGTTTGTGGCACTCGGCCTGTAACAGGCTGTCTGTGCAGTGCTGCTGCAGTTTGGCCAGCTGCTCCTGCAGCTGCTGCAGGTCTCTGCGATTGCGCAGTCGTAGTTCCTCACACTCCGCACGCAGCTGCTCCTCAGCCTGCTCCTTCTGGGCAGTCAAGGTCAGGCGTATACATTCCTGATGCAGGGCAGATGCACAGGGTAAAGGTACAGTCAGAATTGGTTTAGAGGTCTTTAGAAGTGCTGTACCTGATCCAATCTAAAAAGCTTCCAGATTAAAAACCTAGTGTTGTGTATGTGTGTATTGTGTATTGTGTTTATTGTTATGTAAGTGTGTATTGTGTAGTGAAGTCTTGCATTTCTTAGCCTAAATTTTTTTGGTAGACATTATGATTTTGCATCATTGTCACACTTATAGTCATGCTCAGTAACTACAACACCCAACAAGCTTTACATAAATAGTTATAGAAGTGTGCAGGCAGCACTTCTCACTAGGAGTTAAACCTGGTCATAAGCCAGTTTTTGATTTTTCATTGTCGGAAAAGTGTTTTCCTGGTCGCATGAATGAAGAGATTGAAAATTTGATGAGCTGCTAGAAACTGTGCTCAGGAACACAGCCTGTTTATCAACCTTTGTTGTTAAACAGAACATACTGTATATTTGTGTGAATACACACACAACTAAAAGTGTTTTTTTTCCCTTGGGACCATGGGACCTGGAAGCAGAATTATGGGAATCCACCAAAACTTCTGTCTATACTTCACAGAAAACAGATTGCAGGCAAATGTTCTTTGTCTTTACAGTCTCAAAAGAAGAGAAGGTACACAGAGAGGCAGCTAGTAAGCATTCTTGCACCCAACACTTGCTAGCTCTAGGTTTAATTTGTTTTCAGAGATAGGTAGATAAGTCAGTGCATGTGGCATTTTTTTTTTAAAATTTATCCTGCTACAACCATGAACTGTGTATTTATTTACTTGACTGACTTCAATTTGTGAAGACCTGCTTAAAATGACATCTTTCCTAATGTTCACTAGCAAAGACTAGTGAAAAAATTAAATAGCCCCCCAAAGCTGTGGCAGTCCTTAAAATTGTACTTCCATCAGTATTTAAACGGCGAAATCTCACTCTAGAGATGAATGAATCACCACTATAAGAGGCAAAGAAGTTCAAAACAAATTTATTGATGGTTCAGCTTTTATTTTTTTACCAAACTAGCTGACTGGAAAGATTCTGCTTCACTTTGTCTGTACAAAGCAAACACTCAAAATAAATATGCCAACATTGGGATATAGCTCTGCACATGATAGAAAGGCACAGCACATTTTTTGAGTTTTGTAAAATGTGACCAAGCATAGTATTAATAATGGCTTATTATAAGCTAAAGTAGGTAGCATTATCCAGTGGCATTATGGGTCTTGTATTTCATATGTATATGTGGAACCTTGTCCTTGCGCTCAGCTTCCAGTTGCTCCTGATGAGTGTGTTGAGCAGCAGCGAGGCTTCTCTGAGCATTTCTCTCAGCCTGAGCTAGCTTCAGCTCCAGAGCCTGTCTCTCCTGAAGAGCCTGGGACACCTGCTGCTCCAGTTCACTTTGGACACGAGACACCTCACCTGTGCACAAGTTACGCAACGTCGCTCAGTGGAAATGTACTAAAATGTATGTTGCTCAGGTCCAGCTCAGTGGGAACATATGAAATCATAATACTCACTTGAATTATCTTTATGCAATACACAGTGACAGTGCTGACATGTAAATAGTGCATAATGTGGACTCTGACTGTGAGGGGACTGTGCTGAACTCCAGAGAAGAGAGTGGCTGACCCTTCAGGCCAGCTGTATCTGAGCTCAGGCAAATGAAATATATCTCTGGAATATCTGAAATATGGGCCCCGCGTGGGCTGTTTTTTTGGGGGCCAGAGGCTCCCGGAGAGGTACTCACGTGTCAGAGCCTCATTAGCCTGCTGGAGACTGCCTTTCTCTCCTTCTAACCGAGACTGATCAGCCTCCAGAGACGAGAGCAGCTCCTGTCCATCAAACAGAGCTGACTCCAGAGACTCCCTCTCGGCTCTGCGAGAGAATGACAGAGAGTGAGAGAGAGTGAGAGAACTGATTGATGCTTCACTTAGAAAACTGTCATATCGTCATCATTATGTGACTCAAACATACCAAAAGTGCCTGAGCTACACAGTCATGAAAACTCAGAAATTGTCACAAGAGAACCTTACATTACTAAAAATCAGCCTATGTCAACCTGACTTCAAAATTGATAAAACCAATGATCATTGGTTTATATCAGTTGTCAAAAATGGCTTATGTAGATGGCATGAACATCACCTAACTAAGGTGTTACCAACAATTGTGTGTTTTCTTTTCTCTGATTCACATTTGCTATTTGACTTAAAGATTTCTGAAAATGATCTTTTTATGAACCTTTTAATATGTCAAATCCAGCACTGCTTGGCCATCACAGTCCCCAGCATCACTGAGAAAGCGATGGACAGCTGGATGATCGTTCAAACAGTAGAAAGCACGTCTGACCTCACCTCAGAGTTTGACTGATGAGGCTCACGGTCATTAGGAAGAGTTTAATGACTGAAAAGGCCCTATTGATTACTGCCCAAAACCTCACTAAAACACATAGGTGCTTAACATCGCCTGCCAGTCTCAGAATCCAACATAAATACCAAAACTTAGTCCACATTCACTTACTAAAACCCACACAAACTAATACGCAAACACACACACACACACACACACACTTGGGCGCGGTTGTGCATTCACTCACCGAAGAGCAGCCAGCTCTTGGGTGAGCGCCTTGGCTTTTCGCTGTTCTGTGGTGAGCTGGACAGTCAGCGTGGCCTTGTCTTTTGCCAGCTCCTCTCTCTCTCTGCCTGTCCTCTGCAGCAAGGCAGTCTGGAGTTCAGCTTCTTTTCGACATACACTCAGCTGCTGCAATGCTGCCTGCTTCTGCTTACTGGCCTACACACACACACACACCACAAATATACATATTTACTTAGATATAGGAACACGGAAATGCTTCCACCATCAAGTTGAATTTGATTTAGTTATTAATAATTAATTCAAACCCAGGTCACTGTATTTTCAAATGAGACTACATGTCCTTCACTAGCAAATAGTAAAATATTCACTGCGATGTGATCGTTAATCAAATCACCACTGGAAACCTTGGAATTTGTCAACGTGTCAATCAGTGTGGGCTGCTGGACTCGAGCTGTGAATGAGCACAGGAACTGGGCCAAACTGTTTACAGCGTGCAGCCAAACAGCAGGTTGTCCAAATATTTCCCCGAAACACGAGACTTTTCCCCACTGAGCGTGTAGTGAACCATTTGATATCAAGCAAGAGGAACGTTTATATGATGTGCCAAGTTATCCACCTGAAATTTAAGTGAAAAGGCTGAAGAAAAATTTAACAGCTTAAACAATGTGGCTTAAAACTGAAAATCTGGCTAAAAACTACTATATCAAAATTTTCCAATTTTCTTAAAATGTCCATCTGTGTCCCTCCTTGATCTGGTCATAATCATCAGTTCAAGAAAATTCGCTTTAAATTCCTCGCTGTCTTGCACATAACTTACTGTCTAGAGCCACAAATTCAGGCTGCTAATTTACTGCTCTTCTTACTAGTCTCCTCTCACTGAATATTATAAGTCTGTAATATCAATCTGTGCTCTCTTCCTCTTCTTCTTTCACACTTAAGAGCCCCAGTGCTCCAATTCCTGAGAGCTTCATAAAACACACACTTGGGCCAAGATTCATATTGGGAGTGCTCAGAGCACAAGGTGTTGAGTAGCATGGCAGATGCGTCCAATATCTCCCCTCGGCTGTTTTAATATGACAACGAGACACATCAGAGTGCAGCTGAGAGTTGTGAATCACTGCATACACCCAGGTGCAGGCAAAAGAAGGCCGACCTGGGTGATCTGCTCCAGTATAGAGGTCCTCTCCCTCTGCAGCATGCTCAGCTCTGCATCCAGACTTCCTCGAGCCTCTTGGAGGTGAATGTGTGTGGCCTCCAGAGCTCGCTTTTCGGCCGTCACGTCCAGGAGCTCCTGCTGCACGCGTGCCAGCTCCTCCCTGGCTGCCGTCCGCTCAAGCTCCACCTCCCTTTTCCGTTCACTTAGCTCTGCCTTGTCAGCCTCCACCTTAGGGGAAACATCAGCGGTCAAAGTTTAATGTTGATGTACATTTGATTTTATATGAACAAGTTATGGTTGATGTGTGTCAGAGTAAATGCCAGTATTATGGCCGGACTGTTTCTGGGTTTCAGACCTGTAGCAGCACGCGGTTCAGCTCCACCTTGTCTTTGGCCAGGCCTTCGCTCAGGGCGCCCATCTTGGCTAAGGAGTCTCTAAGTGCTGCTGCTTCGCTCTGCAGTTTGGTAATCGACAACTCCTGCTCGGCATTCTGGGCCTCTGCCTATTTAGAAAAGAGCCACAGTAAATTCAGCTACATGGTTGCTGAATAGACAAATTACAGTTTTTATAGTTCATGTCTTCTTTCAGTAGAGCAGTAACCTTACACAACATATCCTTTATCCTTTACATTTCTGAAACTAACTTACTGGATGACAATTAAAATACTGCTTGGTTACATACTTGCATCTTCATTATTCAATGAATGCAATTGAATACAATAGAATAAAATACTTTGTCACTGTTTAAGTACAATAAAATTAGGTTTGCATTTCCTATTGTTATATGCATAGAGTAATATATACAACGTAGGACAATAAAGTGTGAAATACAGTACATGATATCTGGTATGCACAAGTTCTAAAAGTCAACATAAGCTATTAGTGCAAATAAAACAGTAATGACATTGCAGGCAATAGCAAACACAGCGTGTATTCCCACCTCACACCCAGCATTCCCAGGATAGGATCCGGATCAACCGTTACCATGACCAAGATAAAGCATTTACTGATGATGAATGAATGAATGATCTATAATAACTATGTTCTGGACAAATTAAAATATATTTTGTTATATTACCAAATCTTTGTTGTTGTTGTTGTTGGTGTTTATTATGCCACAGAACTGTTAAATTCTTGTTTTTGATTTCTCAGAAGGTGTGAATTAATTTTCTATAACACCACTGCTCTGATAGCAGCCACAGGCTGTAATTCAATTCACAGGTTTATATCAATGCACTTGTTATATATGGTGTGCGTTCCACATGTTACCCAACAATAATCCTCAATAATCCAAACATTCTGCCAGCCAAGCGTTTATATCTGTCTATTCTCTGGTATTCTGCTTACCACCACCTCATATACATCATTCTCACCTGCATTCAATACCAACAAGGTTTAACAATAGAGTTTCCTGGGGCTTTTAACCCCACATTACCCTAAAGCTGAGTTTTATGGGCTAACACTGAGAATGAGTGGCTGCTCTCTAACTGTGAGATGAAAGATCTCAAGAATGCACCGTTGCAGGGAAAACATCAAACGCTGCTAATAAGTAGAGCTTATAGCCAATCGAAGGTCAGAGTAAACACGACTTCCAGTAATTCTGCAACGGAGCTGGACTTCTGACAGAAAAAAAGCTATTTAGTCAGTGGATAAATAATGCATTAAATCTGCATAAACAGAGTTTTATGATTTTGGCAAGAGTATATTTCATACAGGTGAGAACAGTTATGATATAAACTAAGAACATGTGGCAGTGAGAATAATGGACTTGAGTTAGTCAGTAGGTGAGTCATTAGGAGTGTGTGTGGGGGATGTAGACAAGTTTTGGTATGCATGTACACTTAGAAGTTTGCACATTATTATGAACGCATATAGACATATTTATAGGTTTGTGCGTAGAACATACTGTGTGTGTGTGTGTGTGTGTGTGTGGTACCTTAGATAGAGCCTGTGCAAGGCCCCCATTCTCATCTTCCAGTACTTCTTTCTGTAGTGTGAGCTGACTCAGAGCTTCTTTTACAGTCACCAGCTCTTTACGCACATCTGAGTGCTTGGCCTCCAGCTGTTCGATAGTCCGCTGACTACAGAGAACACACACATCCATCAGTGCACGACTGCATGCTTAGAAACACAATTCAGCACAAGATGTTGGAGACTCAGAGCCAAGCCACATGTAAAATGTAGGCAAACACTGACAAACAATCACACAAATCCACACATACACACTTGCGTTTGCTTCCGCACACAAGCAAAACGTTTTCTATAAACAAGGCCTATTTCTTCCTGTAGGTCATACAGCATCTCATTTGTAAACATTTCAACTCTTATTTTTCTACAAAGCATAGGTCTTGGGGAGATCTGTCATGCTGTCATTTTAAAAAGAAATCCCAAACGTCACAAATTAATTTCATAATCAGAGGACTAGTACAATAAAATATCTTTGACTTTAATGGCATCTGTAAACAATGCTATCCTGGCTTGGCGCAAGGCTCCTCCGAGGACGACATGTGTTAGTGATATTGCTTGTAAACAAACACAGGCCGCAGGGGAAGTTGAGGTCCGGACTTGCGCAACAACGTACCCCCTCTCGGCTTCGGAGCGCTCTCGAGCCAGCTGCCTCTCCAGGTCCTCCCTCTGCTGCCGGAGGAGCTCTCTCTGCCTCTGCTTATCTACAGAAGAGCTCCTTAAATGCTCCAACTCTGCTTGATCACAGTTTAGCTGGTGCTGCAGGGTAGAGAGCTGCTTCTCCAAGTCATCTTTCTCACTGGAGCAACAGAAAGACAGAATGGGATGGAGAAATAGAAATAAAGAGTTGAGAATCAGGTCACATGTGTAAGGATGGCTGTCTCAAAGCTAGCATATGTCACTTTTCAATGTTTCCAGGACCAGATGTGAAGTTAAAGCTAATGTCAGATGATCAGCCTCAAGAGAGTGTCTTCCCTGTAGAAACTCTCTTAAAGCCAGCTGATCTACATAGAGTGGCATCCAAAACTCAAACAAGGAAGTCAAACTTTCAGCTGGCTCATACCACAGACTACTTCCTCTCTTTCACAGTCATTTTGAAGTCCAGATGCAAGTTACAAAGGAACAGTTTGGCCCATAAAGAAATTTACACAGTCTTCTTTCTACACAAAATGTAATCAGCCAAGACATGTTTGGTATCAGATGGTCTTTAGTTTTGCACTGGAGCTAATGTAGGGGATTACAAGACATTATAGCCTATGGTTTAGCATCATCACATAGTCAACTCACTTCAAGCAGTTAAGTAGTCTCAAAGAAACTTGTGTATGGTTCCTGACACTGTATGACATAGCTTAAACAGCAATCATGAAGCAAAAATCATTAAATTCTGATTTTTTATAATTGGAATAACAGTATTACTGAGCCAAATAATGTAACTGATGCTTTAGGAGGAACTGAAAGGGGACTCTTAGCTGTTATATATTTCATATTTCAATATGTCATATAGTTAGATGAAAGAATCTGATTTCAGACTCACGATCCTGGCTGTTTGTCTACATAAAGAAGAACGGTTTAGTTAGGAGACCTGCAATGGTAAGGTCTACCTGGAGATAATGCCCAGTGAGTTGCGATATCTCTGGGCATCTTTGTTGCTCTCCTGCCCAGCCCTCTCTGCACGATGGTTCTCTTGCTCCAGCTGCTGAATTCTCTGCTCCAGCTGCCTGCACTCAGCCTCTCTATCCTGTAGCCGATCACGCAGAGTGGCAGCCTGCTCCAGTGCAGCTTCCAGACGTTCCTGTAATTCCTGCAGTGGTGGAAATGCAGTCAATAATCTGTTCCATTCAGTACAAAGCATCTACTCAATCTCTAAGCACCTTTTAATCAAATATTGAATTAAGGATGCAAGAAGGAATTGTTATCAAGATAATTCTATCAAGTTTGGTCTCACTTTTTAAATCACTTAAAATGTTTACCAACATGCGTTAGTATGAGTATAGGGGAGAAAGTTTGGTGTCTTAGTAATTGTAAAGCAAATTTTCATAATTCCCAAGTGAATATGGTCCACATAGTTTTTAAAATGATTTGTTGGTATAATGTACACTTTTCTTGTTATAAGGTATATTGCTATGCTGTTTTGTATTATAATGTGTACTTGCAATTTGCGACATTGCAAATTAGCTTGACAGAGACTCATGTCAGACTTATGCAAATTGTGTGTGTGACATAATTTCATATTCACTTCATATATATATATATATATATATACACTAAATGGCCAAAAGTACTCCAAAAGTATTAGAACGGCAAGGCCAATTGTTTGTTTTGCTATATACCTAAGAAATTTGGGTTTGAGATCAAAAGATGTATGAGATGAGATTTCAGCTTTTATTTCCTTATATTTACATCTAGATCTGTTAAAGAACTTGGGTGCTTCTTGTTGCCCAGGTGTGCCCTGTTAGATTGATTGTTTAAACAAATAATCGCTCTCTGAATATCTACTTTGAGCCTTCAATTTTACCTGTGAAGACTGTATTTGTTGTTAAAAAAAAACAAAAAAAAAACATGAAGACCAAAGAGCTATCCATGGGAAAAATGCAAGCCATTCTGAAGCTGAGAAAAGAAGGACAATTGATCAGAGCCAATGCACAAGCATTGGGCATAGCAAATAAAACAAATTGGAAAACAAAAAAATAAAACAAAAGTCCTGAAAAAGAAAGAACGCACTGGTGTACTAACAACCAGACATCGAACAGGTCGGCCATGGAAAACAACAGTTGATGACAGAAACATTGTGAAAGCTGTGAAAAAACCCAAATACAACAGTCAATGACATCCTCACAACAACCTCCACAGGGCAGGGGTGAAGGTACCACAAGCCACCATTCGGAGAAGACTTTCAGAGGCCATACTACAAGACGAAAACCACTCATCAGTAGTGAGCATCAGAAGCCCCACAATTTCTAGAACCAAGATTAAGCTCTACCAAAGTGATGGACAGGCCAAAGTGTGACGAAAGAAAGGATCTGTTCATAATCCTAAACATATGAGCTTATCAGTCAAGCATGGTGGAGGTAGTGTCATGGCTTGGGCTTGCATGGCTGCTTCTGGAATGGACTCACTAATCTTTATTGATGATGTAATTCATGACGGTAGCAGCAGAATGAATTCAGAAGTCTACAGAAACAATCTGTCTGCCAATTTACAGAGAAATGCATCCTGATTGGGAGAATTTCATCAGGCAGCAAGACAATGAACCAAAACACATTGACAATGCAACAAAGGACTTCATTGGGGGAAAAAAGTGGAAGGTTTTGAACTGGTCAAGTCAATCACCAGACCTTAACCCAACTGAGCATGCATTACCTCCTGAAGAGGATACTGAATGGAGCAACCCCCCAAAAACAAACAACAATTGAAAGAAGCTGCGTTATAAGTGTTTATTTACTTTAAGATGATCTGTTCCAATACTTTTGCTCACCTAAAAATTGGGTGTTTCTGCCACTAAAGATGCTGTGTTCTAAGTTGTTTAACACATCTAGATGTAAATATCAAGGAAATGAAAGCTGAAATTCTGATCTATCGTCTCATATTCATCTTTTGATCTCAAACCCAAATGTCTTCAGTGTATAGCAAAAACAAAAGAACTGGCCTTGCTGTTCCCATACTTTCAGAGGGGACTGTATGTGGACAGCTGATCATCACACAATGTCTCTGTATGCTGTAGCATTAAGATTTCCCTTCACTGGAACTAAAGTGCTCAAACCTGTTCCAGCATGACAATGCCTATGTGCACAAAGTGAGGCTCATAAAGACATGGATTACCAAGGTTGGTGTGGAAGAAATCAAGTGGCCCAAGCTCTGATCTCAACCCCACTGTAAATCTTTGAGATGAATTGAAATGCTGACTGTGCACCAGGCCTTATCACTTGACATCAGTGCACAAGCTTAATAATGCTCTTGTGGCTGAATGGGCAAATCCACACAGTCATGCTCCAAAATCTAGTGGAAAGCCTTCCCAGAAGAGGCCGTTATAACAGCAAAGAGGGGACCAACTCTGTGTTAATGGAATGGTGGTTTTGGAATGGGCAAATATGGGTGCACTGAAAAAAAGGGAATATGTGTTCAGTCAGATTTAAAAAGAATTATGTATAGTTTACATAAAAATACTAAGTTTCTCATCAAAATGTGTTTTTATTGTTTATATGAAATTTAATTTAAACAAGAATCTAATCTACTAGTTTTTACTGCATCTGCTGAATTATTTAGAGTGAGTGTGAATACGTACTATTAACATAACCCAATTACATTTAAAAAAATTCACAAGGATGTTGGACCTGACAGGAAGAAATGACTATAGTATTAATTTAACTTGACTAGCTCATATGTGGCATGATGGTGTGGTGGGTAATGCGGCTGCCTCATAATGCCAGGGTTGTGGGTTTGGTCCTGAGCTTGGGTGAGTATGCAGAGCTTAGTTTTATTCCAGGGCTTTGAAAAAACATGAGTAAATCATGTTGGCAGAACAAAAAAAAATTGTGTTAATGCAACTCAGTTCATTCATGTGGAGCTAGTGAACATATTTGAATTAAGTAAATTCAATGAACTTTTTTTTTTTATTCAGTGTGTGATGGTCAAGTGAACACATACTTCTGGCCATATAGTGTATATGTCATCAGCTGAAAAATCCTGTACTGTGTGCTGACCTGAGTTTGTGTCTGCCGTTTGAACAAAGCCCTTTGCACAGATTTCAGAGTGTTACCACGCTGAGGAGAGGAGATATGGACAGAGGAGATGGAAAGAATCTCTTCTCCTGGACTGTCTGAGCTGCTACTGTCCCCATCCTCACCTACAGCCTGTGAAGTAAAACAACACAGCTGAACACCAATAGTAAATATTACAATTAAATGATTTTTAAAATTCAGCTATTATTCTGGATGTGCATTTCACGTTTGAAAAACTACATGTTTGAAAATATAGTCACCAGCTCTATCTGATCAGCTAAGCAGTAATATGTATATCACTTGTGTATTTAACCTGGTGGATGCTGTAGAGGATCTGCCGTAGACTGCCAACCTCACTGCATAAGGTGTCCCTCTCAGCTGTGACCTCAGCCCGACTCAGTTCCTGTGCGGGAACAAATAATAATAATAATAATAATAATAATACATTTATTAATAACAACAAAATCATCAACATATTAAATTAGAATGAGCAAAACAAAAAAATAGTAAAATGTAATTAAAGAAGTTGTTCAGTTCAAAGACAAGGAGCTGTACTTCATGTGAGATTTAGTTCTTAATTTTCTTTTCTCTTTTTTATACATACTATGTCTACCTAAATTAAAGATTATTATTCTTGCGTGATGTCTATGATCAACAGAGAAATAGAGTTTCATGGACATTCCACAACAATTAATGTAACTATATAAACTGTAAAGGGATAAACTCTAAAGTATGATGTCTTGTAGGGCTGTAGTCAAGACCACCATTGTAAAGTCCAAGACCAGGGCTAGCCAAGATTGAGTCTAAATGAAAGTCAATATCAAGCCCAAAAAACATCATAAACATTATTCATTTTACAAACTCTGAATTAGTCTTTGGAGGTCATTCACAGATGGTAAAAGAAAATGAAATCAGGGAAGAGATTCAGAGAGTGAGATGGGATCCCATGGCAGAAAAAAACTAGGCCTCTGGGGAAAAAATTATTTAAAAAAAAAAGGTTTTGTTGGTGAGGTACTTTGAATAAATCTGATATTTTGGGATATTCTGAACTGATAGATTCAAGAATCCAAGAATCTTTTCACAAACTAGAGTTGTAGAAGTTTATCAGGAGTATGGGTTGAACACTATACGTCCTTTCCTTTTACCAGAACCTTCTATCCCTATGTCACATTCCCTGTAGAGTCTCACCGCCCTGTCCAGACTGCTCTGCAATGCTGCCAGGCTGCTCTCTTTTTCACTGTTTTGAACTCGTAGATGCTTCACTGTGTCCTCCAGTCCTTGTATCCTAAAAAGACATGTATAAATGTTGGCAAATGTACACATGTGCTTATACACACTGAGACCAACAAACTCTGTCATCCAATGCACATTTGCACTGTGTAAAGAAACATTTAGCACTTTACTACTTTCACATAAAGAAATAGCAGGATTAAAAATTCACCTGACACTACAAAACGCACACAATCTTTGTTTTGTCCTTCAGATTAGTCAGCTATAATAAGCCAGGTACTAAAGACTACCAGTACTACCAGTCCTACCAGACTACCAAGTTCACCACTAACAGTAGGTTTGGACACATACAGTAAACCAAGTGCCCAATAATGACAATGCATCATCTTACAAACCTGGGTACATTTAAAGCTCAGTTCACACAATTCAAAATAGTGCAGATGGTTTCTCAGTTACATTAAGTAAAGGAGCATTTATTCATCCCCTTAGGGGTCTCATCTGATTCTCATTCATTCCCCACCCCACCCCATAGCCTTCCCCTCTCGCAATTACAATCAGCAAAAGGGTCATAGGTCATAGAGCATGGAGTATAAAGTATGCTCTCTTCATTGTACAACCATTACTGCTTTGAAAATCTAAATGAATATCAATAAGAGAAAGCTGCAATGTCTAAATGTATTAAAGAACCCAAAGGTTCAGTCAAACCCATGGATTGGGTCCAGAAAATAATATTAAACAATCATCTTAAACAAGATCATCACACTTTGAACAACACTACTCATCTGCTGACTAAAAGCAGCTTCTACCACAGCTGTTTAAAATTGTTTTTTTTTTTGTTTTTTTTGTTTTGTTTTTTAAATAGAGGCATCAAACATGTATGTGTATGAACTCTCTTCCACTGTATTTAGCTAACCTTCTAGTCCTCCCCTTGCCCTCCTTACATATCCATAGGCTACCATTATATGATATTTATGTTTATATCACTGTGGACATATCATCAATGATTCAACATTCAACTGTTGGTCAGGTAATCCTTGTGAAATATTTGACACTTCTTAACAATTATTTCAACATTCAGCTAACACGTATTTACCACTGAAAGACCTAGAGAAGGCCTGAGGATGGGAAATACAAATTGCACATCTGTCTTTTTTAGTTTAGTTTTATTTAATACAATTATCATGGTTAATGTGTTTATTCTCTGCAAGAATTGTAGTAATAATCCCATTTCCTTGGCATGTTTAGTTCATGTTTTTTCTCTTCATGGTGTCTACATGAATATAGGCATTTGAGATCACTCGCTGGTTTTATTTCTTATCGTGCATTAATAAATTTTCAATCACAAAGCTTTAAGTCCCCAGTTATATCTGAGATCCAAACTCTTCACTATGTTAGTATAATGCAAATGCACTATATGTTATACCCATTGTAGTGAACATATATTGTGAAAAGGATGTATAGAGTGTACTGTAGACCTTTACCTAAAATACATGGTTCTAGTGGTATCTACCAAAAAATTTCACCTATAAATAGCATAAGTGAAATAGCATGACCATGATGGTTAACAAGTTGTCACACAGACCTGGAGTTGAACTCCATTTTCTCTACATTGAAGAGGGCCTGTAGCTGCATGGCTTCTCTCAGTTTATCTCTTAGCTGCCTCTCCAGGGCCGAGACCTCCAGGCCGGTAGAGGCATTCTGCTCACTTACAGCAGCCTCCAGATTCATGCAGGCCACATGTAGCCTCCGGCTCACTGATGCATACTCCCCACGCATGTCAGAAAGACTCCTGTAACCACAGATACATAAAGTCACACATTAGAGTATTGGGACAGAGCAATCACAAATTCTTATGTGACTAAAGATAGCGTGTGTCCAGCTTTTGGGTTCAGTGCACTCTCAGGAAATCACGTTTATAGCTGAAGGGAGCCAGATGGTCGAAGTTATTAGGCTCCATCTCGTGACCAGGGACCGAGCTCTTTGAACAGTGTCGTGTCTGAGTAAAGGCCTTGAACATTCTTGGCCATGTGTTGAGTAATCCTTATTATGGCAAATTACTCAACAATGATCACAGCATTTACACACAACACAGGCCAAGTCCTCATCCGGCTCTGATGGATGGCCCAGCGTTAAACCATGGGGCACGCCAAGCATCACTTTTCCCACGAGGACCCAGTGAGCTGGGTGACCCCACTGACCCACTCAGCTTTGATCCTGGGCTGGGTCGGGGAGGGGATGGGGCTTGAACTGTAGAAACAGCGCAGTTCTGGCAGCATGCCACACACTTACCTGTCAGCAAAAGCCCTGAGCTGGGTAAAGGTGCTTCTCAGTGAAGCAGCCTGGCGCCAGAGAGCTCGACCACGCGCCTGCTCACGGCTCAGCCGGGAGGCAGTCACCTAAGGGGAGAGATGCAAGGAATTATAGAAAGATGGGGGTTTTGTGGAGGGGAAGAGTGAATAGGTTTGTTGGGGAATCTTCATATGGTCAGCAGATTTAGTACTGAAGGCCCAAGCAATATGCCATGTTTAAATGCTTAAGTTGCTATTCCACGGCAGCCTCATACCAATACACTGTGTTATGTGTTATATTTAATTTAATGAATGCACATGCACATACTTGCACACACAAATGTATAAACATGTAAATGCTAAGGAATACACACTTCTTTCACACTTCTCTTTCCTTCTCCCATGCCCTATGCACATGCACATTCACACAACCCAAAAGCACACATGTGTATAGTAAAATGTGCTCTTCCTGACTGTACGTGGCCGAATACAACATTAATGTTGCCAGATGTTTGCTCACTGCAATGAATTCTTGCACTCTTTATTTTTTCCAAATGACTGGAATGTTTTCACAGGAAACAACAGCTGAGAAAATCACAACAATGATTTAAAACAGTGTCCAGACTGACAAAACAGGGACCAGGCAGGAATTCCATAAGTTCCAGAGTTGAGTTTCATTAGGTTGGATTGAGGAAAGATTTTCCTTGAACTGTGGGACTGGTTAAAAACCATACAAAGCAGATCTTTCCTTCCTCTCCATCTCACTCTCACCTCCTGTTCCCTTTTCAGTTGCATTTCTGTCTGCTTGGCCTCTTCTTGGGCCTTATGGAGGCTTTCTGTAAGGGCCTGGTTGGCTTCGTTGGCCTGGTCCAGTTGTTCTCTGAGCAGGGCGTTCACCTTGGTTAGACTGGAGCACCTGTGGTACAAACAGAGTTTCAGAATGAGGAAATCTCTGCCAGCCTGGCACTGCCACCTGCTAAAGTCTAAGCCATCAACTCCAGCTTCACACCACCCTCTATATGACTCCTACATTTATAAGCTCGTAAAGGCCTGCCTAACGTTTAGCACTGCCAGCCACGCTTAAAGAGGGGAACACATATGACAGTTTTATAAAGTCCATGTCAGACTTGGGTATAATTGCCAGCAGAATTGCTCGTCACGTCATTTGCAGCAGTGTTTACATCATCCGTGGTAGTCTACACCCAGCTCCAAACAGCGGTTACTGCCAGCAAAGTAGCAAGTAAATGAAGAAGATAATGATGAAAGATGGAGAGAAAGAAAGAATCAAAGCAATGGAGATACACTGCAGATGGTGGATAAGTAGTAGACTCTTGCTAATCTGTTGTGATTCTGAGCCCTACTTCTGTGATTAGCATCATAGCAATATGTAAGTTCAGGAGTCAAAGAATGTGATTTGGGATCCAACAATCATGGGCTCAGTTCCAGCTGCTTCCATTATGTCCTTGACAGGATCTGGAACTTTCTAAAGTAAAATTCATCCCCTTTTCCGGTACTTTCAAAGTGGATCATTTGAATTATTCCAGTATAATAGAGGTAAAAAAAAAAAAAATTTAAGCTTGATATACAGTCCCCTCGGAAAGTACTGAATGGCAAGTTCAGTTCTTTTGTTTTTGCTATACATTAAAGACATTTGGGCTTGAGATCAAAAGATCAATGAGATCATGGATCAGAATTTCAGCTTTCATTTCCTGATACTTACATTGAGATCTGTTAAACAACTTAGAACATTACACCTTTTGTTTGAACCCACCCATTTTTCAATAATACTGTACATCAAGAACATGTGACTGACAGGTGATTCCTGTTGCCCATGTGTGCCCTGTTGCCCATGTGTTAGACTGATTGTTTAAACAATCAATAGCTTTGAATGTCTACTCTTGGTTTGAGTCCTGGGTTTAACCGGTGAAGACTGCATTTGTTGTTAAAAAGGATAAACCAACATGAAGACTAGAGAGCTGTCTATAGGAGAAAAACCAATTTTGTAGTTGAGAAAAGAGGGATAATTGATCAGAGCCAATGCGCAAGCATTGGACATAGCAAATACAACAAATTGGAAACTCCTGAAAAGAAAGAAAGCACTGCTCTACTAACAACCAGACATCGAACGGCTCGGCAAAAAAAAAAACCCAACAGCAGGGTTGGAAAAATTCTGAGAGCTGAAGAAAAACCAACAACCTATAAAACAAATAACAACTGAAAGAAGCTGTAGTAAAACAAATAACAATTGAAAGAAGCTGTAGTACATGCCTGGAAAAGAAGAAGGGAGCAGTTTGGTGATGTCAGTGGGTCGCCGGCTTGATGCAGTTATTGCAAGCAAGGGATATTCAACCAAATATTAAGTGTTATTTACTTTAAGACTATCTGTTCCAATACTTTTGCTCACCTAAAGATTGGGTGCCTCCAAAGGTGCATTGCTCTAAGTTGTTTAACACATTTAGATGTAAATATCAGGAAATGAAAGCTGATATTCTACTCCATCATCTTATATTCATCTTTCGATCTCAAACCCAAATTTCTTCAGTGTATGAAAGACTGTACATCAAGAGGCTTTAGTATAAATTTAAGAGTTTGAGGAAAGGCCATTAGCTACATTTCACCTGTAGCTATAAGAAGTTGAATGATGTTAGTTGAATGAATGAGGCCACCACAGCCTATAACGTTTTTTAGCTAATTTAACAGCCAGGCCATTTATTGAAAATTAGCTAAACCCTGAAATCAAGCATTTTAAGACTTTCAAGTATCTGCATGAGCCCTGCCTTCAATAAGGTGTTTGAGTTGCTCCAATTGGACTAACCCAGAAAATAAATGCCAGCTAAATGTTGCAGTAGGGTTCAACCAAATTAATGACACTCAGCAGGACTTCACACCGACAATATAATTTACCAAATGCCAAATGCCATAAGTGTAAAATGTAAATGTAAAGACTAATCCTGCTACAGCCATTGAATTTGACTTGTGAAAAGTCATTTCTCTTGCAAAGAGATGCTGGCAAAGCTACAGTGAATAAGAGTTCAGTCCCAGTTGATTTGCCCCACACACTCTGAGTGAAATGAGAATTGGTTTTGCTAAACCTCAGAGCTGCGGGTTCTGACAATGGCACTGTGAGCAGGGCAGTAAAAGGAACGAATGCCTGGCAGGCAGGCAAGCCATAACTGCTTCAATTAAAGGTAAGCGCCACAGTAAATCACCTCCCTATAAAGGTCGACTCTGGGAAGTGCTGTTAATGCACACTGGCAGGAGAGAAGGAGAACAGGGCCCCACTAACTGAGCTTGACAAATTGGATATTGAATATTTTTTCCTAACGTTAATACTTCTTGCATGTACTCGGAGAGGAATAAGAGCACTTCGGCTCTCCTTATGTTCCCCTAAGGCAGCACTCTTGCTTTTTCCCCCATTTGTTAAAGATAAAGAGGAAGCAAACAATAGACAATATCTCTGAGTGTCTTCCTGTTCTTACTTTGTTCAATGAACAACTGTGCTGCTGCTCCAAACTCTCAATTGCTTTCTTTCTTGTTTCTTTTTTTATGTCTGTTCTCACTCTCTCTCTCTTTCCTTCCCTCTCTCTCTCACTCTCTCTCTCGCTCTGTTTGTCTACCTATTCCTTTCTTGTCTCTAATATTCTACAGCTGAGGTTTTGTGTAAGTGCTCACCTCTGCCGCTCCTCCTCCAGCAGGGTAAGTTTGCTCTGCGTGTCCAGGTTGTGTTCCTGCTCTGAGCGCTGGAGCTTCTGAGCTGAGGAGTCCAAGTGAGACTGCAGCTACAAAGAAACAAACAAAAACACACGAGTTCATAGAAAATACACCAGAACAAAATGGACTAAGCAACACAACTGAAAGGTGCAGCTGGGGGAAAAAGTAGAAGTAGGAGCTTTAATGTGTCATACCGAGAGACGTAGCTTTTCCAACTCAGACGTTTTCTCCAGCACCTGCTGCTCCAGATCTCCAGATCTCTTTTTGTACTGAAGCACCTGCAGTGTAATAACCGCACAGTGATAATAAACACAGCAATATACAGAATTTGGTTCCAAATAATTTGATATGCAATGAGGATGTATTTGCTGAAGATGTGAGGATGAAGATTAGTGTTGCTTGATGGACCTTGGCCTGAAGTTTATGGACCAGCTGGGCCTGTTTCTGCTGGCTGTCCTGGTAGGCCTGCAGTTTGAGCCTGTACGCTCGGCTCTCCTCCCGCAGCCTCTGCTGCTCTGCTCCATACACACTCTCCTGGTCTGACTCTCCTGACTGCAGAGTCAGCATTTGCTCCAGCTGAAAAGACACACATGTACATTGAAGACACTCACTGGTAGATAGGTAGGTGCAGATGGGGATATACTAACGTCAAGTACTGATTAAGTCTTAAGCAGCCTAAATTCTTTTATAAATATTTTCTAAAATGGTTATTTTATACGTTCTGCATTAGTGTATCAGTAGAAAGAGCCATATCCAATTTTCAGATGTCCAAAAATTCATAAAAGAAAATGTTACAGAGAAATGTTTATATGCCTTTAAAGAAAGGAGGTTATTAAGTAATGAACCACTTTTCAGATAAAGCATAACTGAGTTTGGGGATACTCAAAGTCTACAAAAGAACTGTGGCAAGTTCACCAAGATTATGTGTGGTGGCTCTGGCTTTGGTCTACTGACTGGAAGGTTAAATCCCAAACCCACTAAGCTGCCACTGCTTGGTCCTTGAGCATGACCATTAACACTTAACTGTCTTAAGTGTTGGATAAAAGCATCAGCCAAAGGAGCAAAATGAAAAAAGTAAAAGGCAGAGTAGTCACGGTAAATGTTGATTTGATAAAATGTTTTCTGTTTACTGCTTCATTCTTTCATTCATTCATTCATTCATTCATTCATTCATTCATTCATTCATTCAACTTCAGTAACCATATTATCAAGGCTAGGGTCACAGTGGATCTGGGCATTTTAGCATCCTCAAACCAGTTACCTGCAGAATTCTGGACAGTGGGAGGAAATTGGATAACCCTAAGGAAACCCACATGGACATGGGGAGATCATATAAAACTCCAAACAGACAGTAACCCATGCTCATGATTGAAGTGGAGACACTGCAGCTGTGAGGCAGCAACACTACCCACCAAGCCACTTCGCTAAATGTTGATTTCTTTCTTTTTTTTTAGTTTACTACTATATACATATATATATATATATATATATATATACTGCTCAAAAAAATTAAAGGAACACTTTGAAAACACATCAGATCTCAATGGGGAAAAATATCA
>CM075004.1:18694739-18757333 GCA_037576675.1 Pangasius sanitwongsei | reverse complement strand
TTATACTGGCTCTGTTAAGAATGATTCTTATTTCTATCTTTGTATTTTATCTCTGCTTGTATTTTATTTTATTGTATTGTTTTAATTTGTATTTCACTGTATCTCAATTTATGTAAAGTGCTTTGAGATGCTACTTTAAAAGCGCTATATAAAATAAAGTTTATTATTATTATTATTATTATTATTATTATTATTATTATTATTATGCAGTTTGTTTTTGAAGGTTCTTATCCAGGTCATATTGAATGTCTCACTGAAGTAATCCAAGGTGACTTTGACTTAATTGTGAAGATGTTTTGCTACTCTTCTGAGGGGCTGTTTCAAGACCATGACATAAACCTACATACTGTAAATGTTAATAAAAATAATCCCTATTAGCATCTGCTATCATAAACACTGCTTTTGTCAATTTTGTCAAGTTGTCATGATAGCTGATTCAAGTGATAACTGACTGGCAGCTCACTGTACTACTGGAGTCATATGATGGTGATAATGTCAAACTTACTCTGATTTATAGTCAGAGAAAATACTTTGTGATGATGTGTATTTATATATTCAGTCATAAGGTTCCATTAACTAACATTATGTATTGCATTGGCTGATGTTAACAAACCATAAGTAATGTAATCAGATGTTATATGTTCATGAATTTTATAAGTAACAGAGTAAGTAACGTGTTAATTGACATTCGTTTAAATGTTAATGAAATTCACCTATATTCACAAATGTTTACTCAAACCACAACTGAAATAAGATGTAAATAATGGAACTTACTCAGCCCCAGTTCTGAATGTTGCCAGTTAACTACTGCAAACTCGTTCATTAGGGTGTTGTTCATATTTCCCATTGTGGACTTAATTTTACCCATTGATGGTATCAACATTGGTTAACTAGGGTGCTGGTTAATTGGTTGTTGGTTTGTTTATTCCATCCATCCATCCATTTTCTTTACTGCGTATCCTACACATGGTCACAGGGAGCCTATCCCAGGGGACACAGGGCAGGGGACACCCTGGATGGGGTGCCAATCCATCACAGGGCACAATCGCACACACACTCACACACCCATTCACACACTATGGACAGTTTTGAGATGCCAATCAGCCTACAACGCATGTCTTTGGACTGGGGGAGGAAACCGGAGTACCCAGAGGAAACCCCTGAAGCACGGGTTGAACATGCAAACACACAGAGCTGAGGCGGGAATCGCAGCCCCAATCCTGGAGGTGTGAGGGAAACGTGCTAACCACTAAAATAATCATTCAAATGGTAGTTACATTGTTAATGTTACTTTTCAGTGCTGAAGTTCATGGTTTGTTAAATGTTAATTAATGTGTTAAATAATGTCAATTAAGTAAACCGCAATGTAAAATGTTACCGTGTATGATTGATGCTGTTAAACCTATGTAAGTGTGTTATACAGCAGGTTTTTAGGTCAGTGTATATCAGCTGACAGTGCTTGTCATAATCCTTTATACATGTTAATGTAAGTTTAGGTCATTTGTTGTGAAGGACTTATGTAGGAGTCATACAGACTTACAAATGCTACACTTAAGTGTTACCACAAAGATTTCCACTTACCAGAAAACATAACCAACATCATACCATGTGTGTGACATTGTGTGTGATTACTAATGCGTTATTTATTCAGTGCTGGAGCACTGAAGCTGGTCTACTACAGAAATAATGCACAGATTCTTGCCTTGACTTCCAAGCTCTACTTGTAGGTCTTCAATCTCAACGTCTCTTAATCTTCCCAAAGCCCAAACCCCCCTCTATACCTCCTCCCCTTCTCCCCCAATCCCCAGCCTGGTGCCAGACACCACGTCCCCAGTAACACAAACCACATGTTCCCCCAAGCACATCAACAAGCTAGCCCAGCTGGCTAAAACAAAGTGAAACAGGGGGAGAGAGAGAGAGACCCCTGTATTCCTACACACACACACAGACACACACACACACATAAACGCAAAGCTAACAGCTAACATCACCCAAACTGCTGGGCTGACAACACCATCCCCACCCAGCCTCATCTAGTGCTATTAAGCTGTGTAGCAGTCTCACTAAGAGGCTTGGACAATAGTCCCCCTGTTCCTGCCTGGAGCCAAAGGCTTCCCGTACCTTAATAAAACATTTTCAAAACAGGCGTTCTGAGAGCTTTTATTCCATCCACTACAAAGAGGGGTGAGCGTGCACCCAGCTTTGGGCGGTTTTTCGGGGTTCAGGGCTCACGAGGGAACAGGGGCCTGTTTTACAGTCCGTTGTTAAGGTGACAGCTTTTTGGGAGCATGCAGGGAGTGAAAAACATGGGCGGAGGGCAAGAAGGACAGAGGGAGAGAGAGGGAGTGAGAGAATGAGAGAAGAAAGAGAGAGAACAGCTGTGTTTAAAAGCTCCTCTGGAAACAGCTGTGTGCAACACTATCGATTATGTGTCTTTTCAACTATTTTGGCGCAATTATTGGCAACTTGTAGCTGCGGTCCACAGAAAGGCAACTGGGTTTGTTTGATTTGAAAACATAAAATATATGACACTCATGCACACGCTCAGCATTAAAATGTTTTAAAGGCATATGGGGTCACTGCTGCTGTGTAGATCCAAGGAGACTTTAAGCATCAGGAAAACTTTAAATGCATTAATATTTGCGCTTCTCTGCAAAGATATTTAAAGGACATGCAGAACCATTACGGGAATGCAGTCAAATCTTAGAGATCAGCATTGGGACTGCATCCATTCTTTGTTAAAGTGAGAGTTTTGTTGAAATACAGTGCGCTTTTTGATTTATTGAGTGTATTTGGGTTCTTCAGGGACAGGCAGCAATATGCTTCCATGCTACAAAAGTACAAAGTCTTTTCTCTCTCTCTTAAATTGTGGCTGTTAATACATTATTAACCCAATGAAGCTTTCAAATATGTGATCTTGGACATGTCCTTCACCTAGATTGCTAGAAAGAGCAAAAATATAGATGCTGCTTTAGATCAACAGATATGGATCATGGAGGGGCCAAATGAACTATACAATAACTAACTTAATGACAGTCATTTGGGTGATTGGGGTGCCATTTAGCCCTATATAAATATATAATAGAAGTAACTCAAAAAAAATTAAAATTCATTTTAAAATCTTTTTTTTAAACAATGAATAAAAACAAACATACAAAAATGTGGTAACTCACTTCAGACATTTTTATAATCTATAATGGATGACTCACAGAGGATGTTTTAAGCATGAGATATTACATAGATTCACACATTTATGCAAAAATAATATGATTTTTGAAGCATTGTAGTGATTATATAGATTATATAAGTGCTGTAGATAGGCTTTATTAACTTTAACAAGTTATTTATCAAATTGAAATATGCAAATAGGTCATTGTGAGGGACATGTTACCTATGTTTAAAATGTCATGTTAAATGTCAAAATTACATACATATTTGTAAATGTAATATTAGTGGGACAGAAATGGCACCCCAATCATGGAATCAACCATTTACGCCAAAGGCCATACAAGTCAGCCCTCCCTCCCTAGTCAATACACTCTCAAACGTTTACCATCTGGCCATGAGACACAAAATGTCACATCGAGAGGTCAATTCAGCTTTACTGTGATGTCTCTATTTGCAGGTTGAGAAAAGGTTGAGAAAACCATCACGTATTCACATGAAAGTGAACTGTATATATAATGTACCCCGGTGATCTACCCTGACAGACCAAAGTCTGAAGTTTAAACATTTGTAGCGGATTATGGCAGTACTTCACACATGGTATGAGGTATACCTACAGAATATCATACTTGCAAAATAGGACTGCCTACTAAATGCGTGCTGCATAAGGTGCATATTGCCATTTAAAAGCCAATGTAAAATGGAGGAACTGGTCAACCACAGAGCTGTCAAAAATCTTACCACTAAATACTAGCTCAGTAAGGAAGAGATAAATGCATTATTAATTATTTTCTTATTAAATAAAGTTTTTTTTTTCAGATTCGGGTCAAGTAAACGGCATGAAGATTCCCAATTGTTTTTTATCCCAGGCAAAAAGGCAGCTGTGTACAGAATAAACTGTTGTGAAAGGGTATGAGTAAACAATAGTCCTTTTGGTTGACTGTAGCTTCTAAAACACATTGTAACTTGGAAGTATGAAAAAAAGCCTGTTTAGTGTGTTGAATTTCTCTGTAAGATATGTGGCAATTGATGAGTTTGTGATTTATGTACTATGACCAGGGTTGCCAGAACTGCATGACAAAGCAAAGGCAATGGACAAGCAGTGTTTAAACACATCATTTTCCTGAATAGTTCTTTCACCAAGGTACTAAAATTGTCTCTTATTGTAACACATTCTGTTGGAAAAAAAATAAATAAAATTGAATAAAAAAACTGAACTGGCACTTTAAAAAGTAGCTCAATTCTGCAGAAAAACCCCATACCTGGCAACACTGTCTATACTGCTCAGAGCCTCACGCACAATGCTAATTCACACCTGGTTTTGGGAGGCAGACAAAATCACACACACAACTGGCCACCAATAATTAGCCAAAGTTTAATGCATCAAATGCAATATGTAATCAGCTGCATTTTTTTTTACTCAATACTCCTTCAAAAGCATATTTAAAAGAGCACAATTTGCATGTTGCATGCCATAAATTGCACATTTAGGCTCATACTCTACTTTCATGCATAATTTGCAGGGTTTATCGTGCAGAATGCAGCCTAATTGTGCCTGAAAATGGACGCAAAACAGCTTAGTACATTAGGCCGTAGTTGTTAACTTATTCTGACCGAGAGGAAAACTGCAAGCACTCTGTATGTTTCCATTGCCACCCTCAACCTCCTTTACACCTGTATAAACAACATATCCTTTGGGTTCAAAAACCCAGTGAATGACTAAAGGACATGAATGCATGATAAGATTTCATGACAAAAGACAGAAACAGCAGGATCTAAATAGACAAACTAATTATGGGCTAACAACAAACAGGTGAACACAGTGGGTAACAAACCAATGACAACACAGGGATGGAGACGGGACCAGAAAAAAAAAAGCACATGTCAAAACAAACAAAAGCACTTGAAGAATGTATGATGAGTGCAAGCTGTGTATGGAACCACACTGCACAAGAGGGTGGTTCTTTCCTCAACTGAGCATTCAAAAAGTTATCACGGGTGACCCTATGGGCCTTTAATGCACCCTTGTCTGAAGCCCAGAGTAATGTGGATTTAACAGCTGTCTCTTACTGAATACTCCCAAAGCAATATTCAAATGTGTTTTAAAGTCTTGTTATTCATTCAATTTTTGGAGCAACATTAAGGTCAGAATTTATGTGAAATAAAAAGCCGAAGACAGCCGATTGAACAATTAACTAATTTGAGTACAGTATAACTTATATAATTGTTATAGAGCTGCTGTGTATGCTACAGTATGAGTGTTTGACTTTGCTATGACACATAATAATTCAAATTTGTCTGTTTGAGCTTGTATATTATTTAAACTTAGTTCATTTCCAAGTGGAAAATAACTAAAGTTTCACAGGTCATCGCCATGCATCTGCACAAGCATTTGAGTGAGTAATGACATGTCAACTTGTAAGCACGCTGTGTCCCAAATGCATGGCTTTTACACACACACACCCTTGAGGACTTGAGGACTAGTGTACCATTGGCCTACACTTTGTTGCTGTCATCAAAGTCCAGGCTTGGATGAAGGCCGCAGGGCTTAGGACGCCACTTGGGATGTGGTTCCATAGAGTTGCGTCCATACACACTTCAACAGGGCAGATGTATTTTATGGGGTCTTCCAGTTAGTTTTAAGGCAAGAATACTGCAACATAAATGATCTCCATTTACATTTCAGCATTGATAGAGAAGGAGAAGTCTCTCTGGATCTTTCTGGTTTAACAAAAAAAAAAAGTTTAAAGAAAGCATTTAGGACACGAGGGCCTGCACCTGGGTCATCCACTGATAGTTCTACACTGCCATGCAATTCATATGGCAAAAGACTTCCTAGGAGTGCGGTTTATATTGCCATATGGTTTCAACTGTTTTTTTTCTCTTGGTATACATTCCCTTTACCCTTCCTCATTTTCAACGAAGGAGAGCCCTTGCATTGCCCTTTCAAGTGTGTTTTGCATTAGCGACTTTATATTACTTAATATTTATGATTTGTGCCACTCCTTGTATTGTCTCATTTGATAAATATTTCAAAACACATCAAGGAGCAGCAGAGCTTTGATTCATCTGCCAACAACCGACACGAGAACAGTTCTCAAAGCCACTGAAAACTCTCTGCGAGAGGGCCAAAACTCGTTGCCACAATATTCTGTTTCAGCTTCCATGTGTTCATAAGAATCATGCTCTGGAATGACCGACTAGTATGAGAGCAAATATTTTTAGCATCGTGTCCATATTCCATGGCCAATTGGATATCTAGCTGAGTTCCAGATATGAACTTGCTCCATGAGAGCATGTAAGTGGTAGTAGAAGTAATCTCACTTCTATCACCCTATAAAACCTGGTGCTCATTGTAACCCAGTCTACATCCATCAGTGTGTGGCATATTTTCCATGCTTAGGTTTTTTTCTCGGCTGCCATTTCAAAAAATATTCCAACAGACAAGAATTTCAACACTTTTCCACGCACTTAGAAAAGAAGAACAAGAAGAATAGTAGTTTACTTGAAACTCATTTGTAATGGAAAGCTAAGGCCTGTTTTGGCAGTCGGTAAATGTAAAATGCTGTAATGAATTCTTAAGTCAAACAGCATTGTAAATTAAGCTATAAAACTGTAGAATTAACCTTTTTCATGTTTATATGTAGAGTACTTTTGATATTTGCTTGATTTGCGATATTTTGAGATATGCTCTATAAATAAAGATGATGGAAGAATTTCTGGTTATGCCTTGCCAACAAATGGCAAGTTTCCCCTGATGCCACACCGATAGCACAAAACCTAAATATGTTTTCACTGTTTTGCTCCATTTTTCCAAAGTTGGGTAAGCGTACATAGGACCATGTTTGAACATAGGAACAGAATTGATTCTGTCAAGTCTTTTTCAATATTACAGTGTATTAGTCGGGGTTTTGCATTATATAGTTGAGTATTTTAAACATTTATTACACCACCTCCCTGTTGAATTTTCAAATCTAATTAAAGGTGTTGTTTAATTTCCTATATCAGCAGCTTTGACAATAATGCCAGCTGCAATGCAAATCACAGGTTTATATTAATGTACTCATTCTATTACGTTATTGTTTCTGTAGTAACAACTTACACAGGGAATTGTACAGCAGAATTGTCACATAATATATACCTGATAATAAATGAATTTAAAAAACATGTTATTTGACAAATAAAAACGAATAATCAGTGGTACATCATTATTTGTCTTATCAAATTCAAGAGAGAGAGAAAAAGGCTGGTGAGGGAGCAGCTGTTAATAGCTGCTATAATGGAAGTGCTAACAGGAACTGTTATAATTTCAACACATTATATGGAAAAATGTGTTGAAATTATAAAAATATGCTGAAAAAGATAAAGATTATTTGACAAAGTGCTGGAATATTCTTTTATGTGACCTATAAATTCAAGTCTAAAGAAAAGCTGGATTAACACTCAACTTTTCAGTGAGTATACCAGTCTTGCATTTAATTAACTGGCAATACAGTGTGTTACTTAATTCAGTAGTTATCAGAACAGTTAAATATTGCTTTGAACCAGTGAGATTACATACATTTCTAAAAGCCCAGAGCAGTGTAATGCGGCAATCCTCCAGCATCCGAAGGGTTACAGCTGCGTGTGTTTCTCACTCTCTTGGCCTGGCCCCAGAAGCTTAATAAAGGAAATTAATGTAGTGAACTATCTGTCAGATTCCCAAACACAGCTGGAGCTTACATACAAGCCATACACACACACACACACACACGTCTCCCTTGTACCACGCTATCTGGCTCTAACAGCCTGCCCCTTTCACAGTCCTGCTGTGAGAGCCACTCCAGTGCATCGATTGTGAAAGCTGTTTTTGCAGCATCATTGAGGGCAATTGCACAATGCAGAGCAACAAACAGAGACCCAAACTCAGGACCCTGACATGCAAGGTTACCATGAAGTACTGCTCGGACTCTGTAACAGCTGCTATGGAAAAGGCAAAACGGGATGTGGAAAAGGGACAGGCTGATATAACACACGCACATGTGTATGCATCTGGCATGAAAAACACAGAGATTGCACCATTTCAGCTTGGAGTGCGTGTAGAGCATGTAAACAAGCACAAACTCACATGAATATAAAGCACAAGGTGGATTTACACAAATGCCTATTATTAATAGTGTTTAATTTGAAGTGCAAATAAACGTTGACTCTGCAGATTTATTGCAGCACACATGTTCCCAAAATTAAAAAAAAAAGAATAGAGGTATAGATCAAAAGCGAAGGAGAGAGTGAACTATGGAAAGATATAAACATTACATTTCAGGATCAGGAAGTGGTGTCCTTGTTAGGGAAGTCCGTGACCATCATTTTTACTTTAAACTGGCTTACAGTATAGGGCTGGCCTGGTTGGCCCCAAGCCACGTGCAGCAGCCCACGGATTAGTAGCCTTACGTAGGCAAGAAAAACAAACTGAGGCAAGCAGAAGCAACAGCAAGAAACCTTCTCACACTCCCACTAACAAAACAGCCCTTATCACCATCTGCCGGCTTTAACGAGGCACTCTCACAGCAAAACAAAAAGGATTGCAAATATCCCACTCTGTTCCTCGTCAAAAAGTGTTAAACTGATCTGAAACACAGCGGTAATTAAAAAACTCCGGTACAGTTAAACTAAAAGTTTTAATTAAATTTTCTGCTTGACATACTTTGGAATTTAAAAGCACAAGGTCAGCATTTTGAGTGTTGATTTTCTCCTCTATTTAGTTAACATTTCTACTTTATCATATATCAAAATTTGTCTCAAAATCACTCCCACATAAAAGCAGACAGATTCTCACAAACTCTACCTCAGAGCTCTAAAATATACCCAGCGATCCCCTGACACGCACCCACATGCACAAACTGACACACTCCCTGCACATAACACAGGCATACACACAGACTGGGTGCCTGAGAAAACTGGAATCTGGCAGAACTCCAGTATCAACACAGAGGGGTCAAAGGTCACTCTGACTTGCTCCGCAGCTGTGTGAGATGATGCAGCTTTTCAAACTAGGTCATGCTTTATCCCAGTTCAAACTGGGTCAGAGTTTATCCTGGTTCAAGGGCAATGCTCAGGGGTCACATGAAACCCTTGTGGCTCCTCCAAACAACAGAGGTCAATTTTCAAGAGCAGATCTTCATGCTCAAATGTTTTTTATTCACTCCTGTGTTTTTAGAAGAAGGGGGCCCTGTAAAATTTCCCAAAAAGCTAAAGGGGGTTGGTGCAGGCTTACTTATCTTTTTCAATTAGTCAAATGCTTTACAATGTGCCACAGTAAATCTGATTCTTCTACAGCTCTACCTGCGAGAGACAAGAAGGCCATAGACACTGAGACTCAGCACCACCACCACTTCTTCCCAACCTCATCAAGATGAACAGAACAAGACATAACGCTGCATGTGCAGAAAACAACATAGTGCCACTGGTCTCTGAAGATGTTAAAGATCTAACTGCCAAATTTAACCCTTGTTTTAAATAAATTTCCAGGCAGCGGAGAAATCAAAAAATCACAAAATGTGCAAGATGACCTTAGTATCAAAGTCTGGCAACCTTTTGAAATACAAATAACAGAAGAAAGGAACAAATGAACCAGTATGTGCCAGGAAACATGTTTCATATACAGCGCACCAAAACAGAGAAATTCAAAACCAACCCATCTTCCAAACACTTTAATAAATATATCTTTATTTATTCGACAGACACATGTATACATCAGAGGCAGATTCAAGCACATATCTAAATAAGAAAAAGGAATATACTTGCATATTAATCTTTATAATTAACATGTGATCTTCAATAGCATCCAAGATTTATTTTGTAGTCACTTTTTAAATCGAAACTTCTTCCATGTTCTTGAAACATCTTCGACATGTTTGTCTGTTCTCCCATTGGTTAACAGTTTCCTGTATTACCCACAATGCTGTGTAACAACCTGCTGATAGTGGTGCCAGAAGGAATTAGCTCTCGCTTCATCTTTACCTTAAGAGTGCGAAGCAGCAGTGCTTTAGTCCTTTAGTCTCTCCAGCTCTCTCACCTCATTAATCAGCTGAGCCGAGCCTCTGACTTAATTTATATAGCATTATATTGCATTCTGGAAATTTAAGTCCAGCTCTCCACTACGTCTATGTTGGATTTCCCATTAATATAACATTGAATGTCACTGGAAAATGGTGAGTGTGAAAAGAAGCTCTTGCTCCTTTGTTTTTAGGTGCTGACAGCTAAACCTGGCCGTTATCCCTTATGTTTCTGATTGTTGAATTTTTTACACTTATTAAACACCATTGTAACTGTGCTAGCAATGTCCCCCTGTGACGTCAACATAGCAGACAACTATCTAATCTAACTTCTAACAGGAATAAGATAAATACAGCACCAGCCAAGGAATTAGCAACAGAATCACTAATATTTCAATATAAACACATTTAATGTGTTTCAGGGTACAGTTTTCTTCCAAGGGTCTTACTCAAGAGCTCAACATAGCTTAACCGCTGAACTATCACCAGTGCGTAGGGCTGTGGAACCTGGACTCGAATCCGGTCTTGAGATGTTTTCTGTAATAATTTGGATGGACATTTTTTGCATGGCCTTGTCTCAGTCTTGGGAATCAATCTCACTAAATATGGTCTTGGTCCCATCTGAGAGTTTGTAAAATTAATGTTGTGTTGTCGTTTCTTTTCACATGCACAAAGTTTGACAAGAAGTAAGTCCTTCTAGAAAATATAGCCTAATCACCGGCATGAATGAAGCCATCGAGTTGAAGTAAAGGCTTAGTCTCAAAAAAGAGTTGCTGGATTTCAGTCTTGAGCTTGACTTTGTACTGAACTCGAACACGACTTGGTTTGTACCCCCTTAACACTCAGTTTTGATTGATCTCGGCTCATCTTGGACTTGACAATGGTGGTTATGACTACTGCCCTACCAGTGCAGAAACATCAGTCAATGATAGATATTTTCACTAAGATGAGTTTATGACAGACTGCTGAGATTTATAAAGGGACAATCCCTGAAGGAAACTCCCTCATGTCTCCTTGCTGTATCTGGCTACACACACATATGAGTTCATGTGAAGAGAGAATAAAGAGAGAGAAAAGAGAATAAAGAGCCCCATGTACACCAGAAGAGGCATAATCTCTCTGTGATTTGGCCTCTTTCATTTCAGAGCATTTCCATGGGAACTTTTCAAGTCTGCCTTGAATAAGTTAAATAACATTAAATATTTCATAAGTGCAACATTTGTAAACAATATAATAAACAATTGATTCCAGAATGAGATAAAAATGGGTGACTCAGAAACCAGTAATGAAAATATGAGGTTCTAGCTCCTGGTGGTACATTCCAGCTGTATTATGCTGCTCTACAGACATAAAGAAAATAACAAATGAAGTGACTCCTTCTGCACTGGGAAACAATGTCCAAGGAAATGGCAGTTCTGGGGGCTTCATGTAAGTGGAATGCATGTAAGGATGTAAGCTTAGATGGCCCACCACATACTGAAACTTTAGCATCAGTCATGCTACTAAAAGAAGGCATTCACCACAGTATGATTCTCTAGGGCTTAGCTTGCTGAAGTGTGTTAACATAAGTGCGTGAGTGCACTGCCAAGATGCCAGAAGCTGATGTGAAAATGCTCTCAACAGGGTGGAAGCATGGTCAAGACACACACTTTTGGCAAGCCACGTGACTCTAAACATCCATAATGCCACAATGTAGAGTCTCCTGTGTAAGAGAAGTATAATGTCTGGCCTCAAAGTCCCTACAGTGGATAAAGTTTAAGAGGAAAAACATGTCTGCGTACTCAAAGTCAATGACACAGTCCAACTTCTGTCTTGGCCCCTAAAAAATATCAATAAATAAATAAATAAATAAATAAAATAAACAGTCTATTTATACCAGCCAGACTATTTAAATTTTATTTATAGCACAGACCCTAAAATAAACTCCACTGGCAATGTGCACCATTGCCGTTCATTAAAAGCTTAGGCAGCAAAAAGCAGCCACTGTTATCACAAACGGCAGCTTTGTGGCCTGTGAAAAATGAGCTGTTTCTTCCACAGTCCCAAGAGAGGCGACCAGTGACCTTCTCTCACTCGCCTCCAAAATGACATCCCGAGTGTGAAGGAAGCTAAAAGGAGCCAGGCAGATGCAAGATTCCCAAAGAATGAGTGTGTATGAGAAAGAGCGAAAGGCTGTTAAGAGACTTCATGAATATCAAAAATAAGGATGCACTAAGGCACATATAATTTGTGTCCTACATTCATATGTAATATTAATGTAATGTCGTTTTAAAGTATAAAGAATTATAACTCAAAAATGAGTTACTGTTTTAAATGTTATTTACATGCCACTGAATATACTGTATGTGAGAAGAATTTACACCAAAATATTTGAAAAGTTCAAGCTGAAATGTTGTATCTGTTTTGACTTTAATGAGGATCAAAATTTTAAATTTTATTTTAAAATCACAAAGGTCTCAATATATTAAAGGTCTCAATATATCAATGTCAATGTCAATCATTTTTAAATATGTCAATGTCAATCATTTTTGGTCAATTTTGGTCAGTATCAGATTAGTGCATCCATAAAAACTCTCTTTATTTTTTGTTGTTTAAAGGTCCTATATCTAATTATTTTCAGACATTTTTGTATTATTCTTGAGTGTCACATGATACAAATCTCAGGTGATTTTTACTCTGAAAATCACATCTAAGTAAAGCAAATCAGCAGCACATCAGTGAGACAAGTTAGTTCCTTTTATCACTTAAGTTGAAGCAAAATGTGTTCAAACAGAAGTAAATACATTTTGTTCAGTGTGATCCAGTTTTTTTCACAGGGCCATTTACTGCTCAGTTTGTTTATCAAAACCTCCAAATGGGCTTCCCCACTTCGGAAAGAGTGAAGAGTTTGCTGTGCACATATTCCATTTCAAAGCCACGAGGCTCTCCATCACTCCCTCTTTCTGACAGAGAAGCTCTGTGACTGGTTTCCTTGATCACTGCTTCATGCACATGGCACACACATCACCAGCACTTAAGAGTGAAAAAGCAAAGGACAGTAAAGATAAAATCCACATGGCTTCTTTTTCTTTTCATATTATTAATGAGAGGGTTTCCTCCATTCTCGTACCCGTAACTGAAAGCTTGATTATATTTAAAAACTACAGGCCTGAGAACAGCCCCCAGATTGCAGCAGATGAGTGTCAGAATGCAGCCACTGTTTTCACAGGAGCAACTTTTTAAAAAGAGATAAACAAGAGATAAACATTCTCAGCGGACCTACCCTAAATAAAGTGAGAATAAACAGGCCTTTTAGATGACACTTCTACCACTGTGTATCACATCCATGATTTACCTACAGCAAACTGACATGCATGTGTAATACAATGCAAGTACTGTTTTAACATATGTGGAGATGTGTTTTAACATATGTTTAACATATCTGTATAAAGTGTTGCAGTCATCATGTATATTAAAGCTGTATATTCAAATATTGTTTATTGCCCAGAATGCCAAAAAGGATCCAGATCACGCACACAGGACCACACCTGCATATTATCACAGTCGAGGTTTAAAAAAATACTTCATAATAAAATAATTTTGCAATGGCCCAATTTGTTGCATATTCCCAAAGTCCCACATTAATCAATACCAAACTAAACATGAAAATTAGTATCTATTCATTTATATATCCATTTGAATGCTGTTGAATGTTTGATTCTGATTGGTCAGAAGGTGTTTATTAATTCTGTATTAAAACATTAATTCTAATATGTTGTCATGGCTATAGCAACAACTTACGCAGGGACTTGTATGACAGATTTTCCACATAAAAGCATTTAAATGTGTATAATTGTTGATATTAAGAGAAGTTTATGTAGCAATGAGGAGACATTCGTATAGCATTTTTGGAAGGAGTCTCCAGTGTCAGCACTTTGTAATTGTCAGAAGCTGAACAGTGAAGAAGATCTGTGTCATGGTTATGCCAAAATCGGCGCTTGAATACATTACCCATCAGCCCCTGCATTGTCACATGTCTCACTGAGCACTCACACCTGTTCTGTGTTACCCCTAATCAGTACCCCTACTTAAGTCCTGGTTTCTGTAGGTTTCATTGTCAGGCTTTTGTCATTGTTGTGCGTATGTGGTGTTGTGTGTTCCACAGCCTTGCTCTGTCTGTTTTTGCTTTATAGCCATTGTCTATGTTTATGGTCCTTGTTTCACTGTTTTGGTTGTTTGTTTTGCACCTTTTACAATAAAATCTGCACTTGCATCTGCTGCCTCTACATAATCGTGACAATCTGTTAAGTTTCCTTTCAGTCTTTGGGATTGAGGGCTTTGTGCTTTCTGGTTTCTCCATAACATGACAAGCTGTGTTTTGGTTTTTTTTTTCTTATTCTCTTCAAAAGAGAGAGGACATAACGAGAGACTGGTAAGGGAAAAACTGTTATATAAGGGAAGAATTATGATGTAAGTGATAACAGGAAGGAATAATAGCCCCATCATGTTTTGTTGGCTCCAAAGTGGCTCTTTGTACAGGTACAATTAGCATTTGTTACAGATAGGTCTTGAACAGAAAGCCACTTTCAGCCTGACAAAATAGAAGAAGAGAAAGTACGACCCTGCCCCTGGATGGTTTACTTTATTTACCCTGTTACTTGCTTATAGTAGTTTAGTTTGTTCTAAGTCAGATGAAGTGAATGCACTGATTGAACATGTGCATGAGGATATGTGTATATGTTCCTACCCTGCTGGTTAAAACAGCCTGCTTGCTGAGCAGCTGGTCTCTGTCCATACGGGTCTGTGAAAGCAGATCCTTTAGACGCCGGTTCTCTTCCAGTACACCGTTCTCACCAGCAGCAGCACCTGGAGCAGATCACAGGAAAGGTCAGGATATACTGTACATGCTTACTCCATACTCTCTGCTACATTATGTAACAGGTAAGGTAACTGAGTGTACCTGAAGGCCCATCGGCCAGGTTTCGGGTGATGATCTGCCGTATGAGGGCAGGAACTGGTGTGGAATAGGAGTCCACATCATCACTTTGCACCGTGAGGGCCTTCTCTTCAGTGCTGCTGTCTGGGTTGAGCAGGGATTCCTCTAGTTTCTGCAACATCATTATTAACAAGACAGAAGTACACTGATGTCAGCATAAAGGAGCAAACATCTTTCTAGACCAGTAATACTCATAACATAAAAATTTACATTAAAGACACTGAGGTATTGGAATAGGTTAAGGTATATTAAGTACATCTCCAGGAGGAATATAAGACTTAGCTAGTGGGAATTAATATTGGTGTGATCGGTAGTTAATCAATAGTTATTATAAAAGTGCCATATTAACTAGTAGTTCTGCAGGAGAAATGTAAGACTCAGTAATTACTGCTTAAGACTCAATTAATTACTGCATATATAATAATGAACTCCTACTAACATACTTACTGAGTAATTAACTAGTAGTCCATAGTAGTTAATAGGAAAAAGATAAGTGTTAATGAAGAACTACTCATTCGTTCCTGCTTAGTTCCTGCATAGTTACCTATGAATTGTTGAACAGTATTGTAAAGTGTTACCCATCATATATACTTTAGAAAAACTGCGGTTGGTAATATTGCAATGCATAGTTTCTTCAGTTAAGGTTTCTGTTTACATTTCCAGACCTGAAATTAGCTCCACCTCCAGAAGGAATCAAGCTCTTCCCCGTTTCCTTAAAAGGCAACTAGCAAGACAACTTACAAGACAGACGTGGCAAGGTCGGCTGGTAGGAAGGGGGAGGTTCTCAGTGTTTTTGATGAAAGCACAATTCACCTCACTGGCCGTACTGGCCTTTAAAAATTACAAACTTTTAACTCACTGTGTGTTTCAGTAACTACTATTAGATTTTCTATTAGATTTTCATAATAATATTTTTATATTTCTTATGATCAGCACCTAGAATCCACTTCCAGAACTCATGGTTTAATGCATTTCTAGCATAACATTCTCAAAATAAAAAATATTAAAATGTACCTTTTGTAGTACAAATGCTTACCACTAGGCAGTACCCTAGATTTTTCTGGGAGATTGCTCAAAAATATCCCATAAGTGTTCTACTGAGCTGAGATCTGGTGATTGTGAAGCTTGTATGATTTAAATAATGTTCATCTTTAACAAACTGTTCACTGAGCCCTTTGTGGCCTGTGGATGGAGGCAGGGTCATTCTGGAAGAGATCACTCCTATTAGGATAGAAATGCTTCATCATAGGATAAAGGAGATCATACAAAGAATCAGTATAAAGAATACCTGTGTATTGATGTGCAATGACCTTTTTCTCTAAGGGGACTACGGCAAAAAAAAAAAAAAAGCCCCTGACAGCGTAACAGTGCCACCAGTTTTCCTTTAATTTGTCATGTGTCATGTGTAAACTGATGTCAGATACACACACATCGTCCACTTCATTCAAATCAATATTCACATCAAAAAAGTGTGATCTCTGTGACTTTGATCATGGCATGGATGTTGGTAGCAGATGGGCTGGTTTGAGTATTTCAGAAACTACTGATCTCCTGGAATTTCCTGGGATTTTCACTCACAACAGTCTCTAGAGTTTACACAGAATGGTGCAAAAAATGAAAAATAAAAAATCCTATGTGCAGAGGGTCTGTAGGCTGAAACACCTTGTTGATGAGAGAGATCAGAGGAGAATGACCAGACTGGCCTGAGCTGACAGGAAGTTTATAGTAACTCAAATAAGCGCTCTTTACAACCGTGGTGAGAAGAAAAGCATCTCAGCATGCACAACACATGATTCTCTCAACAACAAGGCATTTCCACCCACAGAACTGTCACTCACACGATGTTTTTTGTTTTTCGCACCATTCTGTGTAAACTCTAGAGATTGTTGTGTGCTAATATCCCAGGGGATCAGCAGTTTCTGAAATACTCAATTCAGCCCATCTGGTATCAACAACCGTGCCACCATCTAAGTCACAGAAATCACTTTTTCTTCATTCTGATGTTTGATGTGAACATTAACTGAAGCTCTTGACTTGTATCTGCATGATTTTTTGCATTGCACTGCTGCCACATGATTGGCTGATTAAATAACTGTATGAATGTACAGGTGTACAGATGCTCCTAATAAAGTGAACGGTGAGTGTGTATTGGACCTTAAAACTGACATTTTATAATTCATTTGGGAAAAAAGTGCACCTTTTCAATATATATATTTTTTTTTTAAACTGTACTAGTTCTGCACTACATTATAGCTGACCTTTCGATCGGCCTTACTTTGGTGAAAAATCTCCAGCCTCGTTAATATTAAATCAAGCTCTCTTTTCTTGCAAGAAAACATCGTCACTGATTTAAAACAGGCACAGGTGCAATAACCTACCTGCGTTCATTTGCTCAAGAATGCACTCCTTGCAGGAAAAGCACGCACCTGAATCACAGCCGCCAGTCCGGCCGACGGCTCCCCTTCACAATTCATGTGGAAAATAACCTTTGGATGGAGTTAAGCTAATGCACAAGATTTTTTTTTTTTCTGCAATCTATCCACGCAGTGCCGTGCAGTCTCTTAATGCAAGAACAGCTCTGCTCGAACGTCGTTCAGCATTAAATGTAGCTAAACAAAGGAGTACAAATGCAAAGTAAACAGTAGCATAAAAATGCAAATAAAAGTTGCCCACGATAAATGCCCAAAAGTTTTTAAAAGTTTCTGAAGCAACTGCAATCACAGCAGCGCTCGAGGCGGAGCTCCTCTGTTGGCATGGAAACAGGACGCTCCCGGGCGGTTGCTATGATACTCAAACGCTAGCTTTAGTTTTCCGTGGTTACAAAGACGCCAGTGGGTCCGCGTGCAACACACACTCGCGTCTGATCTCATTTCTGTTCAGGTTAATAATCGTCAAGAAGTTTAAATCAACTGAAATTATGTCCGAGAAAGATTAAACAAATAACAAAGACCAAGCATAGCCTGAACCTAATATATAATCATAGGTTTATGAAAGAAAAAGGAATAACCCTTATGCATTTATCTGCAGTATATATTATATGAAGCACAATGAGTAACTACATAAACGCATATGCAGTGCAATATATCTACTGTATATACAGCAATTACATTATATAGAGCTTGTGTACAGCAAACAAATGCTGTAAAGCAAAGATGTCTTCAAAAATAATGCAAAAAAACATTTTCTACATTAAAAAACTTCTATAAAGAGCAGTAAACAGCACTAAACTAAACAAAGTCAATATTTAGTGTGACAAACTTTTGTCTTCAAAAATGCATCAGTGGTCTCAAGTACACTTTTTCAAGTACTAGTTTTCCAAGCATGTTGGAGAATCTGGAGACTGTCACACTTGCTTCTGTTTCTGCAGATAATCCCTGACAGTCAGCATTCATGTTTTGTGTAAAATGTTTGTTCTTTGGTTTATCTCTTTGTTATATAAAGTGAAATATAATGACAGTATCCCTGCTGAAAAATCCAGTTTAGTCTGTAGAGCAACCAGCTGATAAAACACAGGCCAGTTGGTCAAACTGGTAGATCATCTTTACCAGCTGGTAAGTTACTTTCCAGCTTCCTTATTGCTTGAATAAATTGAGCAGTAAATATTTGAGATTTTACAACTGTGTTATTTTTACAACTGTGTTATTACTATGTTAACAAAAAAGTCTGTGATGTAGCATCAGTAACTCAAAAACTGTTTCCTTTCTTCCATCACTTACCAGGTTACAAACATGGTCTAACAGTTTAACCGGCTCGGCCTGTGTATTGTTAGCAGGTAGCTGGTCAGAGCAAGCTGAGTTTTTCAGCAGGGATTGCACTACAATAGGTCCAATAATAACCAATAAAAGTATACTTGTATAACTCAGGGGCTTCTATGCTACTAATGGTGATAATGCCTTACTCACCACACAGCACACACAAGGACATGTATTTAATGTCCTGTGTTGTATTTATTGCACTGTCTGCATTGTATGTATTTAGCATTTTGTCTAATTTTTGTGTTTATTGTATTGTCTATTGTGCACTACCACTTTGTCTCCCTCAGTTTTTGTACTACATGTTGTTGGTTGTACACAATGCTGTCTGTGACTTCTGTAAGGTTACACCAAAGCCTTGGAGAACGCGATTTTGTTCTACGGTATACTTGTATATGGCTAGAATGACAAACTCTCTAATCTCTCTAACTTGCAGTTACTAAGAGCGTAGGTCTACATGGTTTACATTTTGGATGACTGCAACAACCATCTTCCCAATTGTACAGTAAGATCAGGCCATTAAACATGCTCAACAAACTGTGACTTCTGTTTGTATAGTGCCCTAGAGGCCTTTTTTTCACTTTGAATATTATTAAATGATATATCTATAAGTTCCAGTCTCTGAGCCTATTTTGTGAAACTGTGTAAATTAAGATGTATATTTTCCAACTTTCCCAATGGTCAGTGGTGTAATAATACAAAATATACAAAGAAAAAAGAAGTATTTAAAAAATAAAATAAATAAATACCACAAAAATACACATCAGCACTTTTCTACTTTATTTCCTTGAAGGTGTATTTTTATATTTTACATGTTTTCTATTTATTAAAAATAATAATTAAAAAAAATACGTAAAAATTTCCATTTCATATGTCTGAGAGAGAATTCTAGTCTTAGTCAGCTTAGCTGAGCTAAGTTCATTCTAGTATAACTGAAGCTTACAGTATAACTGAACAGCTTCACATCACTGCCTCCCATTATGTCTCTTCAGGAAAGAGCTCAGGCCACTGGGACGTGTCTAGGAAGATAGAACAGCAGCCACTGTAGTACCACAGCCTGGGAAGGAAACACTCCACCCTCCAGGAGTTGGACGCTCGGTTGTACACCTCCACTTCCACACCATAATCTCCCTCCATTCCTTTCCAGTGGCCCCCAGTCACATAGAGCTGCTCTCCCAGAACCACCAAGCCTCCGTTCTCATGGAGTTTGTGCATGAACTGAACCTGAGGAAGACCAAGACATTACACTGAGATTTTAGATAAGGATTCTCAGCTGTTTAGAAAATCACTTGTGACAAACTGGGGAAGAAACGTTTTTGAATGTTCTGAATAATAGTAAACAGAAGAAGTTCTGGATGAATTTAATTTAATCATTTGACAGATGCTTTTATCCAAAGTGACTTCCAGTGAGACAGAAAACAGTCTGCACTATACAGTTTAACGGTTGATAATTAAGGATTTTGAAGTCTTGGGATTTGAACTCACATCCTTTCAGTCAGTAGTACAGAATCTTAAAGGCTAAGGTACCATAAGCCAATGTCCATTAGTAGTGACATTGTCATTAATAATTGAATTTTGCATTGCAAATTTCCAGCATTTTATAAATTGTTAAAATGTAAAAACTCACCTTCTGCCACATGTTAGCATCTGGGTCATACAAATACACCTTTTTGGTGTTGTCTGCTATTAGATAGATGACCCCATCCATAGAAATGGAACGAGGAGAGGATAGGTACTTTGGGATAAATGGAGAGCAGATGATACTCCAACCATCTGAAAAAAAAAAAATTAAATACCAAAATAAAATAACACATTAAACCCAGTTTTAGACAGTGCAATTACAGAGGTTTTTTTTAAAAATAATTATTACGTCACGTTCTTAGAGACGAGGATAATTTTCTGTCCATTAGCATGTTCTGTTTATGTTTCCCCAATGCCATTATCTCATTTGCATCTGTTCCACGAGTTTTGCATAATCCTATGCTGTCTTCCTGTTGATGGCTTTTAGACGAGTGTTGTACCAGCAATAATACTCTGATATTATTAGATATCATTAGAACGTTGTTGTTGGCTGATTTTGGTTGCAATGGAACTAAATCAGCCACCAGTGAGCATGTCACACTGTGTATACTAAGACCACCAATGGCAACTCACGACCAAAGAATTGTTTTAAAATCATATCAACAACCATACAGTGTAAACCTCGCACAACTGAGTCATAGAGGTGTATACATGTTGCTTGTAAGGAAATCTGGGTGAGGGTGATGGGATGCAGGACATAAGAACATGCTGATGCGTACAAAGAGCAGCAAAGGGCTATATAGGTTTTTTAATAGGAATTTACTGGTACTGATTTTATCAGTATCGGGCCAATACTGACGTGAAACTCTAGACTGGTTTTGAATGAGTTGACGATTTGAAATATTTTGACGTGATTTGACTTTTTGACATATTTTCTGATTTGATTCATTGATGCATTTTATGCCATTAACAGTGGTACTCAGAGCTCTGATATTGGTATTGAATAAAAAGTGAAAAAAAAGGGATTATTAGATCTCTGTTTATTGTATTGTCCTTTACTTATGACATGTTGATTCTTGTCCTGGTGTTCTTCTCTGGTTTTTCAAACTATAAACAGTTTACAGTCCTTGGTGACTCCTACCTATGACAGGGTTATAGCACTGAAGAGTCAGGGCATTATATTTGACAGCACAGGAGCCAATGACATACAGCTTCCCCAGACATGCAGTGGCCGTGAAGTTGGTCACATATTTCACTGCCTGAGCTGTCAGAGCCCAGCTGTCACTGTACGGGTCATAGTGTTCTACTTCTACAATGTCCATCAGAGTGCCTGTAAATAAAACAAAACACCTTCAAACATCTAGGATATTCAAATACAAGGTATTGCTCTGTGCTATCAGTTAAGTCAGTTATAGAAAACAATATTATTTCTTTGCACCTAATGGAGAAAATAAGGTGCAGATTTTCTACAAAAGTTAGCTTTCCCATGCAGTCTGCAACTGATACTCCTTATTTCCATTATTTTCTTACCTCCAATGACATAAATCTCTCCATTTAGCGCTGCAGAGGAGTGGTTAGTCCTGGGCCTCAACATTGGCGCTACTGTAACCCACCTCCCTTCACGAGTGATATACTTCCAGGTCTCTGTGGTCGACCAGGTATTGGACTGGGAACCTCTCGAACCTCCTGGGAAAGAGAAAACCTATAAGTCATGAAGAGACTATAATTTTTTTTCCAAGCATGCTAGATATCTCTTGGGAAATAATGCTGGCTTTGTATTGGCAGCTTATTGAAATTCCAAAGAGCTAAAACAAAGACTTCTATAAAAAAACAGGAACATACGTGGTATAGGCTATTTGCAGGTGGAATAGAGTTTAATATATCTTGCTAAGTCTTTGAAAAGCTAGGTGTTCCATTAGCAAGTGTGTTTAGTAACCCTCATAATTCTTAAGTGGTTCCAGTTCTTATGCAAGCCTCAGAGAGATTTTCTTTATAGTCACAGGATATTCTTCTTTATCCTCTCCAAATCCTTCATGGAGATGATGTTCCATTCATATAATGCAGCACTCAAATATGGGCAGGGAAACTATACATTTGCTTGATCTTTTTTCCAAAAGGTCCAGTTTCTATAAATATCCTCAAAAGCCCTCTCGATGCTATTCCTTTCCCCTTTCTTTCACAATACATCAGAAAAGATATTTTAATTTTATTTTGAATTGCTATTTACCTGTAACATACACATCATTGTTTAAAGAGACCATAGAATAACCCCACTTATTGTAGTTGGGAAAATCAGGTAGCTGGTGCCACTGCTCTGTGAAAAGAACAGACAATCATTATTTAAAAAAATTACAGATGACATGCAGTAATTAGTACGATGTTTCTTGACATCAATAAATCTAAGTGATTCAGCGGTAAGGTCGTCCTTACGAAGCTTTGGGTTGTAGAAAGCACAGTTCCTGGGATGAATCCTGATCTCTCGCTCACCATCTCCCTCCTCATCTTCTTCATCAGAATCATCTAGCGAGCGGCCACCCATCACAAACAACACCTCCTGCAGGTTGTGAGGAGTATTTTGGAAAGGACTCTGTGCTGACTCACCTGGTTTTATATTCATTTTCTGAAACAGAGGACTCCACACATTTAGATTTAACAAGACACACATAAATTGGCCATACAATGTTTTAGACTAGAAATGCTTGATATTTGTAACACACAAAGAGATAACCAACCTCACTGGAAACAACCTCAAGCAGTTCTTTGCATTCTGGGGAATCCTGAACTAGAGGATCTTTCAAAAGGCTTTCCATTAGGTAGGACTCAGGCAGAAGAGGTAGTCTTGCAAGTCTCAATAGTTCTGGCAGGTGACAGATTCGGCTGTCTCTGCAATGCCTGACCCATCCAAGTGCTGCGTCAGCTCGAGCACAGTCATTCCGTACCTGCAGACCCTCATCCTTCAGACATGCCACTAGCTTATCCTTTTCTAACAGCAGAAACTCCTCATGCTGCTGCACTGCCTCAAAGTTCTCCAAAAGAAATGCTTTGGCTTTCGCCACCACCTCAGGACAACCATGGATCTCTCCAAACTCTTGTATGCCAAGGCAGTTACTAGCATCTATCTGGTGCTGCAGGTATCGACTACAGACGGCCCGCACTGTCTGGAATTGAAGCTGACTTGAGGTGCATATCAGGCCCTCCACATTTCCCTGATTGATGGTGAGTTTTCCAGTGTATGCAAAGTCTAGCAGGGTGGCAAGCACATCAGGATCCACGTCCTGAAGCTCTACCCGCGTAGCTATGCTCTCCACAAAGTCACCTGAGAACATGGAGTGGAAGTAGAGGCTACAGAGTGCCAGGATGCCCCGGTGGCAGGGGAAGTCCCGCCCACCAGCACTTAAGGTCACATCCACGAGATTGGGTTGGGAACAGAGAGAACGCAGTCCCTCCAACATGGTCTGTGAGTGAGAGGACAGGCAAAATTCCAGGTCATCCACATTACGTACCATGATGACACTTTTTGATCCAGTGACCAATGGTCTTATTGGGTTGCAACCCAGTCAACTCTCCTGTGAAATATTTATCTGCATAGGAAGAGATGAGACTTGTCTTAGACTTAACCACTTACATCCATAATGATCCAGCGTTAAAACAGTGTGGTAATATTAACTTCTAAAAGGTGGTATTACCCATGGAAAAGGTATCCCACTGTGATCCAATATAGATAACCAAATAAATGAATGAAGTCATGACAATGGTTAAAGACTATGGTCAAATAATTAACAATTCCTAGTCATGCACTTTTTTAAGGGTGGAAAGGAGGAAACAATACTGCTTATAGGATGTCCTGCAATATAGATTACATCCACATTTCTTTGTCTGTTGGTAACCTGTTTGTATAGGAAACCTTTTGACAGTACAAATTAAAAAAAGTTTTGGGAGACAGGGCACTGGTCATTCACTCCCCCCACCTACAATCCCTGCCAGACCTGAGACTTGAACCCATGATCTTCAGGTTACAAGGCTGACTCTCTAACCATTAGGCCACAACTGCCCCAATAGTGTAGGTCTAATCATGTGAAATGCCTGAGGAAAACCATGGCAACATTGTTTTTGCAGGATACCAGGCATAATTAAATAAGTCTACTTACAGGTTAGCAGACCAATGCAGCTCACCAATTTTCAGCTGAGACAGACATTAAGTTCCTGAGATTCCTCCCCCTGTTTGTGACCATACCCCTCCTCAAACCTCCTCAGAACCTTGTACTGAAAAGTCCTTTCAAGTGTTGTGCAAATCTATACAACCAGTCTTGAGTTACAACTCTTTGAATAAACTATGCTCTGCCCTGCTTGGAGTGATTGGCATGAATTGGCCATATTGTTTAGACGTGTGAAGATAGAGCAAAAATCCTAGGACTAGTTCACAAAAATAGGTTTCACAAATTAGCCAAAAAAAAAAAAAAAAGAAAGAAAGAAAGAAAATGGGTGGGGCTTAATGGTCCAAACTGGAAAGTAATCAGATGAAATAATAATTGTCTCTAGGCTTTAGAGTTCTCGAGATATGGGCAAAAACATACAATTTTGCACTATAGCTTCACCATTACGCCAGTTTGGCTCATCTTCCTTGCCTGAATAGTGGGAGGGAGTAAGATTTACTTTATTGTTTCCTTCCTCTACAGCTTATTGTTCAGCCTGCATGCTTCATTTTATGGGAGAAAAAAGAATAAAAATGTCCCAAGGAAAAACAACAGGGTTACAGCGCTTCATGCTTGGACCCCTAATCACAATCTTAGACAGAAGACAAGTAGACACTCAAGTACAGTGTGTCCCAAAACTTAAAGGACAATTATTGAAACAATCAGCAATTTTGTTATTATAAATTATCACTCATTATTTCTTATATGAATTAGTTTTGGTCTGATACTGTTGGTTAATAATACTTTTATATTTAGTGACCAGTTAGAACTATGGAGAACTAATAACAGCACTCAAATGGACAATTTGCCTTTATTTTGAAAATATTTTACAAAACCGAAGAATGAGGTGTACCACAATTTTATAAACATTGGGGTTTTTTGCACCTACAAAGCATTTTTCTACTTAAATCTGTTGTTTGAAGAGTGTGACCTAATGAGTCATATTTTACATGTTTTCATGATCCAAACCAAATTGTCTCCTTATAAACTCAAATCTACACGGCTTCATAACTATAGTCTCCATGGTAAAGTGTCAAATGGATATTTAGTAATTGTCTTGATTGTTTACTCTGTATGTTATTTGTTGACTTGGTAGCAGCTAACAGCTAGCATGACGTTCAGAAACTGACACTAACTAGCTCTATGTTAACATCTTCTGTAGGCAAATGTTAGATAAAATCATAAGTTAATAAAAATCAAAAGTGTAATCTTACCTCCTGGCTGGATGTAAGCAGAAATCACACATTGCTTAAAAGAACAGTCTAAAAGATTCAAGATGCTCGTTGCTGCTTATTGAAGTCAGGGCCACAGAACACTTTTGTCAACTCATAGCATGCTCGCCTTCCACTGTTCTATTTTAAGTTCTGTGGTAAGGCTCTAAATTCAGATACCAAACTCTCTGGGATGAACTCTCACCTGTTCTTAAAGAGAAACAAACACACACACACACACACACACACACATATCTTACTATCCTTTCGAGGATCTTCTACTGATAATTATTAATGGAGCTAATTAATGCTCTACTAGACCTAAATCTGACCAAAAGAAAAAAAAAAAAAGAAGGAAAAAAAAATAATATCCATGTGGGGATCTCTCTCTCTCTCTCTCTCTCTCACACACACACACACACACACACACACATATGCTTAAACTGGAGTGGCTCAGTTAATTGAATCATTCTTTCTTTACCAACTACCCTGTACAGTTTTCCATCCACCCAACACTCATCATCACATTCACATTCATCACAAGAGTTAATGAATTAACCCTATGGCTTATTTATTCAAGTAAGAGCCTGTAAGTGAGTATTTATTCAGGTGAGAGTCTGGACACCCTCCCCCCAACTCACAACCCAACCCCCCACCCCCCCTCCCCAAATATAGCATTAAAAAACTTTGATGAAAAAGTGTTAGATCTTAGATTTTTCTGAAAGCATTCTTTTTCATTGTACATAATGACAAAGTTGTTGTCGGATTATGATTTTAAGACCTAGTTATCAGCAGAATGTGAGCTCTGCTTTAGATTAGTTTAGAGGCTGTCAAACAAACAATTGATGGGCCAGGACCAGCCCGATACAGGTTCTAATCAGGTCTGCCAAATGAATTAAATGAATACAAATGAAATGAAGGTAAAATAGAACAATAAACTCAGGGCCATAAACTCAGCTACTTACCAAATTTGCTAATGATGTATAATTCTTCATTAGCATGCTAAAAAGTTAATGGTGTAAACATGTCAAGGTCGGATTTAGGGAGGTGCTGGGTTTGTCTACACCCCCAAATTTTCCCAACACAATGCTAATGCTCACTTCAAGATCTTTTTAAAGACTTTTTACCCCATCATCAAGTACATTAATTAAATTACATGTGTTAAACAAGAGGCTTGTGAGCCAAAAAATGTTGAAATGACTTGCTGTATTTACTAGTCTACAATTTATGTAGAATTCGCACCATAATGCATCGACTGCCACTGTACACCGTGCAAGAGCTCACATCTCTGTGCTGAAATGCTGCTTAAAACCAGTGCCTTGTCTTCTGTGTTTGACGTAAGTTACACTCACATGTAAAGAGGAATTACTTTTGATGTGATGAGGAAATGTACAAAATAAAATCACTATTTTTTTGTGATCAGTTTTAAGGCACAATCTAACGTCAAACAATCTTGTCATATTAATAATGTTGCCATAAAATAACTTTATGACAGTTCCACTAAAAAGTTAAAATAGGAGAAATTACACTTTACATCTTATAAATCCTGATCTGTTTCTTTTTCTCTTACTGCGGTAAACCTCCAGCAGCTACTTCACCAGCTCTTGCTTTGATATCTCTATGACTATGAGTAGCAATCTGGCTGGTAGCCTTCAAGTAAAAATGGGAAAATGCATGATTACAATGGGTTAATCCTGTTTCTCACCATAGCAGCTGGTAGCCAACAAAATGCAATTAAACAAAGGAACACATTTGTTAAAAAAAGAAAATCTTTAATTAGTATAATAACTGTTATCACCAAATTGTGCAGACACTTAAATAGCTTCTGTTAGCTCTACTTTTGTCCTGTTCTAATTTCTGAGCCTAGTTTATTGGTGTTAATCAATAGAATATAAGTTTAAAAATGAACAGCATTAGATTATGGTCCTCACAAAAATTTGGATCTGGCCTGGGCAGAATTTGACACCCCTGGCTTAGCTGTATATGGCTGTATATCAAAGTTATGACTATAAAAGATGCCCACCGGACATTTGGACTACAACCTTGATCAAGACAGGCTTTATCCGTCCCTGAAACATGACCATTTTCAAAAGAACTTAGGGATTTCACAGCAGGCATGAATACTCATGCAATCAGAACTTTTTTTTTTTTTTTTTTTAATTGTAAATAAATATGCAAACTGTATATTTATATGGTAAAACATAATTTGGAAAATGAACTGCAGTATGCCCATCTGTTTTGTAGGTGATATACTGTATGTTATCATCTTGTCTTACTTCAATAAAGGTACATCTTATGTTGAATCCATTTATGCATTCGGAGTGTACCTTTTAGATAAATGCAAATAAAATAATGCATTTAAGAGCAGTTTAAGAGCAGTCGTGTGTTACTGGTCTAGTAAACTGATTTTTTGGTCTAGCCTACTGACATTGGACTAAGTGTAATGCGGCTCGTTAATTAAAATAAGTTTGACAAGGGTTTAGATAATCTGCTTATTTCTGTATTCTCAAAGTTGGCACATAGGAGTAAACATCTTGCTTACTACTATGCAGAATTTGTTTACTATGTGTACAATATAGCAGTACCTTAAAAAAAGGCATTAAGAAAAGAACAAAGCAAATTTAAACACTATATAGAAAAGTCCATACAAATTATCAAATTGTTTATTACAATTCTGCACCTTATTCCACTGAGAAACCTGTCAGCGCAAACCATGTTTACAAAGTCATTTTAAAGTTGTTCTCATGTCCACAGCAAACTTGAAGAAAGATTCAAACTAATATTGATTTTTACGATGAATTCCATGCCATTGTTTAAAAAAAAAAAAGACTTTAGTCAAATAACAAAAGTTCATCAAGGAATTTCAGATGTTCACAGAAAAAAAAACCATCTGGCTAGTAAATACAGTAGACATACTATATAAAAAAAAAATGTGTGGTTAGCTGAGAAGTGGGGCAACTGTCTTACGTTATTGGGAAAACATGAGTTCAAATCCCAATGATGCAAAACCATCCATTACTGGGTGGTCTACAGAGCATAACTGGCCCTGCTCCTTTGGTTAAAGGGATGACCTTCATCACTCCCCTGTTGATCACAAAACTGCTAGCCAATTGTGTGTATCTGGTCGTTCATATATATATAAAAGAGAGAGAGAGACAGAATAGGGCAGGCAAGTAGCTGTCATGAGATTTAGCTAAATGGGTAGGAAATGGCTATAACTTTAAAGTATTAAATTTAAAGTATTAAAAAAACAATTTTTCCAGTGTTTCTGTATTACTCAAAGTCAAAAATCTCAGCCTCCTTTTCTTTCCAAAAGGCAAAACTCCTGTCAATGTACTTGCAGATGTCATCATTAGTCAAGCTGGTAAAATCTGTACTTCTCATCAAGGTATCATCCTCATCGGGGGTTGGAGTCTGGATAATCACTTTGGGCACTGGCCTTATCTCTGCTTGTGGGCTCTTCTCCAGGCTTTTCACCTGTGGAGGCACCTCACCAAAGAACTTAGTCTTAATATCCTCAAACCCATCCTTCCATTCCCTATTTCCAGCCTCAATGTCTTGGATGACAGCCTTGTGGAAATCCCGCACTGTCTCCCAGCTAAAATGACCCAAATGGTCAAACACCTCGAAGCACAGCAGATGCCTCATCTTCCTCTCATCAGCTGAAAGGTCCTGCTCAAGGATGTGGAAGTAACCTAGCATGAAAAGATCAAGTGTCAGAGAGTCATATTCAAAAGGTGCTCCATTCATGCGGGGCAAGAACTGCTCAGGTGAGTAAAGGGCCTGCTGACGATTAAGCCTTCTGATTTGCCGCGATGGAACAATTGAGATCATGCTTCTCCAGTTGCCGATCATTTTGTTGATGGCGCTTCTCTGCTTGAAGAATTGTCCCAAAGAGCCATGCTCTATCAACTTTTTTGGTGAGATATCCAAACTGGCCTTGCGGTGAACCTGGCTCCTATCTGGCATCTCAACACTGTCCAGGCTGAGCTTCCTCTGGGCATTTTTGACAGTTACAGCATAAGCAGACTTCTTCCAGTGACCCAGGAACAGGACTACAATACGCTCCTTGCGTAGGCTAGTGCTCTCCATAACATTGTTGAATTCATCACAGTCACTTCCTGAATCATTTTGCTCCACCTCTTCTACCTCATCATTCTCTGAGGGTCTTACTGAGGCACTCTCAGGTTCTTCTTCCTCTTGCACGCACAGCTCTGTACTATCTGAATCCTCAGAAACTGGATGACTTTTAGTCTCAAAGTTGGACTTCAGATTGCTCACAGACACTCCAAATTCATGAATCTCATTTTCAATTTCCGCCCTCCGTCCCCGGGCTGAATTTTGCCTCTCAAGGTTTTGAGAGAAGACAGTCACAAGTTCAGAGTTAGGCATTTTGGAAGTAGACTCATCAGTCAAGTTAGTCATAAGCAGGGACATGCTCATGACTATGCCAGATATCCGATTACACCACACAGGTAGCTTAACCTGTGTGTTAGGGTTTCTGTACTGAGTATTGACTGTAATGTTGACAATGGGTGCTGGAAGAATGTTCCGAAGTTCCTCTACTAGACGAGCCAGCTCCATCTCGTAGCCCTTGCAGTTTTTTTGCATTGAGACACTTTGGATCTGCTTCTCCAGGTAAATGAGATCATCTTCAGTTAGCATCTCTCCAAATGGACCCAGTATGGCATTGTGTGCTTGAGAGTACCTCCAGCTATCCATCTTTGCATATCTGTTCCCATTCTCCTGTTAAAGACATACATTACAACACGGGAATTCTTAATCCAAAAGTTGCTATGAGATAAGAAAATTTCTACACCAGCTTAATATGTTAGTACATACCTTCCTTCTCTGGGCTTCATCATCCAGCAGTCTAGCCTGCAGCTGCCTCACCATCACTTGTCTCTTCCATTCCGCTATAGGCCTGCCCTTCTCATCATGAGTTGGCACCAGGTAGTCAATATCAGATAGGTTAGCCTCCTCTGTGGGTAACACCACCATCTTATTCTAAAAGGAGACAACAAAATACAACACATTTACTAATGCCTTATTTGTATCAGTACATATTGTCATAGTCTCGATGCATATTACCTTTAATTTTTGGGAACTGTAGCTAATTAGTTGTATTTTTCAACCCAGAGGTAAACACATAACTGCTTCCAGTTTTTAGTCAAATATACAATATTCTTTTAAAAAGAATAACACCTGAATGTACATACAGCAGGAGTCAATCGCTCTGACAATCCAGATTTTCTCAGAGAGGTGATTGATTTCATATCTCCCAGTTTCATCGTTCCCAAAAGTTTTCTCCCTTTCTCTGGAACCGGTTTACTGGAGTTTAAGTTTTTCATCACTGCAATGACATGAACATAATTTCTTCTTCTCATATGTTTCCGCTCTTGCTCTGATCATATTTACACAGCCTGATTAGCATTACTCACTATGGTGGAATTAAGTCATTAAGTGAAGTTAAGGGAGGAAGAGTCAATAATGATGTCAGTTCCCATAAGCAACTTTCAGAGGTAAAAAGGGGGAAAAATCAGGCTCAATGAGGCTCTCTCACCCGTGCTGGCTATTTGGCTGTGCAGAACACTGCTGGTCAAAGTCCTCTTGGAGGATAAAAGACGAGGGAAAGGGGAAGAAGGAAGAGGGGGAGCAGGAGATTGAGTCTGGTGACAAGCTTCGGGGGTATCTTTACTCTCAGGGTGCTGGAGGAAGACATAATAATAATAATAATAATAATAATAATAATAATAATATGTAGCTATTAGCTATAAATATGTGCAATGGACCATTTAACACTATCCTCACTGCTATCTGTCAAACACTAAGGCCCTGACATTTAAGTTAAAATGTTATGTTAAAAGCATAACAATCATGCAAGTTTTTTTTTTTTTCCACAGCAGGGCCAATATCAGATAAGATGCTGGGTGATGGAATAAGTGCTACAATTTGACAGAAATGTTATCAGCTTTCAGATTTTAGAAGGTTTATAACTTCCATTTAATAACAGTCTAAATAATAGTTTATAGGTGTTGGTTATCCATTGCTTAAATATTGGAACCTGGTATACAGTATGTGCTTCCTTTTCAAAAATCTTTATAACAATATCATAATCATAAGCTCATGAAGCCATCATCGTTATGCTCACTGTTCCATCTATTGATTCATTGTTTGGTAATGCTACTGGGAATTTAGTAATTAAGACTGGATTTTTACTGTATTATAAAATTATGTTTATAACTTTTAGAGTTCAAGCTGAACATGATATTACTGAAACCAATAAAACCAGTGCCAATTTTGTGCAAGACTTCAAGAAATGGGACATACTTCCATATATTCTAAAAGTAACAGATCTGAACTATTAACGAGATTAACCTTAAGGCTTTCCATGTCCATGGCTCGTTGGGTTTCACTGATATGTCTGTAGTAATCTCCTGAGCTGGGCTTCCTTGACACCACTGGTCTCTCCCTCAGCATCTCTTCCAAAGAATCACTCTCCTTCAGAAGCGGAACAGCACCACGGGGCTTAAAAAAACACACACAATTATCTATTTTACAAAGTTATATCCAAATTGTCCAACATTCATCATTGGGCCATTAACAAAACATTCCAAAACACTAACCCTCATGCTGCTCTAGAATATTAACCGTGACTTATGATATGCAGAGTGGCAATCCTTTTGTTACAACTGACTAACAAGAAAACACAGTATCAAAAATCTGAATTCCATGCTTTTTATTTTTTCAGTGATGTACTCAGGTCTGGGCTGAACCTGAAAGGGTTGACCTGACTATATGCATAAATAAACCCTGTCCTTGTTTATAAGGATTTTTTTTTAGCATCAATATTGTTATATTAAGGGTAATGTTCTATCTCACAGCTCCAGGTTACCAGGTTCGATTCTGAGCTCAGGTTACTGTCTGTGTGGAGTGTCACATGTTCTCCCTGCATCCATGTAGGTTTCCTCCAGGTTATCCAGTTTCCTCCCACCTCACAAAAACATGCCAGCAGGCAGCAGGTGTGTGTGCACTGTGCCCTGAGATGGTTAATGACTGGTGTCCAATCCAGGGTGTATTTCCGCCTCACACCCAGTGTTCTCAGGCTAGGCTCCAGATCCACGGTAACCCTGACCAGGATAACAGTTACTGAAGATGAATGAATGTATCTCTGGATCTATAATGTGATAGGGCTGTAAATTATTGGTTTTGATGCAGGCATATTTTATTGAAGGAAGGTGAGTTAAGCCTAATATACTATATATAAGTAGCTCAGAGAACAGCTTTATCATTAAGCTGTTTTGCTCGAGTCCAATATCAGTAAAAAAAAAAATTTTTTTTAAACTAGGTTTTTGAATGTAGTCTGTGTCGATCGGTTTAATGCACATACACACTTTGTAAATGCAAACATACGAGTATTTGTCAGATCCTGCTGTTGCGTAGTCATACTAGTTACCTCTTCAACAACAGACACAAAAGCTACTTGAGGAAAAGCTCCCCCTTGTGGAGAATTATCAACATGGTAAACATGAAGTTACAAGCCAGGAGCATAAGGTGTGTTTCATCAAAAATATTTGTGAAATAACAATTAAGGAGTTAAAATCAATCCACTGAGTGATTACATAATATCCTAATGAAATCCAGTGCAGAAGGATTAAATGTGTTTCCTCAAGAAATACTTACTATTAACCCCACACTTACTATCCTTGTGAGGACATTCCATTGACATAAATATTAATGCAGCTAATTAATGCTATTCTTACACTAATTCTAAACACAACTGTAACCTCAGTAGCCTAAAGGAACCTTTCGGCTCAAACAATCCTTTAGTTTGTCTGTTTTATTAAAAAATTAACAGTTTTGTAAAAAAAAAAAAAAAAAAAAAAAATTTGACCTCATAGGGACCAAACAAATGTCCCTCAAGGTCAAAAGTATTAGATATTCCTACACATTTGGTCCACACTAAGAAATAAAAACATGCCTATACACATGCATGCACACACACACGCACGCACACTCACGCACACACACGCACACACACGCACACACACGCACACACACATACAAAACATCAAAGGGAATTCTGATATGCAGTAGTACACTGTCGTTGCTCATCTCTATGTGGTGGTTCTCCTTGTTTCCTCTCACATGGGCCTTTGATGTCCAAAGATCACAAAATGCTCTGTGACACTGCACGGATGTAGCCAAGGACAGATTTCCCAGAAGTCGTGCAATTCATAAATAGATAAACAGCGGGTAGGGGGAAAAACATGGGTTATGAAGACTAGAGACAAAGAAATAAAACATTACCCCATTCATTCTTTCAGCGACCTTTTCACATCAGTTCAACGTCCTCACTCACACTCATCTGCTCCTACAAGTGGCTTTAATCAAAGCCAGTGGACAGCGTGGTGCATTTGGTTCCCATTAGCTAACACGCTCATCTGTAGCTACAGCATCGAACACTAAAACCCTGCAGCCCTCGCATTCTCCTCTCTACCTCGCAGGCCACACAGGGACTGATAAGAAATTATGAGAATGAGGGAGGCAGTAAATACTCTGCATGTGGCCTTGCCGGTGATGGACAAGATGTTTACAGTGGGATCATTAGTGATAGGGTTATATTATATTGGAAACCCTTAAAGGGAACATGAGGTTATACAAAGTTGAAGCAAAGTATAACACACTGATGTATGGGGTGGAAGATATGGCAATATGATTCTGATAAATCAGATCATACTTTTTTAACAAGGGTACTATCAGTACTAATCTATCTAATTAAAACTGCATGACAAGTAATATTAAGGCTATGATCCATTTTTTTTTAAATGAAACTTTACAGAGTAATGTGTGTATGGTGAGATCATTTGAGTATGAAACAGTATGCTGTCTGACTTAACATTTATTAACATTTTATTTGTTTTATTAGGTTAGTGACCTGCATTCACTGTCCAATCTACACCTGCACATTCATGCAGTTATCTAATCAGCCAATCATGTGGCAGCAGCACAACACAAAAATCAAGCAGATACAGGTCAAGGGCTTCGGTTAACATTCACATCAAACATCAGAATGAAGAAAAAGTGTGATCTCTGTGACTTTGATCGTAGCATGGATGTTGGTACCAGAAGGGCTGGTTTGAGAATTTGAGAACACACACAATGTTTTTTGTACCATTCTGTATAAACACTAGAGACTGCTCTATGTGAAAATCCCAGGAGATTCCCAATAGTTTCTGAAATATGCAAACCAGCCCATCTGGTACCAACAACCATGCCACATATTAAGTCACAGAGATCACATTTTTTATTCTGATGTTTGATGTGAACATTAACTGAAGCTCTTGACCTGTATCTGCATGATTCTATGTATTGTGCTGCTGTCACATGATTGGCTGATTATATATATATATATATATGGTTGTCAGCTGGCAGGAATGGACGCAAGCGCAGGGTGAGAAGGCTCTACTGATAAAGCTTGAACTTGGATCAAATCAACAGGCAAAATCATAAACAAGCAACAAGCAATGGTCAGGTGATAAACAAACAAAATGAAATAAACTAGGCATGAACCAACAACCAGAAACAAGATAAAAAAAACAGGTGACAATAGGGTAGAACGCAAGGCTTGTTATAGACTGGTAGCTAGGACACAGAACATGTACTTTGCAAAGAGTGTGTGTGTGGGTGTGTGTGTTGAGGCCTTAATTAGCGTGGCAGTAACTGTGCACAGGTGTGTGATCAGTAAGATAGTGAATGATGTGGCAGTCTTTGTGGTGGTTGGGGGTTGTAGTCCTCAGCGGCCATCTTTCTAATGCTGATCTTTCTAATGTAATTGACATGACACAATGTTTCATATCTTCATCACATTTTTTTGACATATCACCCAAATGGGAGAAATTGATTATATGAATGCACAAATTTTATTTTATTTTTTTTTATTGTTCTACAAGTTTTATGAGTAATGTTCATAGCTATTAAAATGTATCCCGATAGAGTTTACAGAGAAATATCTGAGAAAAATCATGATCGTTAACATGGGAAAACGATGTCAGTATGAGAAAAGTAGAAACATTCTAAGCACAAAAATGTAAGATGTAGCTTAGAATTTTAACAGATACAACTGCATGCCTTTATAAAGATCATGGAGTTGCCAGGTTACTGTGTATACCTACCATATTCAACCGAAGAAATGCTGCTGCAGCTGATACACTCATACCAGCTTAACACACATTACCATGTCAGTGTCACTGCTACAGTATGAATGGTCCGTCAACCAAATAATATATGGGTAATATATAATATGAACGGGTAAATCAAAAAAACATGACAGAGACAAACAAGAGTCAGATCTACACCTATACATTCTCTCCCTATACCCAAGCACCATGGTCAGAGCCTGGACCTGGTGTCTTCACACACAATGTACATAACACACACTTTGCTTTAAGACTTGGTAACTTTAGGACCACCCACCTCTGTTACCATTTAACCAAACCATATAGTCTTGAATGATGTTTATATATTGACTCAGAAGAACTGATGCATCTGAAAATGAATCTAAGAGGAGTGGAAATGCTATGAAGAGCCTACTTCTAAATCCTTTCACTGTAAACACATGGGTCATGTAACCTCATAAAAGAATGATTAAAACAGGCCTGGTCTATGAGGTGTGTAGATAGCACAGGCACTTTCTTTCCATATCATCACTTCCCACATTCCTATGTTACATTTACACTTCCTGTATTCAAGCTCTCTGTATTCAAGACGGCAGTTTTTCCCCCCATGACTCTCACCCACTTAAACACACCAGACCAACAACAGTCCATATGCATCAGCTGCATTGACAGCTACTTCTTCTTTCTTTGTTCTTGATTAGCAACTAGCAATGCTTCTCATGGTAACAAATATTCACAATTGCTATCAGCACGAATTTATTTAACAGTAAAGTTGTCTTCACAAAAAAGATACTAATACGAGAACAGAAATAATATATATGAACAGAAGGTGATAAACTGGACAAAGCTACAGATAAATGATGCAAATTATTTAAAGACAACTACTGGACAACTCCTAAAAAACAATATTTATTAAACAATCAATTTCCTCTGTAAAAATATGATCTGACAACAGTTACCTTGCAACAGTTACTTACCAAATTACTCTCAACCTGCAAGTTATCCACAGAGCTATGACTGACAACTCGCTAACACACATTCTGCTGCTCAAAACCGGTCTCTACTTCACACCATCAGCAGCATCACAATCACTAGTGAGATGGAACTGCATCCAATAAGAAATTCACTCTGATCGGAGAATGTCCTCAATAATTAACACAGTGGATTGGATGGCCAGGAGTGACTCTAATGTAGGATTAAACCAACAGCCACATGCAAACAAACAGTGGCTCTATGGAAAAGTAGCAACGGAAGTCTCTGTAATCAATTGAAGAGCAGATAGACATCGAATCTGCGTCACACCCCCCCCCCCCCCCCCCTTCCTTGGCAGCTCTGGCCACACGTGGCTTAGGCAAATCATTACTAATGGAAATAATCAGTAACTTTTGTGCTTATCTTGGAAGAACATTGGTTCTGAAAGTCCTTTTTAGCCACTTGGACCTGACAAAACTGTTGAAAAAACTATTAAGCCAATCAGCTAATCTGCCAATTTATTCAGTGTTACATTCAAGACTAAATTAGTTCCAGCACTAAACATCATCTGAGGTTAGGATAAAAGGACCACCAAACCTTTTCTCTTGGAAAAAAAGGTTCCATCTTTCACTCTTAAGGGTTCTTTGGTTTGTACTTCTTGGGGAATCCTTAATAGTTTATCACTACATCATAGGGTTTTCCTGTCAGACCTGGTCACAAGTAGTACCTATTTATCCAAATAACCCTTGAAGAAGGTTTTTTTTTTTAAATGTGCATAAAATTCAACAACAAAAAAACTGCATTCCTCCTCTTTTTCTTCATGACACAATTGTATTTCAGAGTGTGATGAAGAATGGGAATGGCACTACAGCTAAATCCTCATTAGCGGCACCATAATGGACCTCTTGGCATGGCTGTCTGTCCTATTGTGCCCACTTCCGACTAGCCTTCCTGGTTCAGATATCGCAGATCAGTAACAGGCAATTGCGTTTTTTGAACAACGTGTTGCTGAATCAGATAGAGGATCTGTAGGAAAATACATGGTTACTGAAATGATCAGTGGTGTGTAATGCAAGAACAGGCCATTCAGAACCTTGATAACTGAATGATCTACTGAGGTGATTATGAGTTCACCTCCACAGTTCAGTGGTTCTACTGTATATAAGACCAACAACACCGACCTCACTGTCTCAATGAAACGACAGGAGGCAACATATCATCTACCATCAAGCTGCCCAGACCATTACTCTGCAGCATTTATTACAAGCACACCTGGCTCTTATATCCTTCCACAAGGCCTTCATTAACTGGATCAGGTGTTTTAGGGCAGCGGATCTCCAGAAAAGACTATGAAGACCCATGATACAGTGTCACTGTCATTCTTTACTAACCAGCATGCCTATCATTTCACTTTGTTCATGGGATTCATGCCAGCACACAGCTGTTCCAGGAAGAAAATATTTGGCCCACTTGTGGTAAACTTGATTTAACGTCAATATCAGAGTACTAAAGAATGAAACAATGAGCGTTCTTGTAATAGGACTGTAGGCTTGATGAGAAACACGTTTGATGATTCTGCTTCAATAATTAAAACCATGTTAAAGTCAGAAGACACCTCTGTTATCACCCTCTAGTGGCTAAGCCACATCATACTCACTAAGGACATTGCACACTGAGATCTGGAGTCTGTTCAGGTAGGAGATCATTCACAATAGACATGCTTCGTATTTTCTACAATAAATAAATCACTGAAACACAAAATAAAGAAAACACCACCCTTTTTTTCAGGGTGCTGGTCATTTTAAATTCCCTTATGCGTTGCCACCAGCTGGACACAGACATAATCATGGGTGGGTCAGCCATACAAAAGATGTTCCACAAAAGCATCGTCAGCATCTTCAGTTCCTTGCTAGTAGAAAATAGCCAAGGAATAAGCAAGTGGTAGTTACACAACACTCATTTTTTCTGAAACTAATTTCTTCCGCGTGCCGCACACTACAATCGGGAAGTTATGCTTCAAGAAAAATACATCAGCACATCATACCCTTTCATTAACATAGTGCAAATGGTATTCAAATATCTCTAACAGGTTGGCATTTTTCCAGTAAACCTCTAATCACCTGGAATCTTGAGACAAGAGACAAGACAATACATTTTTTGCTGTTCTCTCACTAGCTATGAACAAGCCCAAAGCTGCATTTTGATATCTTCTCAATCAAATAAGCCATGCCTCTAATTCATAGCATCTAATGTTACCTTACAACATATTGTTAGCTAAGCTGATAAAGGACATTTTTCAATCATTTTCATTGTCGTTGCTTTTTACGGCAGCTGGTCTCTTCCATTCCAGGCCTAGTGGGAAATGAGGAAGGCACAGATCTGTGTTGTAACTAAAACCTATGCTCTGGTTGTTGGATTTCAGCTATTTAAAAAAAAAAATGCTCCAGCACTCAGAGTGGTGGGCTACATTCAGGGATGGTGACCTCTTTGGGATGAAACCAAAACATGAGGAAATGCCTAGCACGCAACTCTCTGGCCAGCATCCCAAACAATCCATTACAGGCACCATGAGGAAATGAGAAGGCCTGACCCAACCATGTTAAGGAGGAACAAAGCCATAAAAACCACAAGTCAATGTGCAAATATGTAATACAGAATGGAATATATATGAATATATATTTCTTTTTTAGGGAGTTATGAAACTTGGTGTTTTGGACCACTAAGGATTGGAACAGAGATATACAAACAAAAACATGACCACACTGTGTAAAATAAGGCTGCAAATCTGAGACAATTCAACAGACACATCATAAAATACGTAAGTCACTGTAGTCACATGAGCCAATTCTTACTGAAGTAAATATTGTTAAGTTGCCATTCTCTCATGTAACTTTAACATTTTTGCTCTTTTCTCTCACTTGCCATGTTTTGCTTTGACTCTCAAATCAAGCAAATCAGCATATTCCTGTGACAAAAGAGTCTTTCCACTTAGTTCTTAGCTACAGGTGCAAATTACAGTTATGCAGCCTACTCTGTACATATACACCTCATTGTTTTTTTAAATACATAATTTAGTTCTCGGGTGAATAACCTGAATAAAGAATAGATAAATACGCATTACTGTGTTTTTTACAGAAAGGTGTGATGGCCCTTTCACACTTAAATGTGACTGGCCAAGACGTAAGACGTGTCTTCCCGTAGTACCTGTTTTTGGTTTAAAAGCCGTTCTTCATCAGCTGTCTCCATTAGAACATTAGTACTTATAATAACCAGGTAACACAGACGTTTGCACATAACATTGCTCAGGTTCATTCTGCAGAGACGCTCCACACATGGAATGAACTTCATAGAAGCTTAAAACCTGATTTTCTCGTTAGACTGAGTTTATTCTGATTTATGATTGTAGTTCTGTCAGATTGTGAATGCTTTATTGAAAGGATCAGTTTGGCTTAATATCGGTTAGACACAACTTTGTAGTTATCCTACATTGAGCAAAGACATGTTTGAATGTTTGAGGCGAAAGTAATTCACAAATAATGAAAGTCTCTCTCACCCAAAATCACTTCCCTGAAGTTACATAATCTCATTGGTAAATGACGACATTTGAGGTAAGTAGAATGTTGTGTCAATATACATACTGTATATACATTTTATATTTTTTACGTTTTTAATCTTGGTCTCGGACTTTCTTACCACTTTGCCATTTGCACTATTGAAAAAGGGTAGGAAAATGCTTTCCAAGATTTCATATGAGCACTCGAAATGCTGTACCAATGATTTTCCCCCTGCATCATTAAAGCAAGCCACATTAAGGTTAAGGAAAAGATAAAAAATAAAAGACAATTCAGGTGCACATCTAAAGCCTACAAACATCCTGCTCTCTAACCCTGTTCTGGATCAAATTTCTGCTTCCAAGCAGTGGAACAGTAAAAACTCTGAAACTGAGCTGTGTGGATCCCGTAACCGGTTCTACCTGAGCCAGGCCAGTGGAGAGAAGGTAACCGATACATTCACAGAGTGTAAAGAGTGCATACAGCAGCATCAGATGCCTCTCCAACCCCCCTGTGCTAATTAACTCCCTATTGTTCAGAGAGGGTGAATTATTTCCGGAGTTAGATAGCACCTCAGCCTTCTATCAAGATATGAGCTACAGATTCTTCATTTACTCATTCACATCCTGTCAGCAGCATGCACAATCTGACTGAAGTAACTATGAAGGCTTTCACATTAAACATGCAGACTTAGTTTTGCTTAAGGAAATTTTAAATTGAATTTTTTTTATCTTGTTAAGGAATTCATAGCAAACAGTAAATAGTTTAAGAATTCATTTCATAATTTGCATCAATTAAAACCCATTCTTTGTATTTTGTATATTTTGTTATAATCTGTATTGCTTCATTCTTGCTTTCAGTTACGATCCTGCACACATGCAGTACAATGTTGCTGCATCATTAACCAGAATTCTTTAGACTGATAAGAGTTATAAAAAAAAATAAATAAAAAAAATAAAATAAAAAAAGTCAATCACTGTCAATATATTACACTATACATTCAATATGTACAGTAAACTCTACTGTTCAAAACTTTGGAATAACAGGTCATACTCTGCTGAACACTCATTGTGTTATTCAAAAATGTATACAATAAGTACATAACACAATAAAAGTAAAGTATAAAAAACATACAAACAAATCATATAAAGCATATAAATAAAAAAACACATATTAAGCATATAAATATATACTAGCAGTCAATGTGTTTGAATGCCTGGAATGTCTTATTTTTTATTACAGTTTAATCACTATTATTGCCACAGACCAAACAAAATGATACAGAATACTAATTAATTAAAGAAAGCTAAATCTTTCTGGATCTTATTAACTGGTCGCTCTCACATCCTGCTGGGACTAAATGAGTGCTTTATTAAAGATAGGGGCACTTGGAGGGTCAACACATAGAGTAGGGTCACACTTGGAGGGTCAACAAGCCTATAGATAAAAGACAGTACTAGTATTAACTGTAAAATATGAATATGTAGTGTGCTCCAAGTGTCTAACTAGAGCAATAAAGATTTTGGCCTCTTTGGATTAGATCTAGACTGTTCCAATAATATTAATTCATTTCTTGATTCACTTATACCTTTTCCTTGGTTATATTTTCAATTTTTAGAGCATAAAACAAAATTCATTTAAACAAAAATGCTAAAATAAAGGGTGTTTAAAAAGGATTCACTGACCAGCTAGTTGCACTGATTCCAAATTAGGGCTTTACAAAGAAAATATATGAAAGTATATGCTATGTTATAACTGAATGGGAACCTTCCACTTTCATTTTCCAAACACAGAGCTGGAAATGACCTACGTCTGGCATATGCCTGAAGAAGACACAGTACGGTAGCTTCTACACCATAAAATCATATTGTTACATGATTACTCAAAAGGGCTCAGTTGTGAGAAGAGCTAAATCCAAAATCATCTGCACCTACACCTGCCGCGTACCATGTGGGCTTACGAGGATATGGACTCTATTTTCTTTACTATCAAGTTCAGTGGGTGTGGCCTGTCCAACGTCATTTCCACTGTTCACGGATTCAAAAATTCCTGACTCAAATTGCTAACCATTTGATTAACATACAAAATGAAAGGGCTTACGAGTCCTGAAGAGACCTTGGAGGCCACCGAGGATCATTTAGAGCTCTAGTATGAAAGTTTCCTTCAATAGCACTGGATTACACACTAAGACTCTGAAATCTCTCTTCAATCTGCCTCCACTTTCAGACTTGGTTTTGGTGCTAGCAGACATGTCAATCAAAACAAGCAGGGTGACTGAGTAGGGGCTTTGGGGTCAGAGGGCAGGAGTAACTGAATATGGAGCTTATGATTTCTGTGTAGCTTGTATGTGAGGCGAAACGATTCCACATGGCAGGATAAGTACCTGGCATGATTGCTGAGTCTTTCTGCCTAGCTTTAATGTCATTTGACGTTTTTTTTTTTTTGGACGATTGTCATTGTGATCTGTAAAGGTAAATTACTGTTTTGAAGAAAAGCTGATGCAGGCTGCCTTTTGTCCCAAAAATAAAGCTGCACTCACATTTTTAGCATTATATTCATGAGAAGCATAACGTTCAGCCTGACACTAGGTTAAGCCAATAATAACATCCCAAGGAAAATGTAAATAAACTGTAAAATAATATCTAGTAAATGATTTAGAAAATGACATACTGGGCTGTGTTTGGTATGTCTGTAATAATAACACATTAATCAATAACAAAGGCAGAATATTTTCTGTTTCAATTGGGAAATAGCACATGTAAAAATGAGGCATCTTTATCTAGCAATCCTCAAAATTCTTTTTTTTTCACTCAGAACTGCTGTATCCTGGTGAGGTTTGCGGTAGACCTGTAGCCTATCCCAGGAACGCTGGGAGTGAGGCAAAAATACACCATGGATGGGATTCCAGTCCATCCCAAAGCACCACGCACACAGTTATTCACATCTATTTTTATTATTGTGTATGAAATATGCCTAAATCTTGCTAAAAGCATTAATCACTTGCAGGAATGGCCAGGACAGCTCTCCACCTGTAAAATTTGATTTCTGACTATACACATCATTCTAATAAAGTGATTTTTTTTTTTCTTCAGGTATGTGTACTGACAGTACCAACAGATTACACTTACTCTAACTGAAAGGTCTAAGCTGTTCTGAATGACCTTGTAGACAAGAGTAAAAAAAAGTCATCCTTACGTCTGTCTCCACAGAGCGCAGGTATCTGGCACACTCATAGTGGCCATTATATTCAGCCAGATCTGCTGCAGTGAAGCCGTCTACATCTCTCTCTGAAGGGCTGACCCCATGGCTCAGAAGTATCCTGCAGCACTGAAGAAATCATAATTCATAAGTGATGCTGATTTAGGATATGATTTCTGACACTGACAAAAGAGAGCTCCCAGCTTCTCAAGATGTCTCTACCATCTCTAAAGATACAAAATCAGAGCCTTACCTCCATCTCCCCATTCTCTGCTGCATCATGTAAAGGAGTGCCACCCCAGTCGTCTTTGATGATCTTTGACCCCGTGCGCAGCAGCCTCTCCAGGATGCGACAATGCCCCCCACTGGCAGCAAAATGCAAAGCAGTGGCCCCCTCATTATCCTGACTTGACAGGCTGATGTCCGTGAACGAGGCCTGCAAAGAGCAAGCATAAGTTTAGTACAGTTTAACTGGCACAATACACTGATATGAGAATGAAATGAAATATAAATACAAGAGCCTCCTAAAATGGCTGGGGGCTATATTTCTGGATTGAGAGCACAAGCAATTGGTTCAACTAGAATGGTTAACAAAAGCATATGTGGGGCAAACAACTATTCAATTCTCTACACATCACTCAATTCTCTAATGAAAAACAATCAGCAAGGTATTGTATTTTTTTAAAAGAATTAAACGTTGATTCACACGTGACATGTGAATTGCATTTCACTTCCATCAGTGTGTTTCCGTTGTGCCAAACTGAAATGCAATTATTGCGCAATCACAGCCCTAAGCTCACTGCTGTACTCACACATATCAGATAAAGTAAAGTAAATAATACTACATTATATCTTTTCATTTCAATTGATATAAAATTTTGTGCAGATGATAACAAATTCCCATGTAGGCTCTGAGTAAAAAACAGTATAGTACAAGGCATGTTTTGTTTGCTACCAGTAAACTTTGGCAATCAGCATAAAACCAAGGGGAGACAATATCACTGAAAAATATTTTCACCTTACACAAATCATATTGTATGTTCTTTCGTAATGACATCTCTAGTTTAGGATGTCCCTCAGGGAAAAAAATAAACAAGATATGGCATGTATGAAATCTACTATTTAAGTAAGTGAAAATGCTGAGAAACAAGCTAGAGCTCAAAGGATTGGTAAAAGTTTCTAAACATCTGTGCAAAAGCACGCACCAGCCAGACTACAAGAGAATGGTGACCCATGTGAGCAGCTGCATGCAGAGGTGTCATGCCATCCTGGGCTCTGAGATGCACATCAGCTCCACAGTCCTTCACTAGGTACTCCACCACATGTAGGTGGCCCTCCTGACAGGCCAGATACAGCGGCGTGGCTCCCATGAAAGTCTGATGGTTCGCACATCTGTGAGAGTGGAAATCAACATGCTAACATAAAGAACAACAAAATCTTAGGGAGCCCATGACACATGTTATGCTACGCTCATTTTAAGCATGTTCTTTTACCTAACACAGAATCTTTTGAACACAATCCTTATTGTTTGCTTTCCTCTAAATGACCTGAGTAATGTTATACTGTAAATCATCACAAGCCTACAGACGTAGCCACAAATGGATATATTAAGACCACAAGTTGAGCTTCTCAAGATCTATTTTGTAGCCACAAAGTACTTAACTTGTGGCAACTACTATATATTTTAAAATGAGTGAGACAGATAGAAATCAATTGAATTATACCGTTGTGGCCACACTTTAGTCTTGGAATGACGCATAAACACATACTGGAGTCACTGATATTGCTACATGGATACCATGAACTCATGTCACCTTAACCAGATTCTCAACGTGAAAGCAAGTTTTTCCTCCATTCCCACCAAATAATTAACTGGAGGCCACATATTAAGTATGACTTTCCCACAACATATTAAGTCGTGGGCTCAGGTTCAACAGTCATGGGTTGATATCTCATGGCCACAAGATGCTTAGTTTGTGGCCTTGATATATTAACTTGTGGCCTCAGTATATGAATTTGTGGCCATGCCTTATTAAAAATAACCACCATGTAACCTCAGCAGCTCCACACAAGCCTAATATCAAACTTCCACTATTTAAGAAAGATGAGTACACCTTCTGAGTCTGGCTTCGCGCAATGACCCTCCCTTACATCTAAAGGATGTCTTTCCTTGCTGATGTCCCCTCTGGTTTGCTCATTAGGTATGTAGACCCAAAATTCTCTAAAGCGTCTTTATGACAATGACTGATGTTAAAATCACCGTGCAAGTAAAGTCATATTGAATTAAACTGAGTAATAAAAATAACCTTTTAACCTAGAAATAATAATTTAGCATAGAATAATATAGCAAAGTAAAGTCAGAAAAGAGCTTTCCTTATTTTGTTAAGCAATGGAAAAATTTTTCTACAGAGCCAAAGATTCCAATAATCTCACATGGTTTTCGGCAGATATTTCAACAAAGTCACACATTGTGCTCAGATCTGCCAAGATAACGATCTTCACGCTTATCTGCAACTCATCAAAAACAGAGCTCTAAATATGAACTCAAACTCTAAATATGAATTTCTCATCCAAAGCTAAACAGTCTTCTTTGTTTCTGTTCTGTGAAGTAATATCATAATTATTGTTAGGGACATGCTGTTTTATAGATCTGTGCTCATTCCTTATGGCAAACTCTTTGTCCATAATCATCTGAAAATATTTTAATTGGGACTTCAGTGCATGTTAATGCTTATACCATAGTACTACTGAATTTGCTTTCCTAAGTAATTTTCTGACAGTAGTTTGAGTTGCAAGGCAAATCACAGGTTTATTTCAATGTGCTTGTTCTAATATATAATCATTATAGTGACAATCATTTGTATAGTAGTATTTATAGACAAGGTCTTATTTTTTGACATGCTGAAGCTTTCTGTTAAGAATTTATCCAGCATTTTTGGGGAAAAAATGTTAGTGTTACTGTTAATAAGATGTTAGTGTACCTTGCTAAACATTTTAGAAATAGAAATATAGACATCAGTATTTTATCCTCTGTTTTTATCCAGAAATTTTATATCCACGATGTTTGTATGCTTTTTAAAAGTTCTCTTCACTGGAATTAAGTGCCCCAAACATGTTCCAGCATGACGAAAAGCGAGGTCCATGAAGACATGGTTTGCCAAGGTTGGTGAGGAAGAACTTGAGTGGCAGCACAGAGCAATGACCTCAACCCCACTGAACACCTTTGGGACGAATTGGAAAGGCAACTGTGTGCCAGACCTTCTCCCCTGACATCAGTGCCTGACCTCACTAATGCTCTTGTTCCCACAGCCACATTTCAAAACTTAGTGCAAAGCCTTCCTAGAAAAGCGGTGGCTGTTATAGCAGCAAAGGGGGTACCAACTTTGGAGTACTGAAGTTCAACAAGCATATATGGGTATGATGGTCATGTGTCCACAAACTTTTGGCCCTATAGTGTATCTTGTGTACATTTAGTATAAATTACATAAGAAGGATCAGTAACAAATCTAAAAGCTAAGCAAAACATACTGTGTGACAACCCCACGTATTTTTCATCTAGAATTTGTAAGTAACAACATATTTCCACACCAGATCTAAATGTAGATTGAACACCACTTGCACACGTGCATAAAATTCCTCTACATGGAGGCTATTATTTTTTTTCTCTTTTCTCCACCTAAGGTTGATTTCCTTTACCCTCTAGTCAGCCCTTTCATAGTTTCACTCAAACATTCTCATTTTTCTCTACTGCCACATCACATGCCTGTTCAACTTGTGTGGCCAGCAAAACGATCAGATTTTCTGAACCTAAACATGACATCACCACTTCACACTGAGACTTAAATAAAGCAGACAGAAAATGCTTTTCCAACCATGCAATGACTCCTTCAATGGGACTATAGCAATGCACCAATAATTATACACTGCCAAATAAACAGTTAATCCCAGTGGGTTGGTGGTAAGTTCATGTGATCTCTTGAGCGTTTGGTTATATCCAGCCACATCTTGAGGTTAACAAGCTTTTAGTTGCCACTCAGAAACATACAGTATCTTTATTTTTGCTCATCATCTTGTGTGATTTTATTGCCTATGGGGAATCATATCGTTATTAACATCTACTGACTCTTGAGAAACACATACAAACATAAAAGCTACAATTGCTATATGCTCTGCAGTATATTTTCCTATAGATATCAATTTACAACAGCTTTGCCTTGATATATAAAGCCATAATAATGAGAATGGATTATATAGCCAGTCTCTAGTATGTGCTGGACTATAAAAATAGTAAGCAATTAGTTGACAACCATCATTTATTATACATCTGCTATATTTCAGTCACTGATGATTTTTTTTTGACTCCCAGTAAAAGTAGGGGAATTTCTCACTCCCCACTGCAGTTAAGGGCCATCAGTGTAACAGTTTGTTGTTTCTATACAGACAAGAAGACACATTCTCACCTCTGTTTGTGCCTACCCATCCATTACACTCTCAATTTTTGCTGTGTACACCCTGCTAAACATGGTCTCATTGTTTTACAATGGTTTATAGCTGGGATTTATGGGAGAATGGCAAAAGGAAGCCACTGTTGAAAAAAGCTATATGAAATCACATCTGGAGATCCCATTTAGGGGGGAGAATACTTATAGAAGCAACAAATGTCTGCTTTTTTTGTTTCATTAACCTTTGTGTCACAATTAAAAAAATATCCTGCACCTTCAAATGTTAGACATCTTTGTAAATCAAATGATAAAAATCCCAGTTAAATCAGTTTCAATTCCAGATGCAACACCACAAAATTGAAAGGTTCAAGGGGGTAAATACTTTTTTCCCTGAAAGGGTTAGGGTTCTATTTAAAAACTTTCTACAGGGCTCTACTGGAAAATTGAGCACAGCCAGAAAATTGAGTGTATACTTAAAATTACGTCCATTCTCCTCAGCTCAGCATACATTAGTAGATCATATACCTAACTATGACAGGTCTATTTCAAATGTGTGTATGTGAGCACAACATTTTCTACAGTCTCTTACCCTGGAGCTTGACCTATCAAAAGTTTCAGACAGGTAAGTTCGCCCCTGGCAGCAGCATAGTGAGCGGGGACAGCACCACAGTCGGTTTCCTCCTCAGCCCCGCCCCCAGAGGCCAGCAGCCAACCAACAACCTTCACTCTCCCAAACCGAGCGGCAAGATGGAGTGCGGTGGTCCCTGCATCATCCTGCTCCTGAAAAGAACATTCCAGAACCGTACAATTAGATTTATAAAAACTGAATAACTGAGTTTTATGGACAGGCATGGAAGAACAAAAATGCAAGGAAGAAAAGTCCGTACTATGATTTATCAGAAACACGTTGTCTTTAGTAAGCAAACAGAAAAATATCTACAGCCATGCTGCAGTGTATTAGAGGGACTGTACCATGAAGATCCATATTTTTCTTTACTTTTTGAAATAAAAAAAAAAAGGTTTCTTTCATCTTCACTAACTGCTTTGTCCTTGTCATGTTTGCAGTGGATCTAGCACATATCCCAGGAACACTGGGCATGAGGTGAAGCATACACCCTGAATGCGGTGCCAGTTCATCACAGGGCAATATGTGCATACACACACACAGACCCAGGAGCAATTTAGCTACTTGCAAGCTTTTGGGATGTGGGACGAACCTGGAGAATCCCCACACACACAGTAACCCAAGCTCACGATCAAACCAGGGACCCTGGAGCTGTGAGGCAGAAAAGCTACCATGTGCCACCATACCATTCCCTCCATATTCCATATAGTCTGTATACTAAGCTGAAGGGTTTTCATTTTTTCATGGGTGTGATGTCACTATCATGAACATACTGTACTGTATTTACATATTCAATCAGCTGCACAGTCCAGTTGCTGCAATCTGTAGCAGAGTTATTTGGAGTAGAGAAATGGTTAAAAGTTGTGTTTTTCCTGGCTGCAGGGAAACAAAAAAGCATCTTTGCATAGCCACCCAAAAGAGCCAGAAAAAGGCTTTGTGGTGCCTGAAATGTATTTTTGTTTTTCTTTGACAAAAGAAGGTTTTTAGCCTGAGCTTAGGTTTGTTTTGAATATTTTAGCCTTGACTTCTTTTTCAATGAGATAATACAGTGCAGGCTTTGCCAAAACATTAATCCTGAAGAATGAGTCAATTCCAACAGCAAGCCCAAAACCCACAAGTAGTCCACTTCATTCTGACACTGAACTGAATCTTTTGTACTATTAGCCTAGCTTAGCATATTATGTGGTGGGAGTATTACGTGTCATTTCATATGTGAAGAGTAAAGTTAATCAGAGGTTATTTACATATCAGCCTTAAAGCCAATAACAAAAACCTTCTGTTTAATTCTAAGAGATAAGAGAGGTTGGACGTCATGTTGACATCCGCTTGTAGTGAGCATTCAGTACTAATATACACTTCTGTAAACCAGATCTCTAAATTGGCCCGGCATCACACTCACTACTCCAGCAGTGTAATTAAATTAGGGAAGTCATCTTTATTTAAGTGGGCAGAGGAAATGTTTATTAATTATTCAAGCCTCATACCACGTTGACTGTGTGTTGGCATGCATGGCCTGACAAAATAAAAGCTCTCATTCACATCTCTCTGACAAACTTCAGCAAGACCACCAACTTGGAATAATGTTATCGCTTTAGTGAATGATAACAAGGCACTTAAAACGTGTACTTTAATCCAAAGCAGCTGGCCATAAATTTGATCAAGAGGTTGTTGAGGTTAAAAGAACTGGTTTGCATTAGTGGGAGAAAGGGCTGTGGGGTCTCAGAGGGGCCACATGGGCCGCACAGTCCTCCAATAAACAGCGAGCCCCCTTGGCCCCCATCTGCTCCTGATTAGAGCAGTCATGCAACACTACTACACAAAGAGCAAACGGAAAAAGTGCGGGTGATGTAACTGCACCATCCACACTGTCCTGCAGCTGATTATGCATAAGCTTATATTTATAACAGGTGGAACAGCCAGTGCTAGGGCTGTTTAGCACATGGGCTCACTATCGCCTGAGAGATAGTTCATTAGGCAAGAATTTAGTTTCAAACTACACAAAACATGCTTTCAGACATGGAAATATTGCATACAAGCACGTCAAGAAACTCACCACCATTTAATACTGAACTCATTAATTGTACACTGTATGGCCAAAAGTTTGTGGACACTTAACAATCACACTCACATGTGCTTTTCGAACATCCCATTCCAGATGTAGTCCCCCTTTGCTCTTATAACAACTTCCACTTTTCTGGGAAGGCTTTCCACTAGATTTTGAGCGTGGCAGTGGGGATTTGTATTCATTCAGCCATTCAGCCACTAAGAGCATTAGTGAGGTCAGGCACTGATGTTTAGCTTGGAGGCCTGGGGTGCAGTCAGCATTCAATTCATCTCAAAAGTGTTCAGTGGGGTTGAGGTCAGGGCTCTGTGCAGGCCACTCGAGTTCTTCCACTCCATACTTGGCACACCATGTCTTCATGGATCTCGCTTTATGCACAGGGGCATTGTCATGCTGGAACAAGTTTGGGCCTCTTACTTCCAGGGAAGGGAAATTATAATGCTACAGCATATAAAGACATTCTAGACAATTGTGTGCTTCCAACTTTGTGGCAACAGTTTGGGAATGAACCACATATAGGTGGTCTTGGTGAGGCGTCCACATACTTTTGGGTGTATAGTGTACCACATAGGAGTGTGATGTCAGTACACTGTCATTCGGGCATTTTAAATAGTTTAATGATATCAATTATCATTAAAATCTAAAGCAATTAGAAAACACTATTTTTCCCACTGTAACTACGCATTACCTTAAATTATAATCATTAAAATACTTCACAAATTGTGTCATTTTTGCATAAATGTGTGAATCCATTTAACATCTCATGCGTGCCTAGCCATCCATTATGTTATGACTCATATACATTTTACTTCACATTCACTCAACTCTGTTAGCTGAACACATTCACCCTTATGAAATATTTGAAATATTCCACAAGTCAACAGGAAGTTGCATCATCCAAATTTTCTGCAGGTTATGAGAAGGAGAAAAACATGTTCTCTTGTTCTTTTTTCCTTTGTTTTCAGGGATATTGTGATATTCACTGATGGGACACTTTGAATGTTATCCAAATTACAGATTGAAATTGGATTATTAATTTAAATTTTTTTTAAGTAAATAAATACAACGTCCTTAATGTCCTCATGCTGGTCAGCCACATTTGTGTATTTGCTAATTCTATGCTAAAACCTTTTCAACCCTGTTATCTACTGAAGGTAACTAACTAAAGTTAAATATTATAAATGCAGCCACTGCCAGCAAAGAAAACTTGTAAAAATGAGATTGTTGACTAAGATTGGTTAACACTTTTGAATGCTTAAATTCACATTTTCTTAGCGTTGAACAGTGATAAAATAAGTTTGTGTTTTAAGATGTACAAGGGCTAAATGGCACCACAATCATGGAATCAACCGTTTAAAGACAAAAAACTATAATTCCACACCTAGGAGCCCATTGACTTGCACAGCTTGATGTTTTTTCTTTGCTAAAGCACACTGGATCTGGTGCATTAGAATATATAAGATTAGAAACTGCAGAGCAGTGTGGGACCTTGAGACTAGAGATGAGAACCTCTCATTTCACATTCACACTGCCATAAGAACCCTAAGCTCACCTGCACACTGCATCCTGCATTCTGCACCAGCCACTGCAGCTCTCGTGTGTGGCCTGTAGCAGCCGCATCATGGACAGGCGTAGCGCCGTTCAGAGCCCTTCCGTTAGCCAGCAGCCCTGCTTCAGCCACCAGGAAGCGCAGGCAGGTGAGCTGGCCACAACGCGCCGCATGGTGAACTGGTCCTGCCCCCTGGGCATCGACGATGGCTGCTGTCAAATCCCCAGCTGTGAACAGCTGCTTTAGAGTATCTAGGTCCCCAACACGAGCAGCAGCTATGGCCTTATGGAGCACCATGTCCCTACTACACTGGCCATCTGAGTCTAGACTAGACACTTTCTAGCGAAGCCCAGCTAAACCTGACCCCACACACACACGCACGCACACACGCATGCACACACACAGCCAGAGCAAGCTGACACCACAGTGACAGCCAGCTGGCAGGCAGGAGAGTGTGTGTGTCAATGGCGGAGAGGTGCAGGTCAGGCTCAGTGAGCTGTTAAGTTAATGAAAGAAGCCCAGCTATGGCACAAAAGCGCAGCTTCTCATGGACCAGCAGTCACCTTCATGCCCAGACTGACACATGCCACCACATACCACAGGGCAGGAAAAAAAAACAGTACCCATGGAAATATGAGTACAGATATGTGAAGACATATGAAGGGTTAACAATGATCTGCAGAGCATTTGTTGCCACTTGAGCTTAATTTTTAAGGCTTGTGTTAAATATTCATGCTCCTCTGAATAGCTCCAGCTGTGTAGTCTACAAAGAGAACATGGGATTAGAGACTGGTGCAGTTTGGTTGAAGCTTGTGATCTTTAATGATGACAGAACACAACTCAACATCAGGTTAAAAAAAAAAAAAAAAAAAAAAAAAAAAAAAAAAAAAAGGAGTACCACCTGCTTGATACATGCTAATAATATTCCAGCTTCATTTATGCACTACAGATATTTCTACTTTAATACAACATGCATGCTCAACCTATGCTTCCTTAAAAGCCATTGTATATATATTTAGAATATATATGAACCAAATTAATAAATAATTCACTTAACCATTAATAGTACTTTAGATAATTAGTGCATTTAGGTGCATAACCTGTCATTGTACACAACCAGTCACTGTATCTTTACAGTGTACCAAAGAAAGAGGAATCTCAATACCGTAAAAATAAACCCATTTAAAATAAAATCTAAGCCACAATAGAACTGTGTTATTTTAAGTCATAATCTGTCACCTCTTACCGCTTTCCCTGCCTTGATCAGTACCTTAAGCTAATGATACCAAAGCATGAGTTTCTGTTGTTCAACATCCCCACCACAAGGGGTGCTCTAGGAAAAACGGACTCTAATTCATTTGCTCCAGTCGCTCCACTGTGTCCCGGAGGTCCTCTACCACGATGTCCACATCCTCCCGTGATGTCCCTCGACCCACACTAATCCGCAGAGCATTTATTGCTACATGGTATGGGATCCCACAGTTCAGCAGAATATAGGAAGGCCTGTAAAACATTAACCATAGGTATTTAAGGTTCAACATGCCGTATATTTAGTTTCTGTCTTTTTTATCTGGTGCGTTTGAGCATGTTAAACATACACACATATGCACACAATATACAATGTATGTAGTTGTAAAGTTCTGAAAACTACAGACCTTCCTGAGCTGAAATTCGTTTCTCCTTTGCATGTATCTCAACCAGAAGTAAAGTACATTTTAAAATCTGGTTACCCCCAAACGTAAAAAGAGAAAACTGCTGTTAAAGATTCAGGTAGACACCCCCAAAGGATGCCACCCTTTCTCTCTCTCATGCCCTGGAATGCTAAGAGCATCACAGTATTTTGGACATTATAATGAATGGGTCACCAGTTGATGCTACACAAACAATTACGTATGCTCAGATTTATAGCTTTACTTGGCACATACTGTAGTTAATGCTGGAATTGATTTTTCATTTTGGCATTGATTTACTAGGATACATTTTTTATTAAAGCTTTAACGTTTTATTACCTGTTTTAAGATAATAACACAACTAACATAATTATTTTATTACAGCTACAAATACTCAGTGTGTTCAACAGAGCTCAAGGGGTGTGCATGTGCTTCTATTATACATAAGCCAACTCAGATTGTTATCTGTTAGCCAATTTAGCACTAAATTAGTTCAGTCTGACCTTACTCACTAGTTCAAGAGATAATCTCTGTGATTAATACTTTAGCATGGTGCTAGATAACTTATTATTACTATTTCATTATTATAATTATACACAGAACTCAGATGGTACATGCTATGATACAGTAGTGTGGAGTGTCTGCAGGTTAGAGACTCACTGATCTCCGTGGTCTGAGTGACAGGCAGCGCCCACGCTGGCCAGTAATCTCCTACATGTGGACAGCACTCTTCGGCCTACGACACAGCCAGGGACAGATCAATTATTCAATACAGCTATTTTGTTTTACAAATGGCCGAGGTCAGGACCCGAGTCAGCGCACGTGACATGAAAATCTTACACTTCATTAATGGGTCATCTTTCTAATTTATTTCATGGATTAATATTTAAGTGACCAAACTTCATCTGCAACATATCAGTATAGGAAGCTGGCATTGGATTTTTCCAGAAAAAGAAATGGCAAGCCAATTAAACCTGTGTGGATAACAAAGAACATCCTAAAAATCCAATAAATGTATACATTTGTTAGTTATTGCCCCATGGACGGGGTTTTAGCTGCAAAATGTTAGAATATGAGTGTGAATGCAACAGAAGATAATTATAGAAATGTGAGGATAGATATTCACCATGAAGTCCTTGCCCCAAAATAGACACGTTGCACGTGTTGGGTAGTGTGTCTGTTCCATGGAAATGACTGTTAAAACGAAGCTTCTCTTTTCCAAACACAGTCTACATACAAAGAATAGGGTTGTTTCAACAAAAATATTTAAATACTACTAACCTTAAACTGTTACTGCAACATAAAATCAAAGAATACAAGCTCTAAAATAAAGATTGGCAACTAATTGACTAATAGCACTGACCAGCAGCCTCTGCTCCAGGTAAAGTCTGATATCCAGCAGATGAGACTCGTCTTTCACCAGGTTTGCTGTCACCAATTCTGCAGCCTTTGCCAAGGAAGAGATGCACAGACATTTAAAACATTTTAATGCATAAAGGAATATATGTATATCTAAAAGAACAATGCTGAGAGTAACATCTTACCTTCCCCAGACCAGCAATCATTGCTGTGTTCTCAGTCCTGAAGAAGAAAGTTAGGAACAATATCAATTTCAGAGTCAATGCTTCGGGCTTATTTATTTATTTACTAGTTCAAAGGTTTAGCTTTGCCACACAGCACTTATACTGCAATGCCAGCTAATAAAGCCATGCAATACCCTGGTCTAAAGTTGCGCTCCTGTCCTCCGCCAAAGAGCAAAGGGTAAAGAGGGGTCATCGTTCCAGGGCCATTCGCAAACAAGGCGCCGATTCGAGGAGCATAAAACTGCAAATAAACAGCAATTATTTCCCATTATACTGTATTTGTTTCTGAGCATAAGACATGTTTAAAATATTATAAATCTGGAATTTAGCCTAATATGGTTGTCTGTTTATTTTAGGGATTATTAAAACTGACATAACACAAAAATACATGAACACATGCTTCTATAATTTACATAATTTGGAAAACTCCAAAATACTGGTTGGTTTAAGGAAGGCTATTGTGCTGACTTCATAAGCCCATTTTATATTCTAAACATTATTTTAACTGTACTTGACTAAGCCAGTTAAACAGTTTAATATTATTCCTTTGGGGAAAATCAGTATTGTTGTTGTTCCTCTTATTATTATTATTATTATTATTCTTTAGCAACCAGCACTGTTTACCTTGTGTCCAACTATTGTAATGTAATCCACCCCCAGCTCTTGGGCATCCACACGGATCTTCCCGATGGCCTGTGCCGCATCCGTGTGCAGCAGAATTCTGGGAGAAGACGGTGATCTTTTTGCTGCCTTCACCCTCTGACAAATCTCCCTAATTGGCTTAATCACAACAGAATTTATGTAATTTAAGTTGGTCACTTCCAGCCCTGTCCCCTTATAGCCATCATTGCTCCCAATTATTTATCCTCTAAATTTTATTTTATTATTACAATTGTTTATTGCGTTATTATTTCATTCTTTACTTAAACAGTGTAGAAAAGAAAGGATATTTGTGTTTAATATTTGCCTACATTTCTCTGCATCACTTAAAAAAACAAGCTTTGCCTATTATTTTGAAATTCATTATTTAAAACTAAGATACTTATTAATATAAAATATTCTTCAACACCCTCCTTTTAGATTTTTGCTGTGCTCATTCACTTACCATAACAGCGCCTGTCTCATTGTTGGCCAGCATGACTGACACCAGGCATGTGGAGGGACGCAGCGCTGCCATCACGTCCTCCACCTCCACCCGGCCCGTCACTCTAGAAACAGGCAGGAACGTGACATCTACAAGAGAAATCCAGGCAAGCACACCTCAAATGCAACTATATCATGGAATAAAAATGGCCATTCATTTATTCATTCATCTTCAGTGTCGCTTTATCCTGGTCAGGGTCATGAGGGATCCTAAGCCTAGCCCGTTAACTCTGGGTGTAAGGCAGGAATACACCCTGAATAAGACACCAGCCTATAGCACTGCATTCATGCACACCCACACTCACACACACTTTCACACCTAGTGGTGATTTAGAGTCACCAATCCACCTATCAGCCCGGAGGGACCCCATGAGGACAAGGGGAGAATATGTGAAACACTGTGCAGAGAGTAACCGGGGCCAGGATAGAGCATAAAATAGTGTTCCATTAAAATATTATAATAGTTCATTTAGCATAGAGCATGATCTTAAAAAAAAAAAAAAAAAAAATCAAGTTTCTGACATACAGAGGATGATGTAGCCCTGGCTTATGTGTCATCATTACCTGCCTTGCCCATTTTTACCAGGTGTTCAGCCACAAGTTTGACAGAATCATGCTCCACATTGGATGTGATGATGTGAGGAAGGATCCTTTTGCCATTAAGATGATAATTTTCCTCACGTCCACCCTCAGCTGGCATGCTGGTCTTCCAGTAGTGTTCCATTGCTGAGTGGAACACCATGTTATTAGCCTGAAAAATAATCAGGGAATAAAGCAAGGACATGCATTATTAGTTTTAGAAGACTAAAGTTTAGATAGTACCGTCTTGGCGTCAAAATATTAACAGTGTACATAATCAGTCCAAAACCAAGGCCTGAGATTGTAAAAAGTTTTTACCACAATTAAAGTATTGGTAAGAACATTCCAGTTGTTAATTTGGGTGGAAGGGACATAGTCAAAACCAATTTGAAGGTGAAGTATAAAATAAAAAATAGGAATTATGAGGTGCAAAAGCAATTTTAGCCCTATGGACCCATCTTTTATACAAGATACTACATGTGATATATATTGATATATATATTTCAATATATATAAACACCCCACAGCATGATGCTGCCACCTCCATGCTTCACACAGTTGGAATGGTGTTCTTTGGGTGAAAGCCTCACCAATTTTCCTCCATACATAACACTGATTTTTATGGCTACAGAGTTCGATTTTTGTTTCATCAGAACAGAGAACACTGCTCAAAAATTCAATCTGTCTTTTTTTTTAATCCCAGTCTTGAAGTCTGGGTTTCTTCCTTCTTTTCAGGCCATGGCGATGTAGGACTCTCTTAATGGTAGATGTACATGCTTTGGTACCTGATGCAACAGTTCCTTTGTGGTTGTTTTGGGCTTCAGTTGAAACTTTCAGACAAAAGTCCTTTCATTCCTGGGAGTTAATTTGGGCCTCCTTCCTGAACAAAGCAGTATCTGTGTGGTCCCAAGACTTTTTTTTTTATATTTGCATAAAATTGTTTGTAAATATGCTTGTGGTACCTTCAGTCATTTGGAAATTTCTCCTAAAGAGGAACTGGACTTGTGAAGGTCCACAATTTTTTTCTGAGGTCTTGGCTGAGTTGCTTGGATTTTCCTATGCTACAGGTGTACCCCCAGTAACTCCTACTTATAATAGTAGGCTAATCAGAAACTTCTATAAGTAATTACATCAATGTCTGGAATCTTCCAGACTGTTTAATCAATTGTTTTAAAGTTACCTCTGACGTGAACAAAGTAGTTGCTCTAATTGACTTGCCAAAAGAAATGTCTGGTAACATGAAATGTGTAGCGTGGTGAAGAACTGAGATTGAATATCTGTATCTATATAACTATATAATATTTTATGCCCACAAGAAGAACAAATAATCAAAAATAGTCACAGATTTAGGCTTTAAAAATCTTCTGAAGTTCCACATAAACCAAGAATTAAATTACAGCAAGTTCTCACCTCAGTGCCACCTGATGTAAATATGATGTCCGTTGCCTTTCCACCAACCATCCTGGCTACACTCTCTCGTGACTGGTTAATGATGTCTTTGGCTTTCAGGCCTGGAATAAGATGGCAGAATATAAGTAAATCTGGTCTTTGAGTATCAGAGAGGCACTATGTGAGAGCAGGCTGAGACACACCTGGCAGGTACATGCTGCTGGGGTTCCCCCAAGCTTCAGCTAAAGCCTCGGTGACCACACGGACCACCTCAGGATCAACTGGAGTAGTGGCATTGTAGTCCATATAGATTCTGATTGAAAGGTAAAACTTTTATCTCAAGAGGTGTGTTCTACTACACTCAATCAACATCTGAATCATCAGTTCAAGACAAGGCAATAATAATAATAATAATAATAATAATAATAATAAAAATAATAATAATAATAATAATAACAACAAAGTATTTATATAGCCGTTTTTAGACACGTAAATGCAGTTCAAAGTGCTTGTGTGACATAAAAATAGAAAGAAATAAAATTTTGTCAAATATAAAATAGGCAAATTATTAAAAAAGTGAGAAATAATAGCAGCAACACTAAGAAGAAAATAACAATATACATTATAAGTAAAAGTACAATGATTAAAATAACATAAAAGTAACATAAAACATAACAGTAAAAGGCAAATAATGAAAGTTAGTTGAATGCAAAAGTGAAAAACATATGCTTATTTGTTTGATAGATAGAGACAGCCTGATGAATGTTTATAGGCAATGTGGTCCTGATCTTTTGTGCATAAAAATATCAACTGAAAAGCACTTAACTTAAAATGATATCAATAGTTCATTACAATAATGATATCCTGCTGTCATACAGCCCATCCTTACAATGTTGTTTTAACTGACACTTCTCATTAGTAATTTTTTTCATGACTGGAGACATAATGATAAAAATATATATATATATATAATAAAAAAAAATTATTATCATTGTTTTGGTGTAAGAAGTGAATTTGTACTCTTACAGCAGGTCCAGTAGCTACAAAACAACTGCAGTGAAGATATACAAAACCTCATGCACACCTTAGATCCATCAGCACACACACACACAGTAGTGATTGTGCTTCAGTATAGAGCAGTATTCCAGAGTTAGGCTCTCACCTGCTCAAGGCAGGACTAACCACATGCTCCACACGCTTACGGTGATGGTCCAGATCCACCGCTGCCTTGTCCTGTGGACTCTGCGCCAGAGCATCCGAGGAGCCAGCCTTCTCACACATCGTCTAATTTAAAATAAAGTGAGTGACACTTTTAACACAGGTATTATCCGACATACCGCAGACAACGCATTATGTAAAAACAAGCACGTTAGTGGATATTACCTAATCTACTGAGCAGCTATTTACATCCTTTCATTTATTCATCCATCTTCAGTAAGCGCTTTCTTTATAATGAATGTACACACTTTGATTCTAAGCGGGTGCTCAAAATTTGCTGTTGCCATTTTTACAACATCCGACAAACACGTGTGAGCCCAGCCCAGCCTCACACACAACTATCCACCGCGTGCGCTGATTTTACAACCTATTAATTCTAATATAACCTGCCATAAATACTAGAGATGTTGCTTGAGTAATTTCACTTACTAGAAGACTTGTATCTTGTTAATGATTTACCGGCATCCTCTTTGATGACAGACAGACAGACCCTAAACAGGAAGTACATCAACCCAGGCTCCTCCCACTGGGGAGCCTGCGTCACCACTGGTGCCGGTGTTCTAACAAGGTATTCCCGTCTTACCACACTGTCATACAGTAGGACTTCCTAAAACAATACCACAAGTGTTTTGTGTTATTTTGTCTACTTTATTACTGTGAATTTATCAGAAATACCTCCCGAATAAAATTATAGGTATTGTATTTATTCGGTGATCAAAAAAGCGTCCATCATCAAAATATATGAAGAATTGTGAAATTATGAGGTGAAGGTGAAGTGCGCATGCACAACATCTGGATAGGTAAGACGTCAGAAAACAGGAAGTAGACATCCGATAGGATGAATCATTTTTAATTAAATCTGGTTTAATAAACCGAAACGTTGTTGATTTAGCCTGCGTGACGTAACGAAATATTTTAATAAAAATCTTCTTTTTTTTACGAAAATGGAAAGATAGAACACATGCGTTTGTATTCTATTTACGTCTACGAATATAATAATGTCGTCACATCCGGGCATGTCCATAATTATCTTATCTGCTGAGTAACTGGCTAGCCAGATAATGTCTTGTTTTATCTTTGCGAAATCAGAAAATATGTCAAAGGGAATGAGTTATTATGGAGAGAGATTGTGGGACCTGTAGTATTGTACTACAAATACCAGTGGTTTAGAGGGGAAAAAAACAAGCCATCACAAATATTGTGTAACTATAATCCCTACTGAAAAATGACTTTAGTCTGACAGCTACAAAGGGCAAAGTGGTAAACCATCTTTGCCAGCTGGAAAATGCTGCTAGAGCTGAAACAGTTTCTGAATCACTCACATGTTCATTGATCAATTCAGTCAAGAACTAAAGAAACTGGAAAACAACTCACCAGCTGGCAAAGGTCTGCCGGATTAACCAGCTCGCCCTGAGTTATGGTAGCTGGTCAGACCAATCTGGATTTTTCCGCATGGATGTGTAATCCAGAAGTCAATGAAAAATTGTAAATCAGTATCCTAGAAAACTTAGTCATAAATAACAGCAATACCTAAAATCAGTGGGACCTTCACACCGTAGAAGTGGCATCTTCTTCCAGCTGATGTAAAATAATGAGAATGTAAGATGCACTATGAACTGAAATCCCAAATGTTTAACTAGGAGAGAGCAGCGTTTCTTCCACTGATAACATTTAGCCTATAATGGCTTAAAGAGAACTAGTCCAGCAGGGTATTGAATGAAATTGCCATTCATTATACATATACTCATTATTGAACATGATAATCTTTACATGTATATTAATTGATAGTCACAAAAGACTATAAATTATAACCACTCTTCTGTTTATGCACACATATTGAGTCCTTTTCTTAGTACTTTTCTCAGTATTTTGACTTTTTATATCTTTCTGTACACTTTCTTTAGGCCTAGATGCCTAGAGCATGTGTGTGATATCGATCTATCAGTTGTTGCCCTGAGAAAAGTCATTGTGCTGATGTACAGACTTGGTTTCGCCTGGTGCCATCTTTAGAGCATCCTGGTAGTCATGAAGATGCCATATACAGTCGTGGGAAAAAGAAAGTACACCCTCCTTCAATTTTATGTTTTTATTTATCAGGGCCAAGCAATAATTGCTTCTCTGAGGTCATATCTGATCCATTCTCCTTCGAATGATGTAGACACACACCTCAGTGCTCCAGAACACCAAACTGCCAAAAGTTCTGCTTTTATAGAGGTAGTCACACTTCTTGATGATCAACTAATCTTATGAATTTCATTAGTAACACCTGGCTGCTAATTACTTTCTTAATTAATGCAGAAGTAGGAAGGGTGTATTTAATTTTTCCCACCTGGTTTCTGAATGTTGGTTTAGTTTTTGGGAAAAAATGATTATACACAGTTAGGTCCGGAAATATTTGGACAATGACAGAGTTTTTGTGATTTTGCCTTTATACACCACCACAATAAATTTGAAATAAAACAATCAAGATGTGATCGAAGTGTAGACTTTCAGTTTTATTTTAAGAGTTTCCACAAAAATATGGCATTTACCATTTAGGAATTACAGCCATTTTAAGCAAAGTACCTCCATTTTCAGGGGCTCA